>OZ025251.1:12641550-12822522 GCA_964019135.1 Arenicola marina
CGTTGATATATCGTGCGTTCCACGTAACGTCTTTGTGTTGACTTTTAGCGCAGTATTCCAGCCGCCTGTGATCGCTGCCCTGTTGTCGGCTATTGTAGGCCTCCACATCACTGGCCACCACATCACACCACACACTGGCCGCCCCAACAAACTGGCCACCACAGACGGGGGACAGGGTGCGGGGGAACAGAGCGCGGGGGACAGGGTGCGAGAGACAGGGTGCGGGAGACAGGGTGCGGGGGAGAGGGTGCGGGGGACAGGGTGCCGGGGACAGGGTGCGGGGGACAGGGTGCCGGGGACGGGGGACAGGGTACGGGGACAGGGTATAAGAGACGGGAGGCAGGGTGTGGGGGACAGGGTGCTGGGGACGGGGGACGGGGTGCGGGGGACAGGGTGCGAGAGACGGGAGGCAGGGTGTGGGGGACAGGGTGCTGGGGACGGGGGACAGGGTGTGGAACCCAGGGTGCGGGGACAGGGTACGGGGGATGGGGACAGGGTGCTGGGGACGGGGGACAGGGTGCGGGGGACAGGGTGCGGGGACAGGGTACGGGGGACGGGGGACAGGGTGTGGAACCCAGGGTGCGGGGACAGGGTACGGGGGATGGGGGCAGGGTGCTGGGGACGGGGGACAGGGTGTGGAGCCCAGGGTGCGGGGGACGGGGGACGGGGGGCAGGGTGGGGGGGGGGGGGCAGTGTGGGGGACAGGGTGCGGGATGCTAGATGCCGTTGATATATCGTGCGTTCCACGTAACGTCTTTGTGTTGACTTTTAGCGCAGTATTCCAGCCGCCTGTGATCGCTGCCCTGTTGTCGGCTATTGTAGGCCTCAGGACAAAAATGTTGATGGTCCTTTCGCCATGCTTCAGTAGGTTCCCAACGGTAGTGACAGGACAATACACCGTCGCCTCTCCGCCTCCGCCGGTGGAGTGAAGACGAACCTTGCATGACCTCACACACTGTCGAGTCAGTGTTTTAACCGCAATTTTATGGCCGCAGGGGACGTAATAATTCACCCAGACAGCGGGTGTTTGGTTGCGTGTTTTATCCAGGATCGGGTTAAACATAGGAGGGCAGGGGGGCTACACAATTCGCCATGTGGCAAGCTCAACTTCCGGCGCCCAGTTGATTTTCTTCCATATCTAACATAAGTTCTATTTTTTCCCCTAGCCATGCATTGTCGAGGATGTGCGGTCGGGAGCAGATACTTGATTTGACTTTGACGTGGGGGGAGGGGGCGGGGGTTCGTTCGCTGTGAAGCGTTGTGGGGGCGGGAGTGGGTGGGGGGGGGGGCGCATGACACAGCCACTGTTGTACATATGGAGATGTGTATACATGTGTCGTATCGGACAGCGAACAGCAAATGCGATCTAAACCTATTTCCTATTGGTCACACAAATGATGCACGTTCAGACATTATTAATTGGCCACATATACGATTATTAATGAAAGTCTAAGAGGAAAGAAACACTGAGAATACACAGGTGAATCCAAGAAATTAGAAGAAAAAAATTCAAGTACAATGAGCTCTCCGCCACGCGAACAATCGATATTGGGTGAGATTGAGTATATTTACCGTTGGCAAAGGAAATCCACGCCGCCCAAACGGAGAGGACGGGGACAAACTTCGAAATGCCCCCCACCCCTGCCTCCATCCCCGGGTCTGCCAGTTAATTAGCGATGTGTTCTCCTGCGTCCAAGGGTAGGAAACACATTACAGAACGGCCGAGGCACTGTGAGTCCCGGAGATCAAATATATTATCAAATTTCGTCCGATGGCAGGCAAACAAGCGTAAGTTGAGGAAAGTGGCTTAACATTATTTTAGTCACGTCGATCAACAAGGAACACAATATAGTTATGAATCTGAGCGCCGTTTTTCATATAGATTGGACAGGCATAAAAAAAAGAGGGTTTATAATCCAGGTTTTCGGTATTTTGCCACGTGCTCTACGTTAGTTTCCTTCAGCTGCCTCGAGTGGCGTTGTTGACACACTGTGAGACGTAAGACAGGGTAAACCTAGGCAAGCCGCTCTCCGTTGCACCTAAGCATTGTGAAATGAAGCTGTATCACATAGAGAAAGCACCATGCCATTCGCTTGGCCGGTCTCCATGCAGTCGCTACTGCCTACGCTTTTAATTTAATAAAAAAAAGGGGTTACGACAGGAAGGACAAAAACCAGTGAACGTGCGAACAATACACCGCAGTCCAGCGATGTATGAGACGCTCACATAACAAAATGGCCATAAAATTCAGTGGCTGGCGGTAAAACTATGCGTTACGTGTCTGTTAGCATAGCCCTCGGCTTCAATTGCAGTATAATCGGGGAATGCTTTTCTTTCCACCTTTGTGACTCTTTAGTACGTACGTGATGTGGCCCTGTCTAGCGAGTCGTGGCGTTAGAATGGTTCGTGTTCACCAAGTGAAGAATTGTTTAATGTTGCGATGCATTATCAAGCTTTGTTAAACCTCGCTTTGACTAAATCTCGCGGAGAAGAATCAACTCTTGCGAAAAATACAAATCCTTGTGCAATATTTTCAGTAATATTGCTACAAGGGCACCTGACAATTGACAATATTTCACCCAAAATACTTTTTATCGTGCCCGGGGGTTCCTTGGCCCAAACTTGGCCTTCTGGCCCGCAGACGTGGCATAAAACCAAATATATAGCCCGAGGGCCGGATATGACGCATGTCTGTTTGGAATGCACAGGGAACATCGACTGAGCGCGTGTTGTATTTATAAGGCGTTGTCTCCTGTCGTCACAACAGTCGTAAAGTAAGTACTATTACTTACGCCTATTAGCATGGGCGTGTGCAGGAATCCTTGAAAGGGGGCGGGGGGGGGGGGAGGGGGCAAGATAAAAAAAATGACGATCGGGGGAGGGGGGGGGGGGGTAGGGGCGGCACACTGATGACATCTTGCGACCGGGCGGGGGGCTGAACAAACTTGCGACTAAGGGATCCATTAATTTTGTTGACGACCGGGGGGCGCACAGAATTTGAAAAGAGGGGGGCACAGATATACTTTATGGTCTGAAAGGATCGGGGGGGGGGCACGTGCCCACTGTGCCCCCCCGGACACGCCCATGCTTAGTGTCAGGACCGATTGTTTCAGAAAGGACGGGACCTAAACAGGCACTGTGGCAGCCATCCATACATTGTAGTTCTCACAGTCGGAATATGGTTCATCGCGCAATGATATTCTTTCTCATGGTTAGTACATTCACTCCCATAGAGGCACTTTAGAGGCGACACGGAGTGGCTTTGACCTAAGTAGCTAAGGTGGCTTGAAGTGGTCAGGCTGTATTAGCCCTATTTAAACTTGAGTATTCCTTCCGTAGGCCTCATGTGCGACTTTAAACTTCATATGTTCCCATAAAGGTGACCTTTTTCCGCATAATCTAATGACAAAAATGACGACCGACCATAAGGGTCGCCACATTTTCAGCGAAAATCATTGTCGCCATACGTTATCAAGCCAAAACAATTGACCGGACTTCATATAGAGGCAGGACGCGTTTGAAACTGTTTTCGGATCCCTGATCCAAATGTATTCTAAATGGCCCCCATACATCACTTATTACGTAGTCGTCCACTCACTAGAAACGATATCAAGTAGACCTAATAGATGAATGCATCGAAAACGAATGCATGACTTACTCCCAGTGGATCCGGCTCTCTCACCGTCAGATCTGGTCCATACGGCTGTAGTCCCGAGGCTGTGACTGGTGTGTATCAGTCCCCCTTACATTAAACAGTACGTCTACAGACAGACTGCCACAGAACAGTTTTGTTGACAAGCACATCCGTCTTCTTATAATTCCTCCGTTATAAATGTTTATTTTTCAAGTCGGCTACATGTCTCTACCTAACGCTACTTCTTCCAGGCTACGAGCTCTGCCTAGAGCTGAACACAACACTGATACTCGGTGCACCAGCTAAAGCATTGGCCTGGTCTAGTCCCTTTAAAACGTAGACAGCGTCTGTGAGCGCATCTCACGGTCTAGTGGTGCGCCGTTTGCATAAACATATCTTTAGTTTGAGGATAAATATATAGCACATGAAATTTCACAATTTAGACTATTGAATTTAGAGCGAGTGGTGTATAGTGACATGAAATACACTGTTAAACACGCCATTAACAAGTAATAAATATTCGAATTTTTGGTGACGCGGCCTTCCATAGGTCCATACCCACCGCTTGGCGGCCCCACACAAGGGCGTGGAGCGTGTCGCAGGGTCTCTATGTAATGGTTAGAGTGTATCACAAGATAATCCTTGATTATCACAGAACTGCATCACGAAGCACATGCAGTCGATATGCAGGCTTTACCATTGACGTTGGCAGCATCGTCTATCTACAGCTCCCTGCGCCAGTGTCACCTATAGCTGGCCGCGCACTTAGCTGGCCGCGCACTGTCTGTGCGTGGTGCAGCAGTCTGTAGCCTACACTGTGACCTGGCGGCAGTCCATGGCCATGGGCTCAGTCGCCGATGTCTGTGTCCTTACCTATCAATCTTATCGAGTGGTGTCGCCCTGTATCGTGACGTCACGGCTGTGTGTGTGTGTGTCGCGTTATTATAATGTGCAGCTTATAAATCATCAATAGTATTGATTTGGCGTCGCTATAGCAACATCCCGCCGCGCTTTTGTTTTGTTCGACGGCGAACCTAAATGTCGCCATAAGTTAGTCATTGGTGATATCATTTCTGTGCCTGTGTTGAGTGGAATAGTCTCAGCCCACCTGCTGAACGTAATATACGTTTATCTGGTTATTACAATAACTGATTTTTTGTACGGGGTGGGGCGTCTACCAATGTATTACCAGGGGCCGGTCCCTCTACCAATGTATTACCAGTGGGGCGGGGGAATTTACGGCATTTTTCTTCAAAAAGGGTCATTGAATTTTTTTTTTTTTACTTTAACAGTTCTTAACATATTATCCTTGCTTGATGGGGGGGGGGGGGGTTAAATCCCCTGACCCCCCCCCACCCCCATCTGCTTAGATCTGCCTCTGACGTCGATGCTAGTTTCTTTGTCCCAGAAAAGGTACACACATTTCACAGCTTACCCGGAACCGGAAAGCAAACATAATAATATGGATAGGTGCTACCTATAAAATGCGAGCGCATATTTATTAAATCAGATATTCCGAGGGGATACATCTAGATTAATATTCAAAATTAATCTCATTTCGGCTTGCCATAAAGAATATCTTTGGCGGGATGACGTATACTATGCACGTGCTTGTGACATATCATTCGGTTGCTTAGTAACTCCCATTGTGACGTCATGTTTATAACATTTTTACGTCACAACTCACTATGACAGCCGCCGATATGCGGTCACCAAGAGCGCTCTGCTTGGCAACAGACATTTAGCCCGTCGCTTATAAATTAACTTTAATTTGAAGTATACATCCGGTATTAACATTGAATAATTTATTCGGTACTTTCGTGGGGCAGCTGATTTATTTATTAAAGACATGACATAATAGACTTCGACCTCTCTTTGCTTGAATATATTTATGTACAGCTGATATTTACTCCGAATCCGAAAACGTCTCATGGGGGTTGTTACGCGAAATGAAGGTCCTAGGCCTATGCTTGAAATGGACTTTGAATATGCATGCATGTTACCTTAAGAGCTCGCTTGCGCTCGCTATAATGGCGCGGGTCGGTGGGTCTGTAAGGTTAGAACTGGACATAGAACGCTATAATTAATAGACCTGGACACCGGCACCTTGCATACACTACAACACTTGCAAATAGCCTTTTTTTATTTATAAATTAGCCATATCACGATAACATTGTCTTCGTCCCACTTCAGTATTACTCGTCACCGGTGTTGTTTCTATATATACATAGTGAGTGAACCGTTAGAGATGATGTGAAGCATCGTGATGGTCAACATACAATGCCCGTAGGATTTCACCGATAAATTTATAGATCTACCCGATTTATATATACCGTCAAGGAGTGCCTAAAATATGGTCGTATATCAGGGTTATATGGTTACTAATTATTTCTGTCTTATATATTGTTTGTTTGACTAATGTTTAACCAGGTTAATGTCTGTTCAATTAATCTGCGACGTATTTAATCATGCATGCGGATGTTACGGGTGCGTGGTCCAGTCGACCTCATCACATGCTGAATCGCGGGGTCTCAAATTTTCGGCGGGTTGCCCTAGCGGGGTGGGCGGGGGGTGTCATGCTATGAGCTGTAGCAAAAAATATGGCACGTCAACCTATGTTCTGTTTGTTTTTAAAATAAAGTTGGATATTTGCTCTATAATTTACTATGGCCCACATATTCAAACATGGGTACCGATTTAAATTTGGGTTTTTCCATTGCTTATCATGGGGATGGTTTCTATCGGTGTGTAACCTGAAGCATCGTGATGGTCAACATACAATGCCCGTATGATTTCACCGATAAATTTATACCTGAGGAGGTCTTAAATCGAATGACGTATCATTGCCGTTTTGATGCACCAAATGCCGCGCCGTCGTCTGTGTACGAGACATGACACGTGAGGTATGTAGCTCTCGTACTGTGGGCTCATTCGATTCATTTTCTTATCTAGAGATGGGGTGGTGGGGGGGGGGGGGGGGGGGCAAGGGGTATTTCCGCTCTTCGGGAATGGGCATTTCATTTCCATTTCACGGTGAACTGGGTAGGAGTAAAATTATTCGTCGTGATCAATGGTTTTTATTAATCGTAAACAGAATTTTAATACTAAGTAACCGTGCATTGAGAAATGGCCAATTTATATCATGTATCCGTCCCTTCCATTGTCGTACGGGGAGTTTTCCATTTAATTCATCGTCACCTGGGAATAAAATCAATTATTCTTCGTGATTTGGGAACACGACCCCCCACCCACCCCTAGGTTCGATGTTGTAGCCTAGGTAGCAGCATGAACTCATTCACCAGCGAAGGATTCTCGAAATGAAATAATATTCGAGAGACTACTGAGAGAAACGTATATGTTTATTTTGTGAAGATTAAGTGACAGAAGAGGAGCTTCGCTGCTGATAATTCCTCACACAACTTACAAAAGAATACAATGGGACAATGTATCTGTGACCGCAACTACGCTTCTGAAACTTAATGTAATGCATCGCCAACAAAATCCTGTATCTACGATAACACAATCAGACACACTATAGAGCAATAACTCAGACTGTATATTGCTCTATATTATAGCCGGTATAGATGAAGTATAAACCGAATTTCACTTTGTCCTGCAATGCGCCTTGTAGGACGTATATTGAGGGCTTGACCCAAACATAAAAGATTGTATAGCTAACAATCTATAACTTCGTAACATTATTGAAGTTGAATTAGGGACGCCAGGAAAGATTCTATGTACAATTTGAGGCCGATGTAGGGCTAGCCATATCATATGCAGGTGCAAATAATTACGTAAATGAATGTAACACTAGACTTTGGGAAGGGCAATGATTCACCAAAGGCGTTGGAAGTGTCCAGGATCACAGCTCCCTCCCGGGTCCCAGGCTTTGTGCGAGAGCTTCAAGAGTATTTTAGCAGAAAAAACACACTTTTCTGTACCGTGTTTGGGTATAAAAACAAGACTGCTAACAATTGAAGCAGCAATGTAATATTTAATTAATGTTTTATGTAAAAACACTGTAATGTTTAATTTATGTTTTATGGGTATCGCACACAAACTGCTGAAGCACCAATTGAAGCATTGATATAATACTTGGCATACCTTGCATACCCAGCTCAATTACTTAACACTATTATGATTCCAGCCACATGGTACATATTGAGCGGAAATGTGAGGCGTTTCCAATAGCAGATACACATATCCGAAAGATCCAACACCACGTCAAACCGCGTTATAGCTGAAAGTCCCGTTAAGCCTTACATTTTTCACACATGGGTTTTGTTCTAAGACTCAAAACTTGGCCAGCTCGTTGGACGCCCTCAGTAGACGCTGCTGGCGGGCTTCGAACCTTGCCCGCTTCTGGGCCAGACCAGCCTCCTCGGCAAAGCCATGGAGGACATCCTTCCTGGCGGACAACGAGCGAGCGTCCATCTCTACCTTTCTCAGCAGGGTGTTGATCAGGTAGTACAAGATCAAGTTGGGGATGTTGTCGACAACCCGTCGGTTCGCGACCTGCAAGCGAAGGACCGGCAAATACAGCACACATACAGCAAGATTCACAATGGGTTGGTGGGTTGGTTGTATTTTCAGGACGCTTTAACCACTTTTGGTCATATCGCGTCAATGCGAGAAGGAAGAGAGAGTGGAGCCATGTCCCCGGGGGTAACCCTCTACTCTTTGCGAAGAAGGACATGGGATCTTTATGCTGCGACCACACAGATATGGCCACAGCGGGGCTCGAACCACCAATCCAAGTGCCACTCCCACAATGGGCACAGATTCCGTTAAAACGCCCCCAACATTATTTAAAATGCAACATCTTTATGGGAACGTTTGAATAGTACTTTCGTTGTGCCATATGCACATAAAGGGGCATAGCTACTATAAGGCGTACGAAGGGGGGTCCAGTGTTCAGTGTCGATTTTTCCAAATTCTCAGTGTCCAATGTTCCGTGTCGCTTTTTTTCAAGCTGGAGAGGCGCCAATCCTAAAGATTTTCGCAGCAGATTTTACCAAAGTCGTGCAAATTTCTCAGCTGGTGCGTGGAGGGGCCCTAATTTGACACACTTTTTTGGTACTTGCAGATATAAGATCTTGAGGATCCCAGCGGCACCTTCTGATACATTTTTGTGTCTGGTTATCCCCCCCTCCTATCCCCCCGGGTGTTGATAACGCACCTGTTGGCTCATTTTATCTCGGATGAAATATCGGATGAATATCATGTGCATGGTCCGTTTCAGGGGGCCACGCTCAGTTTAGTTGTAATCCTTTTGATCATCCTTGTACATGGCAAAGTGACACTTTATATATGTACTAATAATTGAGACACTGCGATACAGTGTACAACAGTAACGCTTACCGTCATATAGGCCACGATAGTTGCTAGCAGAGCATCGACCTCGTCATCCGCTCTACTGCCCATTTGGAACGTTGGAACGGGCACGTTCAACTCCTCCTAGCAACAAAACAGCGACATAATATTTCTTAGATCAATTAAAATAATGCATGTCGCCTATCACTGCGTTAACATAGCCGTGTCGACCTCATACAACAGCCGTGTCGACCTCATACAACAGCCGTGTCGACCTCACACAACAGCCGTGTCGAACTCATACAACAACCGTGTCGAACTCATACAACAGCCGTGTCGACCTCACACAACAGCCGTGTCGACCTCATACAACAGCCGTGTCGACCTCATACAACAGCCGTGTCGACCTCACACAACAGCCGTGTCGACCTCACACAACAGCCGTGTCGACCTCACACAACAGCCGTGTCGACCTCATACAACAGCCGTGTCGAACTCATACAACAACCGTGTCGAACTCATACAACAGCCGTGTCGACCTCACACAACAGCCGTGTCGACCTCATACAACAGCCGTGTCGACCTCATACAACAGCCGTGTCGACCTCACACAACAGCCGTGTCGACCTCACACAACAGCCGTGTCGACCTCATACAACAGCCGTGTCGAACTCATACAACAGCCGTGTCGACCTCACACAACAGCCGTGTCGACCTCACACAACAGCCGTGTCGACCTCACACAACAGCCGTGTCGACCTCATACAACAGCCGTGTCGAACTCATACAACAGCCGTGTCGACCTCACACAACAGTCGTGTCGACCTCACACAACAGCCGTGTCGACCTCATACAACAGCCGTGTCGAACTCATACAACAGCCGTGTCGAACTCATACAACAGCCGTGTCGACCTCACACAACAGCCGTGTCGAACTCATACAACAGCCGTGTCGACCTCACACAACAGCCGTGTCGACCTCACACAACAGCCGTGTCGACCTCATACAACAGCCGTGTCGAACTCATACAACAGCCGTGTCGACCTCACACAACAGCCGTGTCGACCTCATACAACAGCCGTGTCGACCTCACACAACAGCCGTGTCGACCTCACACAACAGCCGTGTCGACCTCATACAACAGCCGTGTCGAACTCATACAACAGCCGTGTCGACCTCACACAACAGCCGTGTCGACCTCACACAACAGCCGTGTCGACCTCATACAACAGCCGTGTCGACCTCACACAACAGCCGTGTCGACCTCATACAACAGCCGTGTCGACCTCACACAACAGTCGTGTCGACCTCACACAACAGCCGTGTCGACCTCATACAACAGCCGTGTCGAACTCATACAACAGCCGTGTCGAACTCATACAACAGCCGTGTCGAACTCATACAACAGCCGTGTCGACCTCACACAACAGCCGTGTCGACCTCACACAACAGCCGTGTCGACCTCATACAACAGCCGTGTCGACCTCACACAACAGTCGTGTCGACCTCACACAACAGCCGTGTCGACCTCATACAACAGCCGTGTCGACCTCACACAACAGCCGTTTCAACCTCACACAACAGCCGTGTCGACCTCACACAACAGCCGTGTCAACCTCACACAACAGGCGTGTCGACCTCACACAACAGCCGTGTCGACCTCACACAACAGCCGTGTTGACCTCACACAACAACCGTGTCGACCTCACACAACAGCCGTGTCAACCTCACACAACAGCCGTGTCAACCTCACACAACAGCCGTGTCAACCTCACACAACAGCCGTGTCGACCTCACACAACAGCCGTGTTGACCTCATACAATGACCGTGTCGACCTCACACAACAGCCGTGTCGACCTCACACAACAACCGTGTCGACCTCACACAACAGCCGTGTCAACCTCACACAACAGCCGTGTCAACCTCACACAACAGCCGTGTCAACCTCACACAACAGCCGTGTCGACCTCACACAACATCCGTGTCGACCTCACACAACAGCCGTGTGGACCTCACACAATGGTCGTGTCGACCTCACACAACAGCCGTGTCGACTTCACACAACAGCCGTGTCGACCTCACACAACAGCCGTGTCGACCTCACACAACAGGCATTTCGACCTCACACAATAGCCGTGTCGACCTCACAAGTGCTTCGTAGTCCGGCAATTTTTTACAATTAAGTAATTACAATTTTAAATATTACCTTAGTAGGTACCCCGGGTTTGTTTTCATTGACAGCTGCTTGTTTCTTGAAAAGGCCGTCTACAATAGACATAGAATATATATAGAATCAATAATTTGATGCATTCCAATCGTGCTAACGTATATATGTCACTTTAAAGGTGGATCAAACACGAAATAAATTCATGAGTGAAGTTCACGCACAACAGTGTTTACGTCAATACCCCTCGTTTAATAATGACATTATAAACGATATTAAATTACATCAAATACAGATACACTAACACATAGGATGTATGCGACTGTTGCCTCCCGGGTCTATATGGAAGGAGTCGCTTCAAAACAGTGACTACGTTTTTTAAAGAAGGTTTTTCCAGCAAAACACTGATTGACTTGGAGGGGGTGGGCATTTTTATACAAATCTGGTGGAAGGGTTTCGCGAGTGCCTTGATGCCTGAGAGAACGGACATTTGTGTGCAAAAGATAAGCCTATAGAGCGGACATTTATGATGGAAAAGATACCCCTATAGAGCGGACATTTGTGATGAAAAAGATACCCTTATAGAGCGGATATTTATGATGATTGGTTGGTTGGTTATTCAGCTTTAAGTTACGCTTTAACTACGTTTGGCAATATCGCGTCAATGGGAGAAGGAAGGGAGAGTGGAGCCATGTCCCCGGAGTTAACCTCCTATTCTTTACGAAGAAAGACATGGAATTGTATCCAGCGACCACACAGACATGGCCACAGCAGGGCTCGCACCACGGATCCACGTGCCGTTAGGCTCTCGGTGGCCAGAGCACTTGCGGTATTTTAGGTCCATACTGTAGTTTGTTCGCGTGAGTTGCTATAGCAACCACAGCGGTGATGTCACCGCTTGGGTTGAGTTTAGCAGGGAGTTAGTCAGTCAGCGGCGTTGCGGGAGGACGGGATTTCAGCTAGCAAGTTAGGAGGGAAGTAGGACTTTTATTTTAGCGGGATTCACCGCCCTGCGGAGCAAGGGGCTGGCATCAGTCGTTCTCACTGCTGCCAGGTAGGTTACACACCGTTATCCGTTAGTCCGTGACTTGTGGTTATTGAGTTTAAGGGTTTAATAAATCATCAAAACTTGACCACTGCGTCTCGCCTCATTGCCTTCGCCACCACTTGTTAAGCCAAGGCCGTCTCGGAACGAAAGCCCAGTTTAGGGTTGTCGAAATTAAGTTTCAGAGATATTAAATTAACACAACGAGAAGTACAATTAAAGGAAGAAAAGAACCCTACTTCCGAAAAAATCACACACTCAATGCGAGCGCTCGAGCCCACTGAGCTAGCGCGCCGGCCCCTCATTTATGAGGAAAAAAAATACCCCATTATAACGGATATTGCTGATGAAAAAGAGACCCATATAGAGCGGACATTTATGATGAAAAAGATACCCCTTAGAGTGGATATTTTAAACTTGCGACCGGGGGGGGGGGGGGGGCTCTGAAAATGTGCGTTCATAGATCGGGTTGCCGGGAAAAAATACCCCTTTTGGCGGTAAAACGCCCCGACCGAGCTGATTTTGGCGGTGAAAACGGGGGGGGGCTTTATTGCGGAGCCCCCCAAACAATGTATTAAGTACCCCCCTCCCACCCCCCCCCTGCAGAAGCAGTGTTACTCGCACGCGTAGTACGTTAAATTACTTAGGCCTAAATCACTCACCACGAGTGTTGATGAAAATGGAGTCCTGCGTAAAAACCATCTTCTCCATTTCTAACGATTTCTTGATTTCTTCTTTCGCCTGTCGTTTGAGATCTCTGTGAAGTGTGTCGATCATGCCCTGAAAACGTAATCGAGATGTTTCCTAGTCAGTGAGTAGAGCCACATGACTCAACAAGTCACCAAAGTACCCGAAAAGTATGGCAGGCCGACGGGCCCAAAAAGTCAAAAGCTTTTCTCGGAAGTCAAACGCTTTCCTATGAAGCAACAAATTCGTTCCTAGGAAAGGAATGGAACAATCACTGGCCGTATATTTGTTCCTAGGAAAGCAATCCTAGGAAAGCTTCTAACTTCCGAGGAAAACTTTTGACTTTGTGGCCCTGTCGGCCTGCCAAAGGAAAGTAGGGGGTCGCAAATCCGCCACTGTAGGGTAAAATGGTATTTAAGACGAAACACAAAACAGAATCAAATGCCACAGTCACCAAAGGCATTTTCTGAATTATAAATTAATGAACCACATTTACATGGAAATATCCTTGTTTAAGTATGTGTTCTACGGTCACGAGGTCGAGACGCTATGACGGACAGGCGTTGTGCGTGCGTAACCAGCACCATTACCATGGATACCGACCCTGGGCAAGTGGCGGCTAATAATAGACCGATCCATACTCCGACACTAAGCCCCGCCCACGCTTGAGTCCTTTTTCCTTAATCGTAAGTATGAAATTGACAATCATAGCTGATGGTAGGTCATCTCTGAAACTGACAAGAAAGTGACATGCTGCTTTGTTTGTCCGACTTGCTTGTTCGACAACGCACGTCGTGAAAGCGCTTTTTTTACCACTACACGATTGGACAAAGCAACAGTGACGTTAGTGAATGATTGACAGCCTGGGTTACCTTAATTTCCGCGGCCAGCCCAGGGTAATGGCCGACATGATGCCTCACCACCTTTTCAAGTTCCCGACGCACTATGATTTCCACCTGGTCCAGGCAGCGCTCGGCCGGGTCGCATATTTTATCAATCAACTCGACGATGAACCGCTTGCACACGTTGAAGTCGGGAAAGCCCGGCAGCTGATAGCCACGTTTTTCTGTGATCTCATGTCGCAGTCGTCGCTTTAATTCTCCGTAGATAGGGTCTGCCATTATAAAGATATTACATGTATGATCACCTCTACACGTTCAAAAGAAGCTATGGAAAACACAGAACATGTGGATAGCAGATGATTTAAAAGGTAAATGTATGGGTTAAAGTTACGGATACAGTAATATTTTTGCTTGGGAAAATGAAATAGTTGTTTGACTGAAAATGATGTATTTATATTATAAGCATCCATGTACACACAATATTGTATGCAATGGATAACGGGACACGTTTTTAAACCAATTATTTTTAGCCAACTGGTGTGGGAAAGTGTGGCTTTCTTGTGTACTACGTCATCAAAATTCACACATTACGGCAAGTGTTTACCATAGGATAACACATGTAATTCTGATGGATTTACCATTCACACGGTCAGAAAGTTTGTCCAAACTATTTCGAAGATCATAATGTAGGTCCAAAAATTGCTGTATGAGCAGTTTTAGGATATATTTGATTAGTTTTACTATTTTCAGTTTTATATTTTCCATCGTTTCGTACGTTTTCGTACGTTTTCGCCTCATGGGGAAAGGTTAGAGAGCAGCCAGACCCCCTCCCCCCCCCCCCCCCCGTCTGCCACGTAATACATTGGGTCTGTACACTGTACATTTGGACATCATTTACCACAGTGGTTGAAACCTCGGAACCCCTATTACGTGACATTCAACGATAATAAGAACGGTAGTGCACCATTAAATACTAGCATCCGCATGGATTACATGTAAAAACATGATCCATCGGCTTGGCCAGGCTCTGCAGTAAACACCACAAGAGCAGGTCAGCATTACATTTACAATCATGTCTTCTTCGACTGCTTCGCTTAATGACATCCTTGATTTCCTTCACAGTAATACGATAGTCAAGCAGTGTGTTTCTCGTATCAAATGTTACTTACAGGCGATTTCCGTCATCAATATTTTCAATAGTGGGCCTATCTTGAAACTATTGACATATTGCTGACGGAAATCGGCCCAGAGAGCTCGGATATATATTATATCAAGTAGCCGTTTGTTAGGTATAATGACCTAATAATATTATATTTATCTTTTTGCATTAAAGGTACTCTCGCGAAATAATATCAGTAGATGACAAATACCCTATTACACATATGATTCACAAGATCAGTGACAAAATGCGTTAGTAATGTTATGACACTGAAAGACCATATTCAGTGATATATCATATCATTAAACAGTAAAAATTGAATAAATGAAACAAAAAAGCTAACTTTTGCACGGCGAACTTTTCGTTACCTGCAAGGTCCGCTTTTCCGTTCCCAATCTTATTGGTCACGACAGCGCCGAAGTCTTCAAACTTCTTTCTCGCCTCCACAAACAATCGTGAATCTTCCGTTGTTCCCTTCTGAATGTCGGTCACTTCATTTGCAAGTTTATTGATCACCTGTTTAAAGCAGAGTCGAGCTTGTCATTATGGTACTTCAGAGTATGATATTTCGTCTGGGTTTGACACAATTTGGTCACATTTAGGCCGCTTATCATGGCCTCTATTCACCTCTCTCCAGTGAGAAGGCATAATTGTGTCAATGATTCTTCCCCAGACACTGTGAATGAAGTCTCGACCCACCCCCCCGACACCCCAATGAAGTCTATACCCACCTCCGACACCGCCAATGAAGTCTAGACCCCCCTTCCGACCCCCCCAATAAAGCCTAGATCCACCCACCCCCCGACACCACCAATGAAGTATAGACCCCCCTCCGACACCACCAATGAAGTCTAGACCCCCTTCCGACACCCCCAATAAAGTCTAGACCAACCCACCCCCGACACCCGCAATGGAGTCTAGACCCCCCCCCCCGACACCCCCAATAAAGTCTAGACCCACCCCACGACGCCACCAATGAAGTCTAGACCCCCACCCCCAGACACCCCCAATGAAGTGTAGCTCCAGCGTTACCTGCATGAGGAACATTTGTTTCGGAAACTCTTCGGCGGGCACACCAGCCTGCATCGGCGCCAAGTCCCGCTCGGTAGCCTTCAGCATCGCTTCCACATTGTCCTTTAGGTCCGGCAGGGTTCTCTGGAGGATAAATAAATATAATAATAATAAGTTTATTGCACTAAAAGGCCTCAGGCCCATGGTACAAAATACATATATACAAACGCAATTGCTCTTCCTTGTCCCTGTATGTATGCCTAGTATAAAAATTGACCCAGCTGATAAAGTATTTCGCCATTTCTCGAATTCATTAAAAATATGAAGTCTGAAATGCAGTAATTTCTGATCCAGGTTAAGTATTTCTTACGAATGTCGATATATAGATCACATATGCACACAAAGTGAAATTCGTCTTCGACATGAAATATACCTTTACGGCTACAATGTGGGCAGTATCTTTCGTCTCTTGATATATTTAGTCTCCTACCCGTTTCAATGGCTAAACGATGGTCCGAACATCTAAATTTTGAAAGTGCTCTTCGAAAGTTTATACAATATAAATATTTCTCTGGTTCCAGAAGAGTCTTAAACAAGGCATAAGTCTTAAGTTTAGTGCTGTCCTTAACATCGCTGCTCCAATCTTGTTGGGCAGTCTTTCATTCTTTGAACAAATTCTTTTATAAACATGTTTACATCACCAACTTCCTGGCTTAAGAACACAATCCCAAAGCCATATTTATACAATAACTCTTTGACTTTAGTTACCCAGTTTGTTTTACCATGTTGGTCTTTAACATATAACATATTGTAAGCGGCCCTATATAACATATTGTAAGCGGCCCTTGGTAGTCTAGTATCTTCCATCATCAGAATGGAGGATAGTAAGTACACAACGGATACTGGTAGGGGGCAGACAAGTAACGTGGTGGCGGCATTGACCCTGGCAGGAGGCTTTCTTCTGTAATTCAATGATAGGTCTGAGGATTGGCAAGTATACGTACGCAGCAGGCTTACTGGCTAATTTAAATATTATTCTTCAACTGGAACATGTTTGAAGCTGTTACATACTACTTACAAAGTAACTTGTTCATCGATTTTTTTTTCTGTGTATGTGAAGCCTATGCAGCCCTAATCCGGGGTCATTACATAGAGACGAACGCTGTGATTGCGACAATGTCATCAAACATTGGTCATCTTTAGGAAGTAATACCTTGTCGAAAATCATGATGCGTAATAGCGCCCTCAGATGGTACCATTGGCGCCCTCAGATGGTACCATTGGCGCCCTCAGATGGTACCATTTGCGGCCTCAGATGGTACCATTGGCGCCCTCAGATGGTACCATTTGCGCCCTCAGATGGTACCATTTGCGCCCTCAGATGGTACCATTTGCGCCCTCAGATGGTACTATTTGCGCCCTCAGATGGTACCATTTGCGCCCTCAGATGGTACCATTGGCGCCCTCAAATGGTACCATTGGCGCCCTCAGATGGTACCATTGGCGCCCTCAGATGGTACCATTGGCGCCCTCAGATGGTACCATTGGCGCCCTCAGATGGTACCATTGGCGTCCTCAGATGGTACCATTGGCGCCCTCAGATGGTACCATTGGCGCCCAAATGGTACCATTGGCGCACTCAGATGGTACCATTGGCGCCCTCAGATGGTACCATTGGCGCCCTCAGATGGTACCATTGGCGCCCTCAGATGGTACCATTGGCGCCCTCAGATGGTACCATTGACGCCCTCAGATGGTACCATTGGCGCCCTCAGATGGTACCATTGGCGCCCTCAGATGGTACCATTTGCGCCCTCAGATGTTACCATTGGCGCCCTCAGAAGGTACCGTTGGCGCCCTCAGATGGTACCATTGGCGCCCTCAGATGGTACAATTTGCGCCCTCAGATGTTACCATTGGCGCCCCCAGAAGGTACCGTTGGCGCCCTCAGATGGTACCATTGACGCCCTGGGATGGTACAATTCGCGCCCTCAGATGTTATCATTGGCGCCCTCAGAAGGTACCGTTGGCGTCCTCAGATGGTACCATTGGGGTCATCAGATGGCCCACCAAGGTACAGAACGCTTACCTTTATGTGCTGCTGAAGCTCGTCAGCCAGTCGTTTGCTTAAGGTGCCAATGGTCTTACATTCCTGGGGAATGTCGCTGCAAACGCAAAAAAGGAACATATTTATAAAAGTTAATTACCAACAGCTGTATTTGTTTCCTCTCCTGTGTTTTGTTGGAGTCCATACTTATAGGCATTTTTATAATAACCCTCGCTTATCAATATGTGGTAAGTAGTAATTTTTACAAACATATGGTGGTTGTTTCTCGTTGTTGAGAGCACCCATGGACATGATATATATATATATATATATCTATATTGGCTACACATTCGATGTTTGATTACACAGACAAACTTTAATAAATACATTGATGAAATACTAGTTCTAGAATACATTGCATTGTCGAGCATTGGCGTCTGTCCCAGCTAGAGGCTCAGGAAGAAATGGAAAGGTGATACCCAAGAACCCGTATCAAGTTAGGTATTCAAACTTTAGCTCGATTGCCTGGCGTATATGATTATTGCAACCGCGCCTAGCACCTATCCGACCATATATATATATATATATATATATATCATACATAAGTTAATCTGTGGTGAATCAACATCAGTGTCATTTATTGGATCAAGTACATTAATACAGTCTCTAACTCATAATACATTTAAAACAGTTTAGTGACTTGATCAGGAGACCCCCATTAAGACCTGTGCGGTCGCTTTCACGGGGGCCACTTCAGTTACGATAAATACATTGCCGGTGGGCGGACTTCTGAAGTGAATTATATGCATGATAGGAGCAAATACATCATCATCTGACATCATGGAGATTAATCATTTTAGAACCTACGACTGCGTCACTCACGATAAAGGAAGCGAGTTGGCAAAAAACGCCTCCTCGTCTTCGAGCGCTTGCTTGAGGCTGATTCCGTTCTGAATGTCTTCTTGCCCACGACACTTCACCAGCACGTAACCTTTGCGCAGCTCGTAGCGCTGGTTGTTGACGACCGACACCAGTTCAGGCTCTGTGCCTCGATCAATCAGGTCTGGCTTGGTGATAACTCCTGTGTTAGAAGAACCAACGAGAAGAACAACATGATATATCGCACACACGTAAATTATGTCTGGTTCTTATAGGATTTTCCGCATTTCATTGTCCTTGGATTGGAAGATAAGTTTCATCATCGGGAACCATTCCAGCACACAGCGCAATGCACCTGAGTTACGAATCTTGTGGGATGGCAAGGCTATTCAGTGTCGTAGTGCGTTATATGGGTCTAGAATCCCTATAGTCATCTGAGTCCGTCACTTATCAAGATTCCTCTGGTTCCATAGTTCAGCAAGATTCATCTGCTTCCATAACTCACCAAGAATCCTCTGGTTCCATAACTCACCAAGAGTCCTCTGGTTCCATAACTCACCAAGAGTCCTCTGGTTCCATAACTCACCAAGAGTCCTCTGCTTCCATAACTCACCAAGAGTCCTCTGGTCCCATAACTCACCAAGAGTCCTCTGGTTCCATAACTCACCAAGAGTCCTTTGATTCCATTGCTCAGCAAGAGTCATCTGGTTCCATAACTCAGCAAGAGTCCTCTGATTCCATAACTTACCAAGAGTCCTCTGGTTCCATAACTCACCAAAAGTCCTCTAGTTCCATAACTCACCAAGAGTCCTCTGGTTCCATAATTCACCCAGAGTCCTTTGGCTCCAAAACTCCCTAAGAGTCCTCTGGTTCCGTAACTCACCAAGAGTCCTCTGGTGCCATAACTCACCAAGTCATCTGGTTTCATAACTCACCAAGAGTCCTCTGGTTCCATAACTCACCAAGAGTTATCTGGTTCCATAACTCACCAAGAGTCCTCTGGTTTCATAACTCACCAAGAGTCCTCTGGTTCCATAACTCACCAAGAGTCCTCTGGTTCCATAACTCACCAAGAGTATTCTGGTTCCACAACTCACCAAGAGTGCTCTTGTTACATAGCTCAGCAAGAGTCGTCTGGTTCCATAACTCACCAAGAATATATTGGTTCCATAACTCACCAAGAGTCCTCTGGTTCCATAACTCACCAAGGGTCCTCTGGCCTTCGGGATCCAGGCGTCCAGCCAGCTGGAGAGCCTCCGATGTGGCGATATCTACGTTGGCAGGTACCACCGCCAGAATTATAGTCTCGTCTTTCTTGATGTTCTTCTGAATCAATCTCATTATCTGAATAACAAAAAAAGAATAGGTGAGTCGTGCATTTAGGTAAACACTTGGAAGCTCATTGATCGAAACAGCACTTGACCGATGACAACCTAGGTGATACGTTAGATACCAATATCAGTCTTATCTGTATGTCTATTTCTGGTTTGCGGCTTGGACTTATCACTTCCCACTTTCGTCCGCAGTCGCTAGACCACCACGTTAATATTTCACAGCGGTAATAATGTTTCTTAGTGCTGGCACAAGTGATGACCTTGACCCTGCGCTTTTAGACGTACCTGCTCGGTGGCATTTTCCGCCTGTCCCCTTACTGCCACGCGAACGATGCCGGGCAGGTCGATGAGGGTGAGATCGGGCAGCCCCTTGGCCTGCACCTCCAGGCTGATCAGCTCCTCACTGATGCCTTTGCCCTCCCCGGCCAGAGCATCTTGAGCTGAAGGGATGGACACATACGTCATATCAGTCTACAGGCGCAAAGTGCCTCTGGGGCGGAGGGTTCTTGGGGTCAGCCTATCTCGCTCTGGGGTGAGGGGTTCTGGATGTCAGCCAATCTCGCTCCGGGGCGGGGGGTTCTTGTGGTCAGCCAATCTCGCTCTGGGGTGAGGGGTTCTTGGAATCAGCCAATCTCGCTCTGGGGCGGGGTGTTCTTGGGATCAGCCAATCTCGCTCTGGGGCGGGGGGTTCTGGGGGTCAGGCTATCTCGCTCTGAGGCGGGGGGTTCTGGGATTCAGGCTATCTCGCTCTGGGGTGAGGGGTTCTTGGGGTCAGCCAATCTTGCTCTGGGGCGGGGGGGGTACCTGGGATCAGCCAATCTCGCTCTGGAGCGGGGGGTTCTGGGGGTCAGTCAATCTCGCTCTGGGGTGACGGGCTCTTGGGGTGAGTCACTCTTGTTTTGGGGCGGGGGGTTCTTCGGGTCAGCCAATCTCGCTCTGGGGTGACGGGTTCTTGGGGTCAGTCAATCTCGATAAGGGCCGGGTTTTTTTTGGGGTCAGCCAAGCTCGCTCTGGGGTGACGGGTTCTTGGGGTCAGTCAATCTCGTTTAGGGCCGGGGGTTTTTTGGGGTCAGCCAAGCTCGCTCTGGGGCGGGGGGTTCTGGGGGTCAGTCAATCTCGCTCTGGGGCGTGAGGTTCTGGGGGTCAGTCAAGCTTGCTCTGAGGTGAGGGGTTCTTGAGGTCAGCTAATCTCGCTCTGGAGTGAGGGTTCTTGGGGTCAGCCAATCTCTCTCTGGGGCGAGGGTTCTTGGGGTCAGCCAATCTCTCTCTGGGGCGAGGGTTCTTGGGGTCAGCCAATCTCGCTCTGGGGCGAGGGGTACTTGGGGTCAGCCAATCTCGCTCTGGGGCGAGGGGTTCTTGGGGTCAGCCAATCTCGCTCTGGGGCGGAGGATTCTTGGGGTCAGCCAATCTCGCTCTGGGGCGAGGGGTACTTGGGGTCAGCCAATCTCGCTCTGGGGCGAGGGGTTCTTGGGGTCAGCCAATCTCGCTCTGGGGCGGAGGGTTCTTGGGGTCAGCCAATCTCGCTCTGGGGTGAGGGGTTCTTGGGGTCAGCCAATCTCGCTCTGGGGCGGAGGGTTCTTGGGGTCAGCCAATTTCCCTCTGGGGTGAGGGGTTCTTGGTGTCAGCCAATCTCGTGTGACACGTACCTGCGCGGACCGCCTGCTCGACGTCACCGATCTCGACGGGCTCCACGATGTCCCGGTAGCTGATATTGGCCGCCCAGAAGTTTTCTTTATCACTGCTCTTCAGCCGCAGCTCCAGCGGACACCGGGTGACGATACCTAGCCAGAGATATAGTTACGTCCATGTATCAGCTATATACTAGGTGGTATGGTGGGGCGGGGGGGGGGCAGCTCCAGCAGACACCGGGTGACGATACCTAGCCAGAGATATAGTTACGTCCATGTATTAACTATCTACTAGGAGTCATGGGAGAGGGGTGTCTTGATTGCATTAAACGTATTCACGATACTAAAGTTGCATATCAAGCTATTTCCCGCCAAAACCAAAGTGGTCAAAATACAAATAAGAATCAGTCCTTGAATCATCCACAATTTCTTTTGTCTAAATTCCATGCATGCCAAATGGAGTCTGTTAGGCTTGCCCGCGATATCAATTAACGGCAGGTTTTCAACTTAGACTTAAAGCGGGTGTCCAACCTAATTTAATCGCGATCTGCGCCGAAAGTTTACATCTTATAATTAAATTGGCGAGTGTTAACGTTGGTAAGGAGAACAAAATTAAGGCAACCCGCCCCAGCAATGTCAAGCAGAGCGCCATTTTGCCGGGAGCAGTGACGCATATTGTGACTATTCACATGGCGCCGCCTTACGTTATAACTCGCGGAGAGAGAGATCAGGGCCGCGATTTACAGATGAACACCGGCTGTTCCACCGCAAGATCTTAGCCTTTCATGGAAAAGTACCGTCCAAACAAATTGATATACGTCTTGCGACGATTGACTTCACAACAATGCCATAGTTGGAGTTAGAATCGCAGCTATTTATATTAGCGATTATCACGCGCTCTTGTTTTGCTCACACAATAGGCGCAATTTCCGGTTAGAATAAATTAGAGTATCGCCTCCTGATTGGTCAATCACAGACACGCCTCCAAAAAGGGCTGCCGCCTAGGTAGACGGCGAAATCGTGCCTGGCGGTCACTTCTAAATTTTATTGTGAGCTATACAGATAGAACGAAAAATTCTGTAATTTGGAGGATAGACAAATGGGTATTATATAAATCGGTAAAGCAGCGTTAGAGACCAGGCTGGCGGTTCCCTTTAAACTTCATCAGTTTTTGTGCTTCCCGATGTATTGTTATAAGTAGCAGCGCCGCGACAATGTTGCGTGGTGTCCCAGGATAGACACGCGTTTGCCATATCACAGCCGTAACGGCGATGTATATTAGGATTTTGAATTTATGGAATGAAACAATCGAGTTTTCTGCACTTTTGTGATATATATGTCGCCTGGGTTTAGTTATGGCGGAAAAGAGTTCGATATGCAACTTTTATATCGATGATGTCACCGGTTTACCGCCAGACAAGTACCCCACACTGCTGCAACCGGAAGTCAACCTGAAGAGACGCTAGGCAAGCTGGCACAATTTTTTTAATTATTCAGTTCACCAAGAACACATCAAATAAATAAATACAAGGTTTAAGGGAGGGGGGGGGGGCGACACAAGTTCGTGTACTAGCATAAACATTCATGGTTGCCCACCAAGGCGATGGCCGGTACGCCTGACCTACCTGTTCCTCTAGGCATCTGTCCACTCTGACCTACCTGTTCCTCTGGGCAGCTGTACACCCTGACCCACATGTTCCTCTAGGCAGCTTTACACTCCGACCTACCTGTTCCTCTAGGCAGCTGTACATCCAGATCTACCTGTCCCTCAAGGTAGCTGTAAATCCAGATCTACCTGTTCCTCAAGGCAGCTGTAAATCCAGATCTACCTGTTCCTCAAGGCAACTGTACACCCTGACACACCTATTCCTCTAGACAGCTGTACACCCTGACCTACCTGCTCCTCTGGGCAGCTGTACACCCGAGATGGCTTCGAGGACCGAGCTCTTGCCCGAGCTCTGGTCTCCCACCACAGCGATGGCCGGCAGTCCCACGTCCTTGTCCAACCCAAGACCTCGCAGGCGATCGATGAGGTCGATTAGTGGACGGACCTGACTGGTGAAGTCCGCCGACAAACACGACTGAAATTCGAATCGTGGGAAATCGGTAAATTTAGTTTTCTTACATCTCTTTGATGTGCGAAATCGGTGGTACAATTTTCCATATTTTACAATATGAGCCTGCGATATTTGACATACAGCTACTCCAGATCTTGTAGTACCGTGCTACAATTTATGGAATTGATATCTGCTTGACATCACAGTAGCGCAAGGAAACATTCTTTGTACGCACCAACCGTTATAAGCAAAACCTTAGATATTTGTTAATGAATTCATGAGCAAAAAGTTGGGATTCTATGCCACGCCTAGTATGGAGGACCTGCCACTATATACCTCATCTAGCCCTAGAGAACAAACCTCACACTATATACCTCGCCTAGAACGAGAGAACACACCTGACACTAGATACCACACCTAGCACGGGAGAATACAACTGACACTATATACCTCACCTAGCACGGGAGAACACACCTGACACAAGATACCGCGCCTAGCACAACAGAAGACAGCTGACACTAGATACCACACCTAGCACGGGAGAATACAACTGACACTATATACCTCACCTAGCACAACAGAAGACACCTGACGCTAGATACCACACCTAGCACGGGAGAATACAACTGACACTATATACCTCACCTAGCACGGGAGAACACACCTGACACTATATACCACGCCTAGCACAACAGAAGACACCTGACACTAGAAACCACGCCTAGCACGTGAGAACACACCTGACATTATATACCGTGCCTAGTACGGGAGAACACACCTGACACTATATGCCACGCCTAGCACGGGAGAACACACCTCACACTGTATGCCACGCCTAGCACGGGAGGACACACCTCACACTAGATAACACGCCTAGCACGGGAGAAAACACCTGACACAAGATACCACACCTAGCACGGGAGAATACACCTGACACTAGATGCCACGCCTAGCACGGGAGAATAAAACTGACACTATATACCACGCCTAGCACGGGAGAACACACCTCACACTATATACCACGCCTAGCACGAGAGAACACACCTGACACTATATACCACGCCTAGCACGGGAGTACACACCTGACACTAGATACCACACCTAGCACGGGAGAACACACCTGACGCTAGATACCCCGCCTAGCACGGGAAACACACCTGACGCTAGATACCACGCCTAGGCCTAGAAAACACACCTGACACTATATACCACGCCTAGCACGGGAGTACACACCTGACACTAGATACCACACCTAGCACGGGAGAACACACCTGGCACTAGATACCACACCTAGCACGGGAGAACACACCTGACACTAGATGCCACGCCTAGCACGGGAGAATAAAACTGACACTATATACCGCGCCTAGCACGGGAGAACACACCTCACACTATATACCACGCCTAGCACGAGAGAACACACCTGACACTATATACCACGCCTAGCACGGGAGTACACACCTGACACTAGATACCACACCTAGCACGGGAGAACACACCTGGCACTAGATACCACACCTAGCACGGGAGAACACACCTGACACTAGATGCCACGCCTAGCACGGGAGAATAAAACTGACACTATATACCACGCCCAGCACGGGAGAACACACCTCACACTATATACCACGCCTAGCACGAGAGAACACACCTGACACTATATACCACACCTAGCACGGGAGAACACACCTGACACTAGATAACACGCCTAGCACGGGAGAACACACCTCACACTGTATGCCACGCCTAGCCCGGGATGACACACCTGACACTAGATAACACGCCTAGCAGAGGAGAACACACCTGGCACTAGATACCACGCCTAGCACAACAGAACACAGCTGACACTAGATACCACGCCTAGCACGTGAGAACACACCTCACACTGTATGCCACGCCTAGCACGGGAGAACACACCTGACACTATATACCACGCCTAGCACTGGAGAACACACCCGACACTATATGCCACGCCTAGCACGGGAGGACACACCTGCCACAAGATACCACACCTAGCACGGGAGAACACACCTGCCACAAGATACCACACCTAGCACGGGAGAATACACCTGCCACTAGATACCACGCCTAGCACGGGAGAATACACCTGCCACTAGATAACACGCCTAGCACGAGAGAACACACCTCACACTGTATTCCACGCCTAGCACGGGAGAACACACCTGACACTATATACCACGCCTAGCACTGGAGAACACACCCGACACTATATGCCACGCCTAGCACGAGAGGACACACCTGCCACAAGATACCACACCTAGCACGGGAGAACACACCTGCCACAAGATACCACGCCTAGCACGGGAGAATAAAACTGACACTATATACCACGCCTAGCACGGGAGAACACATCTCACACTAGATACCACGCCTAGCCCTAGAAAACACACCTGACATTATATACCGCGCCTAGCACGGGAGAGCACACCTGACACTGTATGCCACGCCTAGCACGGGAGGACACACCTGACACTAGATAACACGCCTAGCACAGGAGAACACACCTGGCACTAGATAACACGCCTAGCACGGGAGAACACACCTGACACTAGATACCACGCCTAGCACGGGAGAACACACCTGACACTAGATAACACGCCTAGCACAGGAGAACACACCTGACACTAGATACCACGCCTAGCACGGGAGAACACACCTGACACTATATACCACGCCTAGCACGGGAGAACACACCTGACACTAGATACCACGCCTAGCACGGGAGTACACACCTGACACTATATACCACGCCTAGCACGGGAGAACACACCTGACACAAGATAACACGCCTAGCACGGGAGAACACACCTCACACTAGATACCACGCCTAGCACGGGAGTACACACCCGACACTATATACCACGCCTAGCACGTGAGAACACAACTCGTGACACGATATACCATTCGTGACAGGAGATACCACTCGTGACAGGATATACCACTCGTGGCAAGAGATACCACTCGTGACAGGAGATACCACTAGTGACAGGAGATACCACTCGTGGCAAGAGATACCACTCGTGGCAAGAGATACCACTCGTGGCAAGAGATACCACTCGTGGCAAGAGATACCACTAGTGGCAAGATATACCACTAGTGACAGGAGATACCACTCGTGGCAAGAGATACCACTCGTGGCAAGAGATACCACTCGTGGCAAGAGATACCACTGGTGGTAGGATTTCTCGCAAGAAAATACAAATAGAAAGTCTGGTGTTTATTATCGCTGATTTTACCGTTTCTTCTTTCTCTGTTTTGACCTCCTGCACCGCGGCATCTTCTGGAAGAAAGTATGGAAGATGAACCGTTTTCCTTTGTTTTCTGTTATTTATTGATATTATTTTGCGTAAATACTCATCCATAATACATATTAAACCGCTCATCTAGTCTAACCTGTATCGCCATTCAATGTCCATATTTACTTATTTATATTAACATATTTAGTATTTATTCTAGACTTACCGTTGCCACTGAGCTGGTCGTCAGGCAATGGGACCTCAGCAGCATTTACGAGAGCTCGACCTGGAAAGGCGTCTCCACCATCACGCCTTAGCACCTTGACATTCTTGTTTTTGGGTGACTTGGTCATATTACTGGCCTAAAGGTAAAACGAATCTTCGTTAGTAAGGCTTGATGTCAAATGCAAGAATCAATTTTATCGAGAGATGTGAATGCATGAGTGACTACTGACCTTAAGGAGGCTGGGCGTGGTTTTGATAAAATATTTACCATCTGCCTGAAACTTTGCACAAAGAATCTTTATTCTATACTGATTCCAAAAATGTATAGAAAAGTTACGGTAACGCAAATTATTAAATAATAGCTCACAACAGACAGGTGCCGTCCGTCATTGCGATCCGCTGAGACTCTACATTTTATGACAAAAATAGTTGGTATCCACCCTGTTCATCTTAACGCCAAACTTTAATTATATTTCACAATCACCTAATTGCTTTTGCTATATTTCTATGTGATATTTGTAAATGTCACCAACACAATGAAAATAGCTCCTTTAGGGATCTTTATTAAACAATTTGTAAGGTTTTTGGTACACAGGTGATACAAAAACAGGACCTATAATTTTGGCGAAAAAAATCAACCTTTGTAGCAAATGTCTTACAGTCCATCCAAACAAAATTACCATCCCTCTAATATTTTGTTTAATGAAACTGTAGGACGTGCTTTTGTGAAGAAACGCGACAGTGAGTGGACATATGCGCCACGTACGCATACAAGAATACGAATTACAATATTCCATAACTTGATATAGGGGGGGGGGGGGGGGTAAGGAGGGCTCGTTTTCCCAAGTCCCGAATACATTTCTTTATTCCAAGGTCACTATGAATTAAAAGAAGATGTCCCGGTATACAATGGAAGAGGCGGATACATGATATAAATTGGCCATTTCCCAATTCACGGTTATTTAATATTAACATTTCCAGTTCACGATTATTGAAAATCCTCGATCACGGCGGTCGCCTAATATCCCATTCCCAGTTCACGAAGAATTATTTTCCTCCTTTCCAGTTAACAGTGAAATGAAAAGCCCATTCCCGAGGAACGGAAATACCCCTTTTTTTGTACAAACTCCATTCATTTTGCGAGGTTTTCAACAGCGAATACACATGTGAATGATCACCTCGAATACGATACAAACAGTTGTGAACTAAACGCATCAAACATTCAAATTCATAACTACATCATAAGGCACAAGTGAAAAAGGTCAACAAAGGGTTCTACAAACAAATGTTGCATAACGACTAAAGCATAGGCCAAGAACACAGGGCATGAATTATTGGTTACAATATGACGACAATATAATATAATATAAACAACTCATACCTTAACCTCTTAATAGTGAAATATAAGTTATTTACCTAAATCATTTCGAGTCAGCAATATACCGAAAAAGGGATAAAAACTCTTAGGAATTTTCTTCCGTGGAGAGTAAATTAGACCCGTGTAAGAGGACATCACAAAGGATATTGAGCTCACATTTTGTAATCGGGTGGATGTTAAAATCATGCGTATCTAGGAATGTTACATCATTTAATAAGCGATCGCGTGGTTCTGAGAAGGCTGAACAGTGAAGTAAGAAATGAACGTTGTCCTCGGGTTGAGATAAGCAATACTCACAAATGTTATTTTGGATGAACCCATAATTATACCTGTGTTCATTCAGTCTGCATTCGTTTAGTCTGCATTCTACCCTGATGTACGGCTTCAATGTTGGAATATCTATCATGAAGGTCGTTGCGAGAATCAAAGAAGTTGTACGTTAGCTTGAAGGAAGCAATGGACGGAAAATCCTTAATGATATCTGACAATCCATTCCAGTGACGTATTGTTCGCCACAGAAAGTTGTTAATTGAGTATGTTTTCTTTAGACACGGGAGTAATAGATCATTTCTACTTCTGAGTGGATAACGCGATAATCAGAGACTGGCGGAGGAACTAGCGATCTAAGATATTGTGGGGCTAGCCCCGTTAACCATTTTATACAATATATATGAGCTAAAATATTCTCTTCTTGAGCAAAGTGTCTGGGCACCGGCTTCCAGCAATAATCTGGCATGAGATGTAGATGAGTAGGCACGTGTCACACTGGGTAAAGATTGGCGCTGAATTTGTTCTAGTTTATGAGATTGACTCTTGGTAAGATTTCCGTGGAACACAGGTGCGGCATACTCGAGTCAGGGTCTAACATGTGTATTATACATAATTAATATTGTACGTCGATCAATGGTTTTTGGCATACGTTTCAACATATTTACGGTCATCGACGACTTTGCAAATATACTCTTTACATGAGAATCTCAGTTCATGGTATCTGTGAGAGAAATACCCCTTGCCCCCCCCCCCCTATATAAGGATCATTATTTACGATACTTAAATGGTTCATAACTACTTGACATCACATTTCAACATGCATTATTTCTTAAAACTCAATAACCGATTTTAGTAGACAATTCTGAAATTATCCACATGCAGTAATAGTAAATACAATATGGCTTGATGATATAATGATCAGTATTTTATGATGATTAAATGACTCGTTATGTATTATTATTGTTTCAGCCTAATAACTGATTTCAGAACTCGCGTCGATGCAAAGTGGAGGCGGCCTGGGGCAGGTGGCTTATTTCGTTGTTGGTTGAGAATCAAGTGAACTCCAGTTTACAATCAGCCCTCCCCCCCCCCCCCGCTGATGTACGGCGCCTGTGACTTTGCAGTAGTATAGGGAGACTTCAACCCACCCCACCCAGCCACCCAACCAAACTGGAGCTCTCTGCCCTTCTGTCTGTCACAGTACAAGCACAGGAGTCATTCCCTAACCAAGTCTTAACTCAGTATCACCATTCCCTAATCAGGTCTTAACTCAGTATCACCATTCCCTAACCAAGTCTTAACTCAGTATCACCATTTCCTGTGATCATCCACTTCCCTGGAAATGTTATGCCCTAGCTGGCAGCAATTTAACCGTAAAAAGAAGCAATTATAAATTATCATGTTTGTGTCTAAGATGGCCTCTAAAAAATAATTTGCAAATGAAAGAGGACAAAAAAAATGTGGGGTACTAATCAAGTCTTAATTCAGTCTCACCATTCCTTAATCAAATCTTAACTCAGTATCACCATTCCCTAATCAAGTTTTAACTCAGTATCACCATTCCCTAATAAAGTCTTAACTCAGTATCACCATTCCCTAACCAAGTCTTAACTCAGTATCACCATTCCCTAACCAAGTCTTAACTTAGTATCACCATTCCCTAATCAGGTCTTAACTCAGTATCACCATTCCCTAACCAAGTCTTAACTCAGTATCACCATTTCCTGTGATCATCCACTTCCCTGGAAATGTTTTGCCCTAGCTGGCAGCAATTTAACCGTAAAAAGAAGCAATTATAAATTATCATGTTTGTGTCTAAGATGGCCTCTAAAAAATAATTTGCAAATGAAAGAGGACAAAAAAAATGTGGGGTACTAATCAAGTCTTAACTCAGTCTCACCATTCCTTAATCAAATCTTAACTCAGTATCAACATTCCCTAATCAAGTTTTAACTCAGTATCACCATTCCCTAATCAAGTCTTAACTCAGTATCACCATTCCCTAACCAAGTCTTAACTCAGTCTCACCATTCCCTAACCAAGTCTTAACTCAGTATCACCATTCCCTAACCAAGTTTTAACTTAGTATCACCATTCTCTAATCAAGTCTTAACTCAGTATCACCATTCCTTAATCAAATCTTAACTCAGTCTCACCATTCCCTAATCAAGTTTTAACTCAGTATCACCATTCCCTAATAAAGTCTTAACTCAGTATCACCATTCCCTAACCAAGTCTTAACTCAGTATCATCATTTCCTGTGATCATCCACTTCCCTGGAAATGTTATGCCCTAGCTGGCAGCAATTTAACCGTAAAAAGAAGCAATTATAAATTATCATGTTTGTGTCTAAGATGGCCTCTAAAGACTAATTTGCAAATGAAAGAGGACAAAAAAAATGTGGGGTATGGTACGTGGGGGGCTGCAGGCAGATGTGCCCCACGACCCAAGGCATCTTCGACCTCTCTGGACCAGATACTACTTACAATCGGATGGAAAATGTTAACAATAATTAAAATCCAACGTTAAAATGTATGTGTTTCTTTTCTAATTTCTTCAGCGCTGATAAAGATAAATGAATAACATTGGGATAAGTATTATGCATAGTCTAAGAGTGACACAAAAATAATGCTATTGGCAATTGATATGCCAAAAAACATTTCCACAAACAATTGTCAATTATCAATAGACTGATTACACAATTAAGCGCTAAAAGGCTGGTAAAAATACAAAGTAGTTTGCTTAGAATCTTGCCCAAAAAAAGTTATCCATTTATACAACCTTTCGGTACAGGTTTTTTCCAATTTATATGAATAAAATCATTAAGGCAAATGTACTTCAGGTCACCATCACTGGTACATGCACAATCACAAACATTAACAAAAGTTCAATGAAAGATATTTTACAAGAAAACTAAAATTATCACAAAATATTTTGTTCCCAATAAATTACTTTTGACTGAAAATCAGCCTTTTTTGCATGCCATTAGTTTCAATCAGTACCTTAAGTTAGAGGGAGTTTATTTTAATGTATATATTTACAATATTGCTTAAGCTTATTATAAGCCATGCATAGGTATATTAAATAATTATATGTGTTATATATATATATATTAAGCATGTACATGTATATGTATCAAATCCATGGTTATATACTTAATAACTGCATGTCATTTTTATAAATCTACTTGTTGTCTGTTAATTTAGCCTAGTTCTATAAGAGAAATTAAAAGTGTTTGCCAAAAAAAGACTGACAGAGTAAAATTGCTCAAGTGTTACTTTAGCCTAAAGTTTTTTGTGTGTTTTTTTCCATTCCCATGTGGAAATACCAACGAACATTCAGGGTTTCTTTTTGGTCTGAGATTTGGTGAAACTACTGCTAACCACATATCTTTAAAGTGATTTTGATTTATCCAGCAATGTGGAAATATGGCTATATTGTCAATTGTTTTATGAACTAGCACACAAGCATGAAATATTGTCTTACCAGCTTAATTTACCATATAAAGTTGTTTCTTCAAAACCTTAAATTGCATAATGGGATCATCCTTTTATAATTTCCATGTTTCATATTAATATTAATTTGATTTGACTTTGTATCAAGATTGACAATCATTGTCTATATAATATATTCAAATTGTTTAATTACCAATTGTTTAACACAAAAACACTGTTTAAATTTTGTCAAAGTGTCTATTTTAGCCAGACTCAAATTTGACACATATCTGGTAATCAGGGCCACATACCTATGTAGTTAAGTGGTGCTTTATGGAACATTCAGGTCTTATCATACTGTATCTATGTGAGTAAATGTTCTTTGTTTGCAAAGTCATGCCTCCAACTCATAGGGTTAAACTTCTTCTATGTAAAGGATATGTCATATCCTAGAAAGATGTGAGATATCTATTCTCCATGCAAATACAGACATTTAAATTTTCTCTTACTTTCAAGGTTTCATTGTTTTAGTCTAATTTAGTCTAATTTGGTTCAAGTTGAATTTTATCTTGATGGTTCAATTATGGGGCATTATGATATAATGTAACCATTTAGCGAAAATACAGTTATGAATTCCATATTGTTAACATATGAAGTATATCACACAATCTGCTATTGACCATTTGTAGTTTTTGCATGCCAGTTTATTTTATTATTGATCATAGGAGCATGCTCAATATTTCATCACTTTACTATCACTTCATTCTGCCCAGCTAACAATATAACGTTCGCGGAACGTTAGGCGAATGTTAGCCGAGAGTTAGGAAAACATTATTAAATAACGGTCCAAGAACGTTATCTGGGAAAATTTTCCTGACGTTCTGCGAAGGTTAGCAGATAACGTTATGGGTAACGTTCCCCGAACGTTCTGATAACGTTCCCCGAACGGCCTGCTAACGTTCCCCGGACGGTCTGCTAACGTTCCCCGAATGGTCTGCAAATGTTCCCCGAACGGTCTACTAACGTTCCCCGGACGATCTGCTAACGTTCCCCGAACGGCCTGCTAACGTTCCCCAAACGGTCTGCTAACGTTCCCCAAATGGTCTGCTAACGTTCCCCGAATGGACTGCTAATGTTTCTCGAACGGTCTGACAACGTTCCCCGAACGTTCTGCTATCGTTTCCCGAATGATAACGTTCCCGGGACGATTTGTTAACGTTCGTATAAAAGACAAAAACACATCATTTCGTTTTCGATGCTTTATTAGACCTAGACCTGGCAATACTAGCAATGCATCTACCAAGTTGGGGTCCGCGGCTCCGGTCTGCACAGTTGGTGGGAAGTCGCTTCCGTCATCGCTGCTGCTCAGTCGAGGACAGTCAAGCTGGTGTGCGTAGCTGCTTTCTGCAAAATATGTTACCCCACGTTTAAGCGTACATTATATTATTGAACTAAGGCAGCGTCTGCGCGTCACAACATCAACACAAATGATTTAAATATATTTATACTCTGGGGCCTGGCGTTAAACACCCCCCCCCACCAGTACTTAGCCACAGCTGGCTTTACGTTCTCAACTAGTAAACACGATACAACATGCAAATTCTGTATAGGTAAGCCTATAAACTTTCAAACACCGCGCACAGTAATACACCACAACATTAAGGTTATTTGACCCGTTGGTGACCCCATTCGCCAGGCCGGTCCAGCCCGCTGTACACACAGGGACCGCCCGCCCAGAACCAGTGATAAACCACAACGACAAGAGCTAGTATTAAGACTGCCCGATCTCCATCCGCGTTAACCACGTAAATAATCGGTCTAAAATCTGTTGATACCGTCAGACTTCACATACAATATCATGATCATAGCTAGGTTACATTTAAACCCGTAAAAAACACCACAGTGGACTAAATGCCAGCACACGATATAGGCAGACATTAAATTCGCTTTTACACGTTGAACACATGTGACAAAGCTGGTTGGATTAGACCGAACCGTACACATTTGAAAATATAACATAATCGGGATCTTGTACACAAAATACATACCTCTACGTAACGTCGGCTGTCCCTTCTCTGTGTTGGAATTGGTGTTCAGGCCTGTCGGTCGCGGATGTTCCGGAAATTCGCAGATATCTAATGGCTAGCCTGATCCGGACGCCATCCCATTTTCAAACCATCACCCAAACAATCCAGTTTCCGGCGAGAACCACAGCCGTTCGCTAGAGGGCGCTACGCTGCCGTCACCCTAACGCCTCCTTCTTGGAGACTTCTTCGCACTCGAGACAAATTGCAAAGTTGTCCGGTCGCTATTATAACGTTACTCAGGGGGGGTGGGGCTTTGAATTTGGAAAGGGGCGGAGAGGGGGGAGGGGGGATCGGTTGGAGTGGGAGGAACATGACCGAGGGTATCCACCAATTTCTATTATATACCCTAAAATTACTCAACGCTCCCATAGCGTTTTTAGAAGGTTACATCATAACCTACAATTATTCAACGTTCCCGGAACGTTTTTGGAAGGATCCATTATAAGCCTAACATAATTCGCCGTTCCCAGAACGTTTTTAGAAGGTTACAACATAACCTTCAATTGTTCAACGTTACCAGAACGTTTTTGGAAAGTTGCATTATAACCTAACATTATTCAACGTTCCCATAACGTTTTTGGAAGGTTACATGATAACCTACAATTATTCAACGTTCCCGGAACGTTTTTGGAAGGATCCATTATAAGCCTAACATAATTCGCCGTTCCCAGAACGTTTTTAGAAGGTTACAACATAACCTTCAATTGTTCAACGTTACCAGAACGTTTTTGGAAAGTTGCATTATAACCTAACATTATTCAACGTTCCCATAACGTTTTTGGAAGGTTACATGATAACCTGAAATTATTCAACGGTCTAAAAACGTTTCTAGAATGATCCATTATAGCCCTAAAATAATTCACCGTTCCCAGAACGTTTTTCGAAGGTTACATTATAACCTAAAATTATTCAACATCCTAAAAACGTTTCTAGAAGGATCCGTTATAACACTAAAATAATTCACCGTTCCCAAAACGTTTTTCGAAGGATGCATTACAACACGAACTTTATTCATCGTTCGCAGAACGTTTTTGGAAGGCTACATTATAACCTGACACTATTCAACGTTCCCAGAACGTTTTTGGAAGGTTACATCATAACCCTAACATTATTCAACGTTCCCATAACGTTTTTGGAAGGTTACGTTATAACGATAACGAAACGATACCCTTCCGGTAACGTTAGCATAATGTTAATTAGGTGTTTGCTGGGTGTGTTGTTATTTGAATTAAAAATACAGGCCTACATTTTCATTTACTTTGACATGCAGTTTATGTATATATCCACCTCAATTACAGATTTCTGTCTGAGTAGCAATCTTGTTGAGTTATACATTGTGAATGGATATATTCTTTTAATTCGAAAATAGTTGCGTTCGCCCTTTTAGGTTTTACCTATATGACATATTACTTATGCTAAATTTGTTATGTCTCACCATTTAATAATCACCCAACAAATTTGTCGGCTTTTAATCTCCAAATCTTTCAGCCTAATCTCCAAAACGCACAAAGGGAAATTTGGGGAGCAGGAGGCTTAATTGTTTTGTGGTGATGGGGCGGAAGAAAACATAAAAACGTACACCAATTATTTGAGCCATATTGTCACGTGATCTCTCCAAACTAAACCACATCGTGAGGTGGTAGAGATTGGAGAGAGAATTGAGAAGCGGAGAGACCAGCATAGCGTGTGACCGTTGCCTTGTATGGCAGCACTTGACGTGTGCTGGCTGCAAACGAGTCCCCCGAAGCAAGAGTTGGTTTTGTCCCAGATGTAAATTGTAAATACAGTTGTGTTGTATATTAGTGTTGTATATGTGTCATTGATTTGATCTGAGAATAAAAGTACATTATGAGCGCAAATTGTCTTTAAACTTTCATCTGTTAAATTAAGTTGGGTTATAACCCCTCCCAGACATCTTCCCCACCCAGACGCATGCACCTCCCCACCCAGACATCCTCCCCACCCAGATGCATGCTGAATACTGAATATAGCCAACATTATACTGGCTAAGCGTCTGAGAGCGGCGGCCTGCCTCCTCCTCACCCAGACGCATGTAGATCGAGTCTAAGAGGGGTGCACGCAGGCGTGAAGGCCGCTAACACTCTGGCTAGGCGTCTGAGAGGGGAGGGCGCATGTGAGGCGGCCGCTAACAGTGTAGATAACATTCGCCCCCCACCCCATCCCCCGGGTAGCGTCGCTGTGGGGCGCAACCACTGGTAAGATCGTAGACCCTTATCGAGAGATGTCAGGAGAGACCAAAAACGTGCGTTCGGAGACGGTCCGCAGATGCTCAACGGTCAAAAATGTGCAACCCTTGGTTGCAGATTGCAGGATATTTACGCCTCCCGAGATTTTAATGTTTCGGTCAGACCTCGCGTGAAGCTACCGTGCATCACTAACCTTGTGGAATATAGCCCCGGTAGTAGCAGTAGTGCGTAGTGCTGTAAAGGTTCACTTCTCACCGCGGCTCTGCTTTGAGCTGTCTGTGCTTTGAGCTCTGTGCTTGGAGCTCTGTGCTTTCCTCAACCACTGTAGGCTTCCTAACGCGACCTTCTGCGAGACTGTGCCTTATCTCATGTGCTGTAGTCTATGCTAATCACATGCAATGACCATTTTATGTTCTGTTCCGAAATCGGTGGGTTAGGCTGCCTTTGCACCCCGCCCTCGCTTTGTCCCTAACGTGTGGTATTCCGGAAACCGAAACTAGACATAGACGGGTTTGCCCAGGGTTTCCCCATCTATTAATAGGCGTTACACGTAAGGGGAAGACCAGAAGAAAATACAAAGTTTCGTATATGTCTCGGCAGCCCCTTGACAACCCCTCGGTCGCCCATTAACAACCACTCAGTTGCCCATATTGACAACCCCTCGGTAGCCCATTGACAACCACTCAGTTGCCCATTGACAACCCCTCGGTAGCCCATTGACAATCACTCAGTTGCCCATTGACAACCCCTCGGTCGCCCATTGACAACCCCTGGGTAGCCCATTAACAACCACTCAGTTGCCCATTGACAACCCCTCGGTAGCCCATTGACAACCCATCGGTATCCCATTGATAACCCCACGGTAGCTCATTGACAACCCATCGGCAGCCCCTGGGTAGCCCATTGACAACCCCTCGGTATCCCATTGACAACCCCACGGTAGCTCATTGACAAGTCCCTCGGTAGCCCATCGGTAGCCCATTGACAACTCATTGACATCCCCTCGGTACCCTATCGGTAGCCCATTGACAACTCGTCGGTGCTCTATTCTGTTTTCTAATCGTATTTAAATAAATATGGTTTAATCAATTATGTATCCCGTCTCTCTATACAAAGTCTTTAGTCACGTCTCACTTCTTCAAGAACAAACTCTACATCTAATCCTTACTATCACACGCCAAGTAAGCATTGCTAGCCACTGGGCTTGACATCCCCTCAGCTGCAACTTGACAGCCACTCGGCAGCCCATTGACAGCCACTTGACAGCCCATTGACAGCCACTCGTCATCCCATTGACAGCCACTCGTTATCCCATTGACAACCACGTGACAGCCCAGTGACAGCCACTCGCCATCCCATTGACAGCCACTCGGCAGCCCATTGACAGCCACTCGGCAGCACCTTGACAGCCACTCGGCAGCCCATTGACAGTCACTCGTCATCCCCTTGACAGCCACTCAGCTGCCCTTGACAGCCACTCGGCAACCCATTGACAGCACCTCGGCAGGTCATTGACAGCCACGCGGCATTAGTTGACAGCCACTCGGCAGCCTATTGACAGCCACTCGTCATCCCCTTGATATCAACTCGCCAGCCCATTAACAGTCACTTGGCAGCCAGTCGGCTGCCCCTTGACAGCCACTCGGCTGCCCCTTGACAGCCAGTCGGCTGCCCCTTGACAGCTACTCGGCAGCCCCTTGACAGCCACTCGGCTGCCCGAACTTGATCACAACTTGATCAATTAATACTTATGTTAAATTGTTAGGCTTGTCTGTAGCTTATAATCACCATTTAATAATCACCCAACAGATTTGTCGGCTTTCCTATCCTTCAGTTCAATCTCCAAAACGCACAAAGTGAAATTTGGGAAACAGGAGGCTTAATTTGTGCATCACCAACCTTGTGGAATATAGCCCCCGTAGGAGTAGTGCGTAACATAGTGCTGTAAAGGTCCACTTCTTACCGCGGCTCTGCTTTGAGCTGTCTGTGCTTTGAGCTCTGTGCTTTCCTCTCCCACTGTAGGCCTCCTGACGCGACCTTCTGTGAGACCGTGCCTTATATATATGACGTGTTGTGTGCCAATTACATGCAATGACTATTTTTGTGGTGTTCCGAAACCAGTGGGTTAGGCTGCCTTTGCCAATCGCCCTCCCGTTGTCCCTAACTTGCGGTATTCCGGGTATGCCACGGGTTTCCCCATCTAATAATAGGCGTTACACGTATGGGTAAAACCAGAGGGTAATACAACCGTAGGTTTCGTATATATTTCGGCAGCCCCTTGGCAAACACTCGGCAGCCCAACAAAGGCCCCTTGTCAACCCCCTCGGTAGCCCATTGACAGTCCTTTGACAGCCCATTGATAACCCCTCGGTAGCCCATTGACAGTCCTTTGACAGCCCATTGATAACCCCTCGGTAGCCCATTGACAGTCCTTTGACAGCCTTTATATAAACCATCCGTCGCCCATTGACAACCCCTCGGTAGCCCATTGACAGTCCTTTGACAGCCTATTGATAACCCCTCCGACGCACATTGACAACCCCTCGGTAGCCCAATGACAGTCCTTTGACAGCCTTTATATAAACCATCCGTCGCCCATTGACAACCCCTCGGTAGCCCATTGACAGTCCTTTGACAGCCTATTGATAACCCCTCCGACGCACATTGACAACCCCTCGATAGCCCATTGACAGTCATTGGACAGCCCATTGATAACCCCTCGGTAGCCCATTGACAGTCCTTTGACAGCCTATTGATAACCCCTCGGTCGCCCATTGACAACCCCTCGGTCGCCCATTGACAATCCGTGATACCACTCGTGGCAAGAGATACCACTCCTGGCAAGAGATACCACTCCTGGCAAGAGATACCACTCCTGGCAAGAGATACCACTCGTGACAAGAGATACCACTCGTGGCAAGAGATACCACTCGTGACAAGATATACCACTCCTGACAGGAAATACAACTCGTGGCAAGAGATGCCACTCCTGGCAATATATACCACTCGTGACAGGAGATACCATTCGTAGCAAGAGATACCACTCCTGGCAAGAGATACCACTCGTAGCAAGAGATACCACTCGTGGCAAGAAAGAGATACCACTCGTGGCAAGAGATACCACTCGTGAGAGGAGATACCACTCGTGGCAAGAGATACCACTCGTGGCAAGAGATACCACTCGTGAAAAGAGATACCACTCGTGGCAAGAGATACCACTCGTGACAGGAGATACCACTCGTGGCAAGAGATACAACTGGTGGCAAGAGATACCACTCGTGGCAAGAGATACCACTCGTGGCAAGAGATACCACTCGTGGCAAGAGATACCACTCGTGACAGGAGATACCACTCGTGACAAGAGATACAACTGGTGGCAAGAGATACCACTCGTGGCAAGAGATACCACTCGTGAAAAGAGATACCACTCGTGGCAAGAGATACCACTCGTGACAGGAGATACCACTCGTGGCAAGAGATACCACTATGGCAAAAGATACCACTCGTGGCAAGAGATACCACTCGTGACAGGAGATACCACTCGTAGCAAAAGATACCACTCCTGGCAAGAGATACCACTATTGGCAAGAGATACCACTCGTGGCAAGAGATACCACTCCTGGCAAGAGATACCACTATTGGCAAGAGATACCACTCGTGGCAAGAGATACCACTCCTGGCAAGAGATACCACTCTTGGCAAGAGATACCACTCGTGGCAAGAGATACCACTCGTGACAAGAGATACCACTCCTGGCAAGAGATACCACTCCTGGCAAGAGATACCACTCGTGACAAGAGATATCACTCCTGGCAAGAGATACCACTCGTGGCAAGAAATACCACTCGTGAAAGGAGATACCACTCCTGGCAAGAGATACCACTCGTGACAAGAGATACCACTCCTGGCAAAAGATACTACTCGTGACAGGAGATACCACTCGTGGCAAGAGATACCACTCCTGGCAATATATACCACTCGTGACAGGAGATACCATTCGTAGCAAGAGATACCACTCCTGGCAAGAGATACCACTCGTAGCAAGAGATACCACTCGTGAGAGGAGATACCACTCGTGGCAAGAGATACCACTCGTGGCAAGAGATACCACTCCTGGCAAAAGATACTACTCGTGACAGGAGATACCACTCGTGGCAAGAGATACCACTCCTGGCAAGAGATACCACTCGTGACAAGAGATACCACTCGTGGCAAGAGATACCACTGGTGGCAAGAGATAGCCCTCGTGACAGGAGATACCACCCGTGGCAAGAGATACCACACGTGGCAAGAGATACAACTCGTGGCAAGAGATACCACTCGTGGCAAGAGATACCACTCCTGGCAAAAGATACTACTCGTGACAGGAGATACCACTCGTGGCAAGAGATACCACTCCTGGCAAGAGATACCACTCGTGACAAGAGATACCACTCGTGGCAAGAGATACCACTGGTGGCAAGAGATAGCCCTCGTGACAGGAGATACCACCCGTGGCAAGAGATACCACACGTGGCAAGAGATACAACTCGTGGCAAGAGATACCACTCGTGGCAAGAGATACCACTCGTGACAAGAGATACCACTCGTGGCAAGAGATACCACTCGTGGCAAGAGATGCCACTCGTGGCAAGAGATACCACTCCTGGCAAGAGATACCACTCGTGGCAAGAGATACCACTCGTGACAAGAGATACCACTCGTGGCAAGAGATACCACTCGTGACAGGAGATACCACTCGTGGCAAGAGATACCACTCCTGGCAAGAGATACCACTCGTGACAAGAGATACCACTCGTGGCAAGAGATACCACTGGTGGCAAGAGATAGCCCTCGTGACAGGAGATACCACCCGTGGCAAGAGATACCACACGTGGCAAGAGATACAACTCGTGGCAAGAGATACCACTCGTGGCAAGAGATACCACTCGTGACAAGAGATACCACTCGTGGCAAGAGATACCACTCGTGGCAAGAGATACCACTCCTGGCAAGAGATACCACTCTTGGCAAGAGATACCACTCGTGGCAAGAGATACCACTCGTGACAAGAGATACCACTCCTGGCAAGAGATACCACTCCTGGCAAGAGATACCACTCGTGACAAGAGATATCACTCCTGGCAAGAGATACCACTCGTGGCAAGAAATACCACTCGTGAAAGGAGATACCACTCCTGGCAAGAGATACCACTCGTGACAAGAGATACCACTCCTGGCAAAAGATACTACTCGTGACAGGAGATACCACTCGTGGCAAGAGATACCACTCCTGGCAATATATACCACTCGTGACAGGAGATACCATTCGTAGCAAGAGATACCACTCCTGGCAAGAGATACCACTCGTAGCAAGAGATACCACTCGTGAGAGGAGATACCACTCGTGGCAAGAGATACCACTCGTGGCAAGAGATACCACTCCTGGCAAAAGATACTACTCGTGACAGGAGATACCACTCGTGGCAAGAGATACCACTCCTGGCAAGAGATACCACTCGTGACAAGAGATACCACTCGTGGCAAGAGATACCACTGGTGGCAAGAGATAGCCCTCGTGACAGGAGATACCACCCGTGGCAAGAGATACCACACGTGGCAAGAGATACAACTCGTGGCAAGAGATACCACTCGTGGCAAGAGATACCACTCCTGGCAAAAGATACTACTCGTGACAGGAGATACCACTCGTGGCAAGAGATACCACTCCTGGCAAGAGATACCACTCGTGACAAGAGATACCACTCGTGGCAAGAGATACCACTGGTGGCAAGAGATAGCCCTCGTGACAGGAGATACCACCTGTGGCAAGAGATACCACACGTGGCAAGAGATACAACTCGTGGCAAGAGATACCACTCGTGGCAAGAGATACCACTCGTGACAAGAGATACCACTCGTGGCAAGAGATACCACTCGTGGCAAGAGATGCCACTCGTGGCAAGAGATACCACTCCTGGCAAGAGATACCACTCGTGGCAAGAGATACCACTCGTGACAAGAGATACCACTCGTGGCAAGAGATACCACTCGTGACAGGAGATACCACTCGTGGCAAGAGATACCACTCCTGGCAAGAGATACCACTCGTGACAAGAGATACCACTCGTGGCAAGAGATACCACTGGTGGCAAGAGATAGCCCTCGTGACAGGAGATACCACCCGTGGCAAGAGATACCACACGTGGCAAGAGATACAACTCGTGGCAAGAGATACCACTCGTGGCAAGAGATACCACTCGTGACAAGAGATACCACTCGTGGCAAGAGATACCACTCGTGGCAAGAGATACCACTCCTGGCAAGAGATACCACTCGTGACAAGAGATACCACTCGTGGCAAGAGATACCACTGGTGGCAAGAGATAGCCCTCGTGACAGGAGATACCACCCGTGGCAAGAGATACCACACGTGGCAAGAGATACAACTCGTGGCAAGAGATACCACTCGTGGCAAGAGATACCACTCGTGACAAGAGATACCACTCATGGCGAAAGATACCACTCATGGCGAAAGATACCACTCGTGGCAAGAGATACCACTCCTGGCAAGAGATACCACACTTGGCAAGAGATACCACTCGTGGCAAGAGATACCACTCCTGGCAAGATATACCACTCTTGGCAAGAGATACCACTCGTGGCAAGAGATACCACTCGTGGCAAGAGATACCACTCCTGGCACGAGATACCACTCGTGACAAGAGATATCACTCCTGGCAAGAGATACCACTCGTGGCACGAGATACCACTCGTGACAAGAGATATCACTCCTGGCACGAGATACCACTGGTGGCAAGAGATACCACTCCTGGCAAGAGATACCACTCGTGACAGGAGATACCACTCCTGGCAAGAGATACCACTCGTGACAAGAGATACCACTCCTGGCAAAAGATACTACTCGTGACAGGAGATACCACTCGTGGCAAGAGATACCACTCCTGGCAAGAGATACCACTCGTGTCCAGAGATACCACTCGTGACAAGAGATACCACTCCTGGCAAGAGATACCACTCGTGGCAAGAGATACCACTCGTGACAAGAGATACCACTCCTGGCAAGAGATACCACTCGTGACAGGAGATACCACTCCTGGCAAGAGATACCACTCGTGACAAGAGATACCACTCCTGGCAAAAGATACTACTCGTGACAGGAGACACCACCCGTGGCAAGAGATACCACTCCTGGCAAGAGATACCACTCGTAGCAAGAGATACCACTCCTGGCAAGAGATACCACTCGTAGCAAGAGATACCACTCGTGGCAAGAGATACCACTCGTGGCAAGAGATACCACACGTGGCAAGAAATACCACTCGTGGCAAGAGATACCACTCGTGGCAAGAGATACCACTAGTGGCAAGAGATACCAATCGTGACAAGAGATACCACTCGTGGCAAGAGATACCACTCGTGACAAGAGATACCACTCCTGGCAAGAGATACCACTCGTGATCAGAGATACCACTCGTGACAAGAGATACCACTACTGGCAAGAGATACCACTCGTGGCAAGAGATACCACTCGTGGCATGAGATACCACTCGTGGTAAAAAATACCACTCGTGACAGGAGATACCACTCGTGGCAAGAGATACCATTCGTGACAAGAGATACCACTCGTGGCAAGAGATACCACTCGTGACAGGAGATACCACTCTTGGCAAGAGATACCACTCGTGACAAGAGATACCACTCCTGGCAAGAGATACCACTAGTGACAAGTGATACCACTCCTGGCAAGAGATACCACTGGTGGCAAGAGATACCACTGGTGGCAAGAGATACCACTCGTGGCAAGAGATACCACTCGTGACAAGAGATACCACTCCTGGCAAGAGATACCACTCGTGACAAGATATACCACTCCTGGCAAGAGATACCACTCCTGGCAAGAGATACCACTCGTGACAAGAGATACCACTCGTGGCAAGAGATACCACTCGTGGCAAGAGATACCACTCGTGGCAAGAGATACCACTCGTGACAAGAGATACCACTCCTGGCAAGAGATACCACTCGTGACAAGAGATACCACTGGTGGCAAGAGATACCACTCGTGGCAAGAGATACCACTGGTGGCAAGAGATACCACTCGTGACAGGAGATACCACTCGTGACAAGAGATACCACTCCAGGCAAGAGATACCACTCGTGACAAGAGATATCACTCGTGACAAGAGATACCACTCGTGACAAGAGATACCACTCGTGAAAAGAGATACCACTCGTGACAAGAGATACCACTCGTGACAAGAGATACCGCTCGTGACAAGAGATAACACTGGTGGTAGGATTTCTCGCAAGAAAATACAAATAAAGGCTGGTGTTTATTATCGCTGAATTTACCGTTTGTTCGTTCTCTGTTTTGACCTCCTGCACCGCGGCATCTTCTGGAAGAAAGTATGGAAGATGAACTGTTTTTCTTACTTTTGTGTTATTTATTGATATTATTTTACGTGTGATTCACCCATAATACATATTAAATGAACCATGGTCCATATTTACTCTCGACTCTTTTTATATTAACATATTTAGTGTTCATTCTAGACTTACCGTTGTCGCTGAGAGGGTCGTCAGGAAAGGGGACCTCAGCTACATTTACGTGAGCTCGACCGGGAAGGGCGTCTCCACCATCACGCCTTAGCACCTTGACATTCTCGTTTTTGGTTGCCTTGGTCATATTACTGGCCTAAAGGTAAAACAAATCTTCGTTAATAAGGCTTTATGTCAAACGCAAAAATTTACCGAGAGATGTAAATTGCCCATTGCGTATGTGACTACTGACCTTAACAGACAAGTCTGAAACAGCGGCCTTTTGTATATAAAATCCATCGTTTGTAAAGTACTCGCCCATTGACAGCCACTCGGCTGCCCTTTGACAGCCACTCGTCATCCCCTTGACTGCCCATTGACAGCCACTCGACAGTCTACTGACAGTCACTTGTCATCCCCTTGACAGCCACTCAACTGCCCCTTGACAGCCACTCGGCCGCCCTTGACAGCCACTCGGCAGTCCATTGACAGCCACACTTGACAACCTCACGGTAGCCCATTGGTAGCCCATTGACATTCCTTGACATCCCCTCGGTAGCCAATTGACAACCTGAGCGGTAGCCCATTGACAACCCCCTCGGTAGCTCATTGACAACAATCTCGGTAGCCCATTGGCAACCCCCTCGGTAGCCCATTGACAACTTATCGGTAGCTAATTGAAAACTCATATCGAGCCCATTGACAACCCCTCGTTAGTTCATTGACAACCCCTCGGTAGCTCATTGACAACCCATCGGTAGCTCATTGACAACCCCCCGACAGCTTATTGACACCCCTCCGGAAACCCATTGACAACCCCTCGATAGCCCATTGACATCCCCTCGGTATCCCATTGACAACCTGTCGGTAGCTCATTGACAACCCCTGGGTAGCTCATTGACAACCCCCGGAAGCCCATTGACAACCCCTCGGTAGCAAAAGCGAAAAAGCAGGTGAAACCGAAATATTTGGGTCCGTGAGACGATAAGGAATCAACCCGTACAAGGGGAATACTAACCTCATGCGACGACACACGTTTTGCCACAGCCAACATTCGACTGAAATTAGTGTTAGATTGCACGAAACAAGAAATCGAGCAGTATGCCAGCTATATTCAGATACCGCAGACCGATATATATGTCTATATCAGCGGTATATCACGATATGTATGCGTCATAAGGGCTATCAACCGACCCCCACTCACCCCCAGGCCCCTCCAGAAATCACGTGACCGCATATCGCTTTCTGATTGGTTGTAATATCAATGATGTGGAGACTTTGTGTTTCAAATTCAAACATGTTGAAACTTCCGACACACAGTTTCGGCTACAAAGTGACCAAAACTTTCCAGGATACACCAGTGAAAATTTTCGGAAACCAAAGTTTTGGTCACAAAGTTTCCGGAACTTCGCTAGAGGTGTCATGGCCATGCCCGAGCGAGCGAGGTGGCCCGAGCGAGCGCTCTAACCCACTGAGATATCGATTGACGTCTAAAAAGAGAGAAACTCTTCTGCTTGGTGTTCTGGTCCATCGATATTGATCTAGAATAAACAGGTTTTGTACTTTGTACTTAAAAACATGTTTATGCACAAGTAAAATTGACAACGCCCTTAGATTAGGCAATTCCGCCTGAAAAGGGATGGTCGCCGCCGATAGGGGGCGCGTTCGCCGTGAGTATGATCGATTACCCCATGTGATCCCTCCGCCAGCACAAACGTGATCTAGTTGTGACAACACATCAATGTGGAGACATGTATAAAGTTTCCGACACCTATTTTTAGGGCGACGGGCCGTCTCGGTTCTCTGACCATTCTGCTTAACACACAACAGGTACTTCACGCTTGCTGTCACGTGGTAACCAGTACATAACGCTTCCTGTCACGTGGTAACGTGAAAGTCTGCTCCCGACCCAACCATTTTTTCTGCTGTTGCAACAAGAATCGCTATGTAAAATCTCCAGCCCACCCTCGCGTAGCCATTTTTCTTGCATCCAGTACATAACGTCATATTTAAATATTCATGAGTAACAGAATCCTAAAAAAAATATGGCGCTGTACCATTGCTATGGGTGTATGGCGTTAGTCCCTTACCCAACTCATGTACAGGTCAGGGGCGTGTGCAGAAATCCTTGAAAAGGGGGGGGGGGCAATAAAAAAAAATGACGAAGGGGGGGTTGGGGCAAAGCAAAATTGCGACCAAGGGGTTCACCATTTTTTTGAAGACTGGGGCGGGGAGGTACAGAATTTGAAAGGGGGGTGGGGCACAGATATACTTTAGGGTCTGAAAGGGGGGGCACGTGCCCCCTGTGCCCCCCCCCCTACCTGGACATGCCCATGCAGGTCGTCTACACCGTTTATAACGTTAGTCCCTTACCCTTACCCATGTACAAGTCGTCAACGACTCACAGCCTTCCCGCTGCACTGGAAACCCGTACGTGTACCGCTGCCCGGCAGGTAAGGCTATGTAGTATCACTGAGTATGTGACTCCCTTCACATCACCCACGCACATCATCTACCTACTGTTCATTTAGCGCACCGGGCATAGAATATATATTAAAATCGACCGGAGGTTAATGGGTGGGGGGAATGCATGGTGGTGTGGGCAGGGGCGGATCCAGACATTAGGGGCTGGGGGCTGGGGATGGGGATTACAGTGCATAGGCGGCGGAGGGGGGTGGGCACGGCCCTTGCTCAGCATCAGGTTGCTGCTCGTGGACAGGGATAGGTTTCTTTACTCTAGGGGGGCTAAACCTGTCGGTGTGGGGGCCGCCCCGTCTCCTTCAGAAACGCCTCGCAGGGTTGTGTGAGCGATAACCGGCATCGTTGAAGTCAAACTTAAAACTGTATATTTCATTCTACCAAGGTATGACGTTTTGGTCACTATGACGTTTTGGGTTCTAACAGACGGTCTATTGAGACATATAGGTATATGAACAATAAGTTTCACTGCATGGTGCATCAACACTAATTTGTTATAGACGGTCTATTGATACGTCTTGGTATAACAACTACAAGTTTCACTGCGTGGTGCATCAACACAAAGAATTAAAAACTGGACCCAGTAACTGTATTAGTAAGACATCAGGTCTGTAGCTTGTCAAAACATTTTTCCAACCGAACGCAATTCGCCCCATTCTTTCTACTCTTGAAAGATTGTTTTCACAAGATGCCATATTATGCTCACAGACATTTGAAGTGTGGTTGTAGCGTGGGCAACCAGAAGAAGCAACAGACACTAGAACAAAATTTTGCTAAACAGAAGATGGTTCCACAGGGATCTACTGAGCCGAACGAGTCAACGAAGCAACGGCGGGAAGAGAGGTTTGTCCATCCAGTTGTCGGTCAATGTTACTCTTCGCAAAAACAGACTAAACAGATCGACGAATGAAGTTCAGGTTAATGTTGTTGGCTACATTCACAACAAGCTGCCGAGTCATAGAGAAATGTGTCATGGTGGCATATTTAGTATTTATTAATGACAATCAATAAAAATATTACGTCATTTGATAAAAGTTACGCAATATTTTAATAATTATAGCGCAACTGGCGTATAAAATATATTACGCAATCTTATAGTAAGAGTTACGTAATATGTACACAAATTACGCAAGTTATGTATAACCGGCCGGTAAACTATCCGACAATTAGGGTGGGGGATAAAACGCCACACAAATCAAACAAGAACACACACCAAATTCTAAACAGATAACGATCACTAGTGACAAAACCAGCATCAAAAGCTATCGGGGAGCCGGCTGGGGATGGTGGGTGTCTGAAGTTTACGCCTGGCTCTGGTGCAGGATTTGTCAAAAAGAGGCCGGACGGCCGTTACCGCTTAAATGTATACCCCGGAACAGCTTCAAAGATCGGACGAGATTACCCAATCAGGGAGTGAGTTCGGATATGCGATTGGAGTAATCGGCGCAGATATTTGGAGCATGCGGACTCACTCTTTCCGCTAATAGGCGGATCAATATTAACCGAACGCAAAATCCGCGATCCGCATGAATGTTGCACTTGCTGGACTGCACAAATTTTGAAGATCGTTAAATGGCGCCATAAAATAAATCAACGGATACGTATTGTGTTCATTATCTTATTCTCGTTGTCATAATATTATTTACAGTTTTTTTGCAGGTCGCAATACTACTATATATATATTAAATGTATTGTGCGGCCTGGACGCCATGTTGGAAATCCTCGTGATCCTCCTCTGGGTGGGGAGTAAGGTCTGGGAGTAAAATGTACCACGTGACCGCCCTATTGGACCACACTCTCCGCGTTCGGTTATGCATTCCGCGGAGTCCGACTACTCCGCCCGCATACCCGAACTCACCCAGGGCGTTCCGGATGAAGCGACATCTAGCGAAAGGGGGAAAAACAAAAAACAAAGCCCTTCGCCAGAGGGCGCTCGTGTCACGCCGTATGCAGTTACTCGCTAGGGAACTACATTGGCAAAGGCAGAACGCGCACGTTATGACGACCGCTTGTATGTACATGTCGCGGTAGAAGTGTACTAAAAAAGGTTAAACCCAACGATATACGCACCCTGCTAAAAACAGTTATATTAGAACAGGTAGATAAAACATAGCATCAAGCAATCGCTACTACATACGGTGATAACGGGTTACAACAGTTCCTGTTAACCCACCCCTAGGAGCACCCTTGGCTGAACGTACACCGCGTAAAATCAGTTATCATCGTGTGCGGATGACTTTCATGTATAGACTTTAGTTTGCAAGACACGTCTTCACTTGGTAGACTTTAACCTATTACAGGTTAGAGTCGTACTGCAATTCGTTTACATTTTCTCTCAAATGTGTAATGACCGCATTTGGGGGCCTAGCACGTACTTTACATATGTGAACATCAGTCATGAAAACCGTAGATTGAACAGTTCATAATCTGTGATGTTGACGACTATAAATGTGTGCACACGATTTTATCTCTCTTGTAATATTTCAAAAGCGTCTGGTTCAATTCAACAAGATAAAACAAGAGTTGCGCGTGTAATTGTTCTACAGCATTGAAGAACACGTGGAGGAGATCGCAGATATACGCAGTGTTCTTAAGGGTTTAGAAGAGTGAGCATAGCATATATATGGCTCTGCTTGGAGAAGTCTGTTTGGCATCAAGACTAATTATTTTAGCATATGTTATCGCGTTAAGATGTGTATAATTTGATTTCCAAAGTGTTAAACTTGGAAATTAACATGGATTTCACCATATGTAATTGACTATATGTGCCTACGACTGATTTAGTGATGAGTGAAGCAACTTTGAATTTTTGTTGTTATTGTATTTGGTTTGTATGTCTCCTGAATTGATTTCAATACACTTTCTGTATCATTTGTGGCACGGCAAATTACTTCTTTTTGTTTTCCTTTTGTACATAGTTCAATGGTGATGTTGGACCCTGTAGCAGAGAGGCTGCATTGCCAAATAATGAGAGGATACATGACGAGGGACCATATCTTTTTCAAGTATTTGGACAAGGCTTTGACGTTTGTGGAGTGTTGTCAGCTAGATAAACTTGACATATTTCAATGGACGGATACTGACCCAACCTAATGAATTTTCTGGCTTCGTTACGGCATATTGGACACAAAAGGACATACAACTTATTACGTGGACCTGACTTTCTCTCGCAAGGCGGAGGAACCTATACTTTTGATTGGAATGACTGGAACTTCCCTCTGCCACCATCAGAGAAACTAAACACATTCATTGGATGTGACACAACTGCAAATGGTGTAATACTCTTTTTTTGTTCGTCGGAAAAAAATTGTCCCATTATTGACAGTAGAACTGTTGAAGTGTGTATTGTAATTCAATGAGATGACGGCATGGCTCTAAAGCCTGGAATGCAAGTTGATTTCAGGACGAAACAGATAGTGGGCACCACTGATAACATCGACTTGGCCTACATCCAACGCAACAGAAATCCTGATCCGACTTCCTTCAAAGAAAAGTTTGCAAAAGAGGCTCGTACGTGAAACTTGTTGCAGTACGCTGGATGGCAAACTTCAAATGCCTGGTGGGGTTGATCATATTACATCAGGCGTCTCAGGAGACCAGCTGCTGCAGATATGCATGGAAAGAACAGATGCCATACAAACCTGCTTGGCTTGCATGGATCATCACAATGCTTCACCAGTGCTGGCAACCCGAGCGAAGCACCAGTGCGAAATTGACTTTTGCAAGGACTGCAGTGCCATGAAGCAGCTTTGCGAACAATGTAGCGCACTTGGGATCAGCCACTGAAGCTCGAATTTGCGTCTATACATTAAATGCAAGCAACAGCAAAAAAAGTGCGTGAAGTTGATGAGCCTAGGGAAAGCGTCAGATTGTGAGAAGAAAAAACAAACAGGCCAAAATCGCGAAAGACCGTGGGACAGCCCCTGTTGGAATACAGCAACAAATTTCAATACCAGACACGGTGCCTCTTCACGGGATTCAGTTCTCCAGTGAGCCAATACGATGTCTAGGCATATATGTCGGCCATGACAAAGTAAAATGTAAACAACTTAATTGGACAAAAAAACTAAATGATATTCAAAGACAGATAAATGTATGGAAAAAACGGAACGTAACTATATTTGGCAAGGTTCTGATAATCAAAACGCTCGCGCTACCTAAAATCACATTTCTAGCTACACATTGCACGATTCCAGATGGGATTATAAAGAAGCTAAACAAAATATTCTATGGTTTTATATGGGAACCACGGGATCGCATCAAGCGCAACGTATTGATACAGCCTGTCACTCAAGGTGGTGTCAACATGATAGACGTCGAATCTCATATTAATGCCATAAAATCCTCATGGGTTAAACGGATTACCAGTGAACCTGATAACTGGAACTTTCTATCTCGGATGTACCTGAATAGTTTAGGACCACGCTTCCTCTGTTTGAATTTCATTCATATTAATGCTGGCAGTTTGCCTATTATGTCTTTGCCATTATTTTATCAAGAAATTATTATAGCTTCTAGTAAGCTGAAAGAACCAATGAAACCAAAACATAAGGATGAAGTTCTAAACCAAGCTATCTGGGGAAATCACAACTTTTCCTACACCGCTGTAAAGAATAAGGAACGTTGTTTATATATTAAGCACTTTATTGAATATAGAATAACTCATATAAGACACCTGAAGTTTGTCGCTGGATCACTGGATCAGGCGTATATTCACGGATTGTCGCTAGGAAATACAAACATGTATCATGATATAACACTTTTGTTGAAAGGGCTAAGACCACATATTGCATTAATAGGAGATCATGTACCTACGAACAGTAAGACATTTTTCCCCAACCCAGATATGATAACGGAGTTCACAAAGCTCAAATGTAAAGGGTTTTATAATATACTTTTACGTAGAAAGGCAGAAAAACCTATAGCGCAAGGGAAATTAAGTACATTGTTTTCTGATCAAGAAATCACGTTTTCTGATGTATATGAACGAAGTATAGTAAAGATTCAAGATCTTAAACTTGCAGAATTCAGATACAAAATACTAAACCTAATACTCCCATGTAATAAAAATTTGTATGAATCGGGGAAAGCCAGCAGCGATTGTTGTCAAATATGCGGAACCCCGGAAGATATCTGGCACCTTCTATACCAGTGTAAGCATGCAAAGAAAATATGGTCTTGTGCTGCCGATGTATTAAAAATTGATATTTGTTTACATAATGTTGTATTAGGGGACAAGAATACAACAACCAATTTTATTATCTCACTTATGACCTATTTTATTTATAAGGAATGGCTGGTATGCAACGCCCAGCAGAAATCAAGAACTTGGAGCGAAACTGTCCCTTTCCTTAGAAGAGAACTGCACTATCGATCATTAATATATAAGAATATACTTAGTACAGAATCGAGAGAGACATTATATAGAATGCAAGAGCACTTAGCGACAATTTAGTAAATTAGTATCTTGACAACATTGTCAGATTATACTTAAATATATACTTGCTGCGAACTAATGTTTTATATGTCAGATGTATGGCTGCTATGTACCCACAACTGTTTGGATTCGAAATAAACGATTTTACCAAAAAATAAAAAAATAAAAAAATAAAGGTACCAGGTTCAATAAAAAAATGCTACGAAGCTTGTTAAAAGACGCCGTAATTAGACCAGAGTTGAAAGCCAGTGCATACCGTCGTCCCTGAGCTGTTCCGTTACCACGAGGCCAACAAACCGGGGGTGCTGGTGCATCCGATTCAAGTTCGTATGGGAAGGGAGCAGACACTGTTTGTGTGTGACGCGTCTAAACAGACAATCATAGAGGTGAGGCTTCACTACCCTGCAGATGTGGTACTGCCTGGACTTCAGAAGCCTCGGGGTGTCTTCTTTTCTTCAGGTGTTCTATTTGTCTCAGGGGCCGGCGACATCTACTACATAGATTTGGAAAACGTCACTGCAATGAAGCCAAAGACAACGCCAAATGAAGCACTGGTTGCTGCAACGTACTACTGGAAGTTGTTCTCAGAATGTGAGGCACGAAACAGGACTGTGAAGAAACCTAGAGATACACTATTAAAGTTAATCAAATCACGAGTCACTGTCGGAGGTAAGCAGGTGCTTTACGTAGAACCTGCGATTGCGTCGCCAGGTGCCTTAACTGGAAATTTGTCCAATTACGCACATCTCTCCGGAAAGATAGTCCGGACCTGGGGATTTCCGGTCCAAAAAGGGACTCGTGTTTCACGAGGATCAGTTGTTTGTCTCTTGCAAAGATGGAATACGCGCAGTCTGTGTTGGGGATCCAAATCACTGTCCCATTCTGCTGCTGGCGAGCAAGACCGAGACTTGCCAAGAACCGTTTGGTCTCGCCATTCATCAGTCAGAGCTGTTTTACAGTGATGTGGCATCGAGACAGGTTTGGACGTTTTCCATACTAGAAGGCAAATGCGAACTTTATTGTGGTTCGGGCCTGCAGGGTAACCAAGACGGAGGAAATCGTTCAGCAAGCTTCCATCAGCCATTGGGATTGTCTGGCGAGGGGAAAACTTTATATATCTGTGTGATGCTGGTGTCGGCGCTGCGAGAATGCTCACTCCGTTAGGAGGCATGACAAGTTATCTGGAGACCATGTACTCTCTGTTTGACGTGTTTGCCATTCACACTTAGAGCAAGAGGAGGCTGGTAACCAATTATCGCATTCCTTGAACAGGGTGAAGCTGATGCAAGAAGTGGAACGGGCAAGACTGGCCAACTTCAAGGACTGGAGGGTGTCATCGCCAGCAAAACGTTGCACTCAATAAAGATGCTGAAGAGTGCTTTGGGGACCTGCTGGGAGAAGTTTTAGATGTTAACAAGGACTATATAGTCATATGTTTCGAAGATTAACATGAGAGCACTTTTCACATTAGTGGCACAATGAGATCGCGCTATGACATGCCTACTGTACTTCAGTTTGCGCAGCAGCTTGAACCTCCCGCCAATGAAACACTGAAGAGAATGACAGACTGTGGTTTTCGCTTCTTCACAGCTTCTACTTCGTACTATCCTACACCATCCAGGTGTCCACAATTCAGTGATATCCCAAAATAACCGTTTCCGCCATCCGTCAAAGCCTCCAGCAAAGATATTAGTACACCAAGATAGGTCATACGGCGATCGCCCATTGTAAAATGTGTAATGCGGCGAGCAGTAGCGCCGCTTTGCGGCGAGCAGTGGCGCCACTATGCGGCGAGCGTGTAACGTTGGGCTGCCACTGCGCTGACGATAACGTTATCTGCAAGATAAGCGGCGCCCTGTGAACTACAAAATGGATTTTAGCGCTATTAATCCCGTTGATGTAAAGCTTGGTGGTGTCCTTTCGTGCTATAGTTATATTTTACATTAAATATATAATTTTTTTTAATTTCTTAGGTGGCAATAAATAGTTGTTAGTGTCATCAGGGCGTCATATTCCGAGTACCTCATTCACTGACAGGCAACTGTTTGCCTCCCCTAACTTGCTGATAACTTTGCTGGCTGAAAAGTAAGACGTACCCTTGACTTTTCGGTTATTGAACACAACAACTTTACAATTATTTAGCATAGGTGGTCTCCAGCCCTTGTTTTCTGTTTTGGCACATAATAGATTCGTCCACCCTTCAACGACACTGCAGATGGGGGGGGGGGGGGGGGGTGGTGGCAAGGGGTATTTCCGTTCCTCGGGAATGGGGTTTTCATTTCACCGTGAACTGGGGTTGAGGCAAATGATTTTTCGTGGATTGGGAATGGGATATTAGTCGACCGTCGTGATCAAGAAGATCAAGAATTTTATTCTTTGTGATTTCAGAACACGACCCCCACCCACCCCCGCCCCCCCCCCCACCCCCGCCCCCCCCCCTCTCCACTGCAAACAGGCTCCCAACTGTGCTGTCTTGCCGCGTGTCACGTTCCTGAGAGTCGTTATAATACCATGACGCTGACACGAGAGTATCTGACAAGAAGGACTTTTATTTGTCACGCCCCCCTATTTATAGAGTGGTCCCCTGGCGGTAAGATTTGCATAAGTATTCACACATAATCCGCCTAGCGACTGTTAAAGAGTTACATAATCATAACGCGCGCGTACATTACATCCTTTCTCTTTCATGTTTAAAGTACATGACATCACTATATAAATGCGCACTAAAGATACATTTAACTATCCGTAGCATTAACATAATACATATATATACACCTTAATCATCATCACGGAATCGAACTGGTCGACGGATCTGTCTCCCACTTCTGGTGACAGCTATCACTGACGTATCGCCAGCTTCCCCGACTGCCTCGGCTTGTGTGGAACTGCTGTTCCGACGTTCAACAGCAGGCTGGACTGCTACATCAGGCGCTGAAACGACATCTGTGGGTGTCGCTGTACTGACAGGATCTTCCTTGGTTTTTAGCAAATGCTCGCGATTCCTGCGATACTGAGCACCTGTCGGAGTTGACACAACGTAGGATCTTGCGTCGTGCTGAGAGTCCACCTTTACAGGTTCCCACGTTTTTCCTTTCCGCATCCGTACAGACTCATCCGGATCTAGATGTGACAGAGGAATAGTCCCTCTATCGTAATAAGTCTTTTGAGCAGTCTGAGCTTTCTTGAGAGCACATCGTACGTCGTCAGTGCTGACAGCAGATGGGTTAAGGAGGTTAGGATGCACTGGAAGTTTAGACTTCAACCGCCTTCCCATAAGCATCTGAGCAGGTGAATATTGTCCATTTGCAACAGGAGTGTTTCTCAACTCCAACAAGGACATATATGGATCCGATCCACTATGTTCAGCTTTCCTTAAAATTTGCTTCACGATCTGCACATGACGCTCAGCTAATCCATTTGACCGCGCATACAATGGACTCGATGTAACATGCTGAATTTCCCATGATTGTATGAAATTCACAAATTCTTGGCTTGCATAACATGGACCATTATCAGACACAATTACATCAGGGATACCGTGCCTGGCGAATATGGATTTTAAATGCAAAATCACAGTGCTTGACTTGCAGTTGTCTAATTTCGCTAACTCTACAAATTTGGAATAATAGTCAACGACAAGCAGGAATGATTTACCGTTGTACTCGAACAAATCAGAAGCTACCTTCTCCCATGGACGATTAGGTACATCATGAGGCATGAGTGGCTGTTTAGCGTTCTGAGACCGAAATTTGCTACATGTAGGACACTTTGATACAACCTCCTCAATCTCTGACGTCATCCCCGGCCAAAACAAAATATCACGAGCACGTTGTTTACACTTGACGATTCCCAAATGTGCCTCGTGAATCTTGTTCAACATTGCTTTTCTCTGTTTTGACGGAATTATCAACTTATTTCCCTTGAACATCAAGTCATCCAAACATGTGATTTCATCCCTGAAATCCCAATATGGTCTCAGACAGATTGGTACTGAGGATTTCCGTTCTGGCCACCCTCGACAGGCCATGTGCTTCAACTGTTGTAAGGTATCATCACCCTCAGTGTCTGAGCGTAATTCACTGAACTTTTCAGGCGATACAGGTAAATAGTTAATCACATTGATCTGGGGCATGTCTATCTTTACAGTCTCTGGTAAGTAAGCTCTACTTAACAGATCTGCAACAAACATTTCTTTGCCTTGCTTGTACACAACACTCATGTTATATGGCAATAACTTCAGGAGCATCCTTTGCAATCTGAGTGGTGTTTGAGCAATTGGTTTTCGACAGATGGATTCCAGTGGCTTATGATCAGTTTCTACGATGAAATCACGACCATAAAGATATTGGTGAAATTTCTGACAACCGTATACAATGGCAAGGAGTTCTTTTTCGATCTGTGCATATTTCGACTGAGCTTCAGATAGAGCTTGAGACCCATATGCAACTGGTCTGCCATCCTGGATGATGACAGCACCAAGACCCTTGCTACTGGAATCAACTGACAAAGTCACAGGCTTGGTCACATCATAATACTTCAGCACAGGAGCATTAGTCACAAGCTTAACTATCTCCTGGAAGCTTCGCACTTGACTATCTTCCCACGACCATTCAATATCTTGCTTTAAAAGCTCTCTCAGTGGTGCACTAATTGTAGAAAGATTGGGAACAAATTTCGCCAGATAATTTACAAATCCCATGAATGTGCGGAGTTCATTTAAACTCTGAGGCTGAGGCATTTGCAATATAGCCTTCACCTTACTCAGATCAGGTTTCAATCCATTCTCTGACAATGTGTGTCCCACATAGTCTAGTTGAGTCATTGCAAACTCGCATTTCTTTGGGTTAAACTTTAGATTGCTTTCTCTAGCCTTCTCAAGGACCTTGCGTAACCTTTCATCATGTTCTTTCGTGTTTTCTCCCCACACTAAGATATCATCAACTATGCACTCTACTCCTTCAATGCCATCAAGCAACTGAGACATCCTTTTCTGGAACACTTCCCCAGCAGAGGAGATTCCGAAAGGTAGACGCTTGAATGAATACCTTCCAAAGGGTGTATTGAAGGTGCATAGTTTTGTACTCTCCTCATCTAATTGGATCATCCAGTAGCCAGAACTGGCATCCAATTTGGAGAACAACTTTGCTTTGGGCATGCGTGAAACAACATCATCTATCGTAGGCATAGGATGATGTTCCCGCTTAATTGCCTCATTTAGATTTCTTGGATCTATACAGACTCTCACAGCACCGTTTGCTTTTTCAACAACTACCATGCTGCTCACCCAGTCTGTAGGCTCATTCTGTGCTACGATTATACCCTCATCTTCCATGCGTTTTAGCTCAACCTTAACTTTATCTCTAAGGGCTATAGGGACTTTCCTTGGCGCATGTATAACAGGAGTGAATGACTCATCAATCTTTATATTATGCTTACCTTCTAAGCAGCCAATTCCTCTGAAGACATCAGAATACTCATCAGACAGATTGCTCTTTTGCAAGGCATATACTCTCTTCACCAGCCCTAACACTTCACTTGTCTCCCCTCCTAACACAGCAGGTACTGGCTTGTCCACAACCTGGAAAGGTGCCTGAAAAGATTTGCCTTTGTAGGCTATGGGAATAAACACTTCTGCATGTGGCATGACATGTTCCCCAAAATACCCAACCAAATGAGCTTTGGATTTCTTTACACGGACAATATCAGTTTCCTCTAGCTTGTCAAAGAGGCTTTTAGAGATGACATTACACCTCGCACCTGTATCTATCTCAAAGCGTGGAGACAGATTCCCAAGGTTTAACTGTACTGACCATGGATTGGCACTTTTCTTATTATCTTCGACTTTGTCTATTGCACCTATGAATAGCTCTTCAGGACTTCCCACTTCACCATACCCTTCTTGTTTTGAGACATAGTGTACTTTCTGCCTGTATTTACCTTCTTGAGGCTTCACATTTTTCTGCTTGCTTTTACAGACCGAAGCAAAGTGCCCCATCTTTTGACAATAGTTGCATTTCTTCTTAAATGCTGGGCATTTACCTCTAACATGAGAAGTACCACAATATGTACATTCAATTTTACAACGACTGTCCTTGTTTTCACGTGGAGTCCTTTTCTGCACAAAGTGGATGCCTTTAACAGTTTCTGTTAAATCCTTCATCTGTACTTTAGAAGTCTCGCTGGCTCTGCAAATGTCTATGGCTTTGCCTAGGGTTAAGTCTTTTTCCCTGAGTAGTCGTTCTCGTAGGTGGTCTTCATGAATTCCACACACTATCTGGTCTTTAATTAGAGACTCACACAGTTCACCAAATTCACAGGACTTGGATTTTGTCTTCAGGTCTGTCACAAATTGATCAATAGTCTCACAACCTTGTTGCTTGGTCATAAAGAATTTATGTCTCTCATACGTCACATTCTTCTGTGGCAGACAATAATCTTCAAACTTCTCCATAAGCTTCGCCAGAACTGTCTTATGTGCTTCCTCTTCAAATACAAAGTTATTGTACACTTCCAAGGCGTCCTCACCAATAATGTGAAGGAATAAGGCACACTTCAAGGCTTCAGGCTTACTGTTCTTCTCCGTGGCAGATAGGTAGAGTTCAAACCGTTGTTTCCATTTACGCCAATTTTCAGATATATTACCTTCCAAAGAGAGTCCAGCTGGAGGTAGTAATGTGTCCATATTGACCAACTTAGTATATACTAAGCACCGTTCTTCTGAATAGGCTGACTTGGCAACTCACGCTTGTTCACTTCTGACACCATGTGCTGTCTTGCCGCGTGTCACGTTCCTGAGAGTCGTTATAATACCATGACGCTGACACGAGAGTATCTGACAAGAAGGACTTTTATTTGTCACGCCCCCCTATTTATAGAGTGGTCCCCTGGCGGTAAGATTTGCATAAGTATTCACACATAATCCGCCTAGCGACTGTTAAAGAGTTACATAATCATAACGCGCGCGTACATTACACCAACAAGTGTATAACAAACCCCACGACGCCCGAAGTTCAGTGATATATTTTAAGCCTAAATATTGATGATAAACAACAAAGCTATGCTAACCAACACTGGACTTATTCAACAAGTCTTTCCTTCTTGCATTGACCGCCCATCTCTGGGATCTGAAAAATAATAATAAAAAACAACATTTTATAAATGCTTATAAACATAAATTAACTTGACAAGCGTTAAGTAGAAATGCAAACAAAGGCTTTGCTTTTCCCGGTCTGGCTAGCTTTGCCAGATTTGTCAAAGGTGCCCAGACAGCCGGAGCCGGACACCCATGGCAGCTATACCTAAAGGTCTATATATGATCAAACGCTATATGGTCTGAGTTCACCTAATTTTTACTCAAACTCCAGGACATTGATCAGGACACCTGATTACACATTCTTTAGGCCTTAGCAGTCACTTGAAGCTTGTCATCTGATAATTATTGAGTGATAATTGGCAACGATAGATTTTTGACTGCTTTCACTTGCATCAGCCCACTTCGACGTGGGCAATAATAGAGAATTATCAGCAATTGTGGCGGTGATAATCGATGCCCGTTATCATATAATATCATATAAATTAACGCAAGCAGCAGGTCTTACCTTTCTTTTTCCTTGGGGAATCTGAAGAATGACAGTCCTTGACATTCCTTTCGTGAATTCGCGCAATTTATGGCGCAGCAAACCTAAAGTTGATGCATGTTGACGGCGGCACTGTGCAACCCTACGTGCTCACCGCTTGGCTGCGCAACCGGAGAACGATTACAAGGAACTCGCCGTATGACCTATCTTGGTGTACTAATATCTTTGCCTCCAGGAAGATGGTAAGGGAACTACAGCGTTACCGACACGAGAATAGACAAGGCGTTCGTCAGCAATCCGTGCCATCCTTTAGCACGAAGGACAAGCCCGGTACTCACTAACCAATTTCAGCCTATCAACCTGTTTACCTCGGAGTTGCTCATGCTGACCTGACCAGCCTGATTGTGTCTTCAGAGAGCGCTCATGAAGATGATGGGATGGACCTTGGGGAGAATGCTTTTGTTTCCGCAAAACAAAATGGCATTGTACCAGAAGTCTTGACCTGCGCATCCAGTCGTAGTGGCAGGACTGTCCGCACTCCAAGACGCTTTAGAGACAAATAGTTTGGGTATTATACTGAATTGTACGTATGTTTCGTACACCCTTTCGTGTTTTCGTGCGCCGTCAATGTGCTGATTTTTATGTACTGTAACTTGTCGGACACCTGTACGTATGTATGTTTTCCGAAAGTTAAAATTGTACTAATTATGTTTTAGCTAGTACGTGTCTGAAAACATACATACAATACGAAATGACCTACATATGGTCACTGGCAATTCTTTGCATTGGGCTCTGCCTACAATTAAACTGACCTACGGCCACTGTAGAAGGGGACCTAGTCTGGTGCGTGTTTCATACGTGGTACTATTGAGCGACACTACCGACACGGTTTTTTACTGAGCGACACGCGACATGGACCTCTTCTTAAAATCGACATGCGACATGGCTACCCCCCCCCCCCCCTCAGGGGCCCTTTAATTGCCTAACGTCTTCTTATCCTGTTTAAGGAACGACGGCATCGTCAAAACATGTGTTTTCGTTTTATTGCATGATAGTCTGGGTGGAATGCTTGCCCGCGTTGAGGATTTCAAAGTTCATCTACATATTGGCAAGGTAACAGATTCCACGGCTTCAGCCACTGGACAACCGCTACCGCAGTACTGGATAGGTAAGGACGGTCGACTTCCAACAGTAGCTATAGGCACACTCGGTGGATATATATTGTATTCGCGGTGGAGTACGAATACATATTACATACAAACGTATTTCGATCATAAAAAAAAACGCTTAATTAAATGCATTCACGAAGCGGACGTTTGTATTAAAGCAATATATTCCGTATTTTTTTGTATTACCAACCTCTTCTCCATGTCAAATAAGTACACTCTGTCTTGAATTTAAATCCTGAAAGCCTGCGGGCTATCCGGAGAGAAGCATTTTGGTCAACGGAGCAGAAGTTGGTGGCCGGCTTTATATCCCTACGCGCCTGTTGGCAGTTCTCTATTTTGTTTGTGATGTCGACCGCGGCTCGCTACCACGTCCGCGCGCGATAAAAATAAACCGCGCAGTTTTATGTTGAAATGTTTGTTTTACAGTCTCAAAGAGATATAAAACATATGCATCATACATTTTTGAGATACTTTAGTCTTGATTCTAAAATGACAAAAATTTAAGATGGCGCATGTAAGCATATGGCTTTAACATAAAACTATGTCCAAAAGTTAATGGGGCCGGCCTGGTAGCTCAGTGGGTTAGAGCGATCGCTTTGGGTGCTCTGGTCACCTGGGAGCCTAACACCACGTGGATCGGTGGTTCGAGCCCCGCTGTGGCCGTGTCTGTGCGGTCGCAGGATAAAGATCCCATATCCTTCTTTGCGAAAGCAGGGGGTTACCCCGGGGACATGGCTCCGCTCTTCCCTTACTTCTCCCGTTGACGCGATATGACCAGAATTGGTTAATGCGTCTTGAATAAAAACCAACCAACCAAAAGTAAAATTTTTAAAAAACCGACCCGACCTCGAGAGGCTCACGTTGTCTTGTTTCACGTAGATCTCGCGAAATGACCGCATATGTGAGACTGATATATAACACAGCTTATTGTGATAATGAAAGTCAACATAGATGATCTTATACTAATTACATATGCCTCAAAGGGCTTGTTAACCGGTTCCACCTTCTGGCGTTAACTCACCCAGGGTTGACAACCACTGGGTGGACAGCGGCCTACGAAGCGTTTTGGAGCGACGGGGAAAACACGAATTTGGCGATTGGCCACTGGGTGAGCAGCCAGCCCAACAACACGGCGGGACAGTGTGTGGCTGTCCAGCGGCACGCTCAGGGACAGAAACTGCAGTGGTGCGACCTTCAGCCGCCCTTCGTCGGCCAAGTGACGGCCTGCCTTGAAGGTATTAAAGCTATATATTATTAAACAGATGTTTCCCGCCAATTAAAAAAGATATGCATAGGATACTGAAAAGAAAGGTCGTCATTTGCATGTAACGCGACTGCATCATTTGCTTAAAATTGCCGTGGCAAACCTTCCAGAAAAAATATTCTTTGCATGGCAGCTTACCGTAAGTTTTGTAGCTAACTGGACTGCGTCAGAGATTTGCGTGTAGTGCACTGGTTTTTCACTCGATTTTAGAGATTTTGAGCAGCGTCCAGACAATGAATTTCAGTGATAATTAAGTGATAAGAATACATGAATCTGGCATCAATAAGGCCAACATGTGACGGATGTTGATGCTGACATGGTTTTGGCGGACACAACTGTTTGAATAACTTTGGACGGAAACCCTGTAGTGTCCCATCAAATCATAAGGCGTACATTTCGTCATTTAATGTGACGCCCCTTGGAGCTACTATTGATGGATTCATCGTACCCAACTAATTCGCTAATTGAGGAATCTTATGACTAGACTTTTGAACATCAAGCGGCTGTACAGTGTAGCGTTTCCCTCTCTCTTGTTTCTCAGACGAGTTTCTGTGCGCCAATGGCCGGTGTGTCCGTGCCAAGTGGGTCTGTGACGGGGTGACTCAATGCGGAGACCACTCGGATGATGAGAACTGCCGTGAGTTACATCGTGTAGCCTCGGAATGAATTATGTGTAGCCTAGTTATGATTTATGTGTAGCCTCGTTATGAGTTATATGTAGCCTCGTTATGAATTATGCGTAGCCTCGTTGTGATTTATGTGTAGCCTCGTTATGAGTTATATGTAGCCTCGTTATGAAATAGCTGACGCCTCTTTATGATTTATGTGTAGCCGTGCGCAAATATGCAGCACCCAAAGAGCTACCGTATAATATCAAATTGACGAATCGCGGGCCCATTTATGTAATACAATTCATTTCGCTGGGGGTGATATTTTTCTGTATTACGTTTTGTTGTTAACATATAATATCAAATTGACGAATCGCGGGCCCATTTATGTAATACAATTCATTTCGCTGGGGGTGATATTTTTCTGTATTACGTTTTGTTGTTAACATAAAAATGATATCATGTACTGGGTAAAAGGTATGTGCTGTGATGCTTCGCTCGGTATTTGTATGCATATTGTGAACGTTATTTTTCACGGTGCATTATCATACCTAAATCAATGTATATGGTCTTATTGGGGCCTTATTTACCGTATGATCTTCTCTTCAGCAGTATTCAATCAAGGCTACATGCATGTAGATTGGCAATTTTTATTACCATCTTTTTACATTGACTCCGACTGCTATATTTACTACTCTCTGGCCAACTCCCAGCCTCACTATGTAGATACAACGAGGGCCCTGGTACATCTGGAACCCTCCGTTTCCCTCTCATGGGCAATGTCTATGATGACAGCACGGACTGCCGCTGGCTAATCCAAGCCTTTATAGGAACCCGCGTACACCTTACCGTGAGTACCACCAATGTCTGTCTGTTACATGTTGTCACTGGCCGATCTCGGGGAGAGTGTTACGGGGATCCCGCTGTTACATTCATCTTTCTTCTAAGTGTACGCCTCATTTTGATGTCCTGGTTTCGGCGAGCTCGATTCATCCAAAGTAGAGGAGCGGGTGGGAAAGCGAAAAAAGAGGATCAGGAAGTACGGAGATCCCGAAGGGGAGCGGGTGGGAGTGCCACAAGAGGATTAAGAAGTAGGGAGTTCCAGAAGAGGAGCGTGTGGGATAGCCAAGAGAGGATCAGGAAGTGCGGAGTTCCAGAAAAGGAGCGGGTGGGAGTGCCAGGAGAGGATCAGGAAGTACGGAGTTCCATAAGGGGAGAAGGTGGAAGTGCGAGGAGAGGATCAGGAAGTACGGAGTTCCAGAAGAGGAGCGGGTGGGAGTGCCAGGAGAGGATCAGGAAGTTTGGAGATCCGGAAGAGGAGCGGTTGGAAGTGCCAGGAGAGGATGAGGAAGTACAGAGTTCCAGAAGAGGAGCGGGTGGAAATGCCAGGAGAGGATCAGGAAGTACGGAGTTCCAGAAGGGGAGCGGGTGGGAGTGCCAGGAGAGGATCAGGAAGTACGGAGTTCCAGAAGGGGAGCGGGTGGGAGTGCCAGGAGAGGATCAGGAAGTACGGAGTTCCGGAAGAGGAGCGGTTGGAAGTGCCAGGAGAGGATGAGGAAGTACAGAGTTCCAGAAGAGGAGCGGGTGGAAATGCCAGGAGAGGATCAGGAAGTACAGAATTCCAGAAGAGGAGCGGGTGGGAGTGCCAGGAGAGGATCAGGAAGTACGGAGTTCCAGAAGAGGAGCGGGTGGGAGTGCCAGGAGAGGATCAGGAAGTACGGAGTTCCGGAAGAGGAGCGGTTGGAAGTGCCAGGAGAGGATGAGGAAGTACAGAGTTCCAGAAGAGGAGCGGGTGGAAATGCCAGGAGAGGATCAGGAAGTACGGAGTTCCAGAAGAGGAGTGGGTGGGAGTGCCAGGAGAAGATCAGGAAGTACGGAGTTCCGGAAGAGGAGCGGTTGGAAGTGCCAGGAGAGGATGAGGAAGTACAGAGTTCCAGAAGAGGAGCGGGTGGAAATGCCAGGAGAGGATCAGGAAGTACGGAATTCCAGAAGAGGAGCGGGTGGGAGTGCCAGGAGAGGATCAGGAAGTACGGAGTTCCAGAAGAGGAGCGGGTGGGAGTGCCAGGAGAGGATCAGGAAGTACGGAGTTCCGGAAGAGGAGCGGTTGGAAGTGCCAGGAGAGGATGAGGAAGTACAGAGTTCCAGAAGAGGAGCGGGTGGAAATGCCAGGAGAGGATCAGGAAGTACGGAGTTCCAGAAAAGGAGTGGGTGGGAGTGCCAGGAGAGGATCAGGAAGTACGGATTTCTAGAAGGGGAGCAGGTGGGAGTGCCAGGAGAGGACCAGGAAGTTTGGAGTTCCAGAGGAGGAGCCGCTGGAAGTGGCAGGAGAAGACCAGGATGTACAGAATTCCAGAAGAGGAGCGGGTGGGAGTGCCAGGAGAGGATCAGGAAGTACGGAGTTCCAGAAGGGAGAGGGTGGAAGTGCGAGGAAAGGGATGAGCAAGTTTGGAGTTCCAGAAGAGGAGCGGGTGGGAGTGGCAGGAGAGGATCAGGAAGTTTGGAGTTCCAGAAGAGGAGCAGGTGGGAGTGCCAGGAGAAGACCAGGAAGTTTGGAGTTCCAGAAGAGGAGCGGGTGGGAGTGCCAGGAGAGGATCAGGAAGTTTGGAGTTCCAGAAGAGGAGCGGGTGGGAGTGCCAGGAGAGGATCAGGAAGTACGGAGTTCCGGAAGAGGAGCGGTTGGAAGTGCCAGGAGAGGATGAGGAAGTACAGAGTTCCAGAAGAGGAGCGGGTGGAAATGCCAGGAGAGGATCAAGAAGTACGGAGTTCCAGAAGAGGAGTGGGTGGGAGTGCCAGGAGAGGACCAGGAAGTACGGATTTCCAGAAGGGGAGCAGGTGGGAGTGCCAGGAGAGGATCAGGAAGTTTGGAGTTCCAGAGGAGGAGCCGCTGGAAGTGGCAGGAGAAGACCAGGATGTACAGAATTCCAGAAGAGGAGCGGGTGGGAGTGCCAGGAGAGGATCAGGAGGTACGGAGTTCCAGAAGGGAGAGGGTGGAAGTGCGAGGAAAGGGATGAGCAAGTTTGGAGTTCCAGAGGAGGAGCGGGTGGGAGTGGCAGGAGAGGATCAGGAAGTTTGGAGTTCCAGAAGAGGAGCAGGTGGGAGTGCCAGGAGAAGACCAGGAAGTTTGGAGTTCCAGAAGAGGAGCGGGTGGGAGTGCCAGGAGAGGATCAGGAAGTTTGGAGTTCCAGAAGAGGAGCGGGTGGGAGTGCCAGGAGAGGATCAGGAAGTACGGAGTTCCGGAAGAGGAGCGGTTGGAAGTGCCAGGAGAGGATGAGGAAGTACAGAGTTCCAGAAGAGGAGCGGGTGGAAATGCCAGGAGAGGATCAGGAAGTACGGAGTTCCAGAAGAGGAGTGGGTGGGAGTGCCAGGAGAGGATCAGGAAGTACGGATTTCCAGAAGGGGAGCAGGTGGGAGTGCCAGGAGAGGATCAGGAAGTTTGGAGTTCCAGAGGAGAAGCCGCTGGAAGTGGCAGGAGAAGACCAGGATGTACAGAATTCCAGAGGAGGAGCGGGTGGGAGTGCCAGGAGAGGATCAGGAAGTACGGAGTTCCAGAAGGGACAGGGTGGAAGTGCGAGGAAAGGGATGAGCAAGTTTGGAGTTCCAGAAGAGGAGCAGGTGGGAGTGGCAGGAGAGAATCAGGAAGTTTGGAGTTCCAGAAGAGGAGCAGGTGGGAGTGCCAGGAGAAGACCAGGAAGTTTGGAGTTCCAGAAGAGGAGCGGGTGGGAGTGCCAGGAGAGGATCAGGAAGTTTGGAGTTCCAGAAGAGGAGCGGGTGGGAGTGCCAGGAGAGGATCAGGAAGTACGGAGTTCCAGAAGAGGAGCGGGTGGGAGTGCCAGGAGAGGATCAGGAAGTACGGAGTTCCGGAAGAGGAGCGGTTGGAAGTGCCAGGAGAGGATGAGGAAGTACAGAGTTCCAGAAGAGGAGCGGGTGGAAATGCCAGGAGAGGATCAGGAAGTACGAAATTCCAGAAGGGGAGCGGGTGGGAGTGCCAGGAGAGGATCAGGAAGTACGGATTTCCAGAAGGGGAGCAGGTGGGAGTGCCAGGAGAGGACCAGGAAGTTTGGAGTTCCAGAGGAGGAGCCGCTGGAAGTGGCAGGAGAAGACTAGGATGTACAGAATTCCAGAAGAGGAGCGGGTGGGAGTGCCAGGAGAGGATCAGGAAGTACGGAGTTCCAGAAGGGAGAGGGTGGAAGTGCGAGGAAAGGGATGAGCAAGTTTGGACTTCCAGAAGAGGAGCGGGTGGGAGTGGCAGGAGAGGATCAGGAAGTTTGGAGTTCCAGAAGAGAAGCAGGTGGGAGTGCCAGGAGAGGATCAGGAATTACGGAGTTTCAGAAGAGGATTGGGTGGGAGTGCCAGGAGAGGATCAGGAAGTACGGAGTTCCAGAAGAGGAGCGGGTGGGAGTGCCAGGAGAGGATCAGGAAGTGCGGAGTTCCAGAAGAGGAGCGGGTGGGAGTGCCAGGAGAGGATCAGGAAGTACGGAGTTCCAGAAGAGGAGCGGGTGGGAGTGCCAGGAGAGGATCAGGAAGTACGGAGTTCCGGAAGAGGAGCGGTTGGAAGTGCCAGGAGAGGATGAGGAAGTACAGAGTTCCAGAAGAGGAGCGGGTGGGAGTGGCCGGAGAGGATCAGGAAGTACGGAGTTCCAGAAGAGGAGCAGGTGGGAGTGCCAGGAGATGACCAGGAAGTACGGAGTTCCAGAAGAGGAGCGGGTGGGAGTGGCCGGAGAGGATCAGGAAGTACGGAGTTCCAGAAGAGGATTGGGTGGGAGTGCCAGGAGAGGATCAGGAAGTACGGAGTTCCAGAAGAGGAGCGGGTGGGAGTGCCAGGAGAGGATCAGGAAGTACGGAGTTCCAGAAGAGGAGCGGGTGGGAGTGCCAGGAGAGGATCAGGAAGTACGGAGTTCCGGAAGAGGAGCGGTTGGAAGTGCCAGGAGAGGATGAGGAAATACAGAGTTCCAGAAGAGGAGCGGGTGGAAGTGGCCGGAGAGGATCAGGAAGTACGGAGTTCCAGAAGAGGAGCGGGTGGGAGTGGCCGGAGAGGATCAGGAAGTACGGAGTTCCAGGAGATGAACATACCCAGCTCAATTACTTTTTATTTTTATGTTATTTTTTATTGTATCACAGCGATCTCATATAGATAATACATAATGTGAACTACAGAGGAGTCAAATCTAGCGACACACACAGCAACAAATAGAAAGGAAGAATATTTGGTGGCGTTTATAAGAAAGTATTCTATTGGCGAAGGAAGTCTATCATGCGATTATTCCTTGTGGCAATATGTTCCTCAAAGCACAGTACACTTTCAAACTGAAATTTAAAACCATGGCTGCTTGGAAACGTTTTTTGAGTTTTACAGCTATAAATATATTCTTGAGCAATAGGGCCTACAAAATCTAGGCTATGTCCATATCCATCGAGAATTAACTTTGTTGGCTCATACGATACATCATGACCAGTTTTCTGACCATACCATAACAATAAACTCTTCCAAAACAGTTTAATTATCTCACATTCCATAAAGGCGTGTTGGATAGTGTCAAGGCTTTCATCACAGAAGTCACATATATCAGTATTCCTGATTTTGCAGATGAACAATTTCTCATTTTGTAAACAGTAAACAGCTCAATTACTTTACAATATTATAATTCCAGCTACATGGTACATATGGAGCGAAAATGTGTGGCGTTTAACATTCCAATAGCAGATACACATATCCGAAAGACACTACACTAATACAACACCACAACAAACCGCGTTATAGGTGAGAGTCCCCGTTAAGCAGTACATTTGTCACACGTGGCTTTTGTTCTAAGACTCAAAACTTGGCCAGCTCGTTGGACGCCTTCAGTAGACGCTGCTGGCGGGCTTCCAGCCGTGCCCGCTTCTGGGCCAGACCAGCCTCCTCGGCAAAGCCCTGGAGGACATCCTTCCTGGCGGACAACGATCGAGCGTCCGTCTCTACCTTTCTCAGCAGGGTGTTGATCAGGTAGTACAAGATCAAGTTGGGGATGTTGTCGACAACCCGTCGGTTCGCCACCTGCAAGCGAAGGACCGGCAAATACAGCACAACTACAGCAAGAATCACAATGGGTTGGTGGGTTGGTTGTATATTTAGGACGCTTTAACCACTTTTGGTCATATCGCATCAATGGGAGAAGGGAGAGTAGAGCCATGTCCCCGGGGGTAACCCCCTACTCTTTGCGAAGAAGGACATGAGATCTTTATGTTGCGACCACACAGATATGGCCACAGTGGGGCTCGAACCACCAATCCAAGTGCCGCTCCCACAATGGGCACAGATTCCGTTAAAACGCCCCCAACATTATTTAAAATGCAACATCTTTATGGAAAAGTTCCAACAGTACTTTCGTTGTGCTATATGCAGAAAGGGACATAGCGACTATAAGGCGTACGAAAGGGGCTCCAGTGTTCAGTGTCAATTTTTCCAAATTCTTCAAGGTCGATTTTAAACGACGTTCCGTGTCGCTTTTGGGCTAACTTCAGTGCGTTTTTTCTACATCGCCACTATCTGTGTCACTGTCGCTTTGTCAGATCCTCAGTGTCGAAATTTGCGGGTTAATGTCGAATGTCAATTTTTCAAATATGCTTGGGTCGCGTGTCGCCAATAACCCCTTCCAGATCCTCGCTTACTTTTTATTTGGGATATTTTGGTCAATTCTGTTAATTTCTGGGGTGACGAGGATATTGCTTGCAGGCTCCTACACGGCAGACGGTTCTCAAAGGAGCTGACACGCCGGGTAATGGGCGCCCTCTCAAGGTAATGGACTGTTGGGGACGTGTCCCTGTATTTGGGTAGGCCAATGGGTCTTAAATTATGCACTTTTGGTACCTGTATGGGTCTACTATGTGGGGCAGTTGGTACGCCAATGGGTCCACTAAATTTTCAGGCTGGAGAGGGGCCGATCCTAAAGATTTTCGCAGCAGATTTTACTAAAGTCATGCAAATTTCTCAGCTGGTGCGTGGATGGGCCCTAATTTGACACAATTTTTTGATACTTGCAGGGGTAAGATCTTGGGGATCCCAGCGGCACCTTCTGATACATTTTTGTGTCTGGTTGTCCTGCGCCCCCCCCCCCTATCCCCCGGGTGCTGATAACGCAGCTGTTGGCTCATTTTATCTCATCTCGGATGAAATATCGAATGAATATAATGTGCATGGTCCGTTTCAGGGGGCCACGCTCAGTTTAGTTGTAATCTTTTTGATCATCATTGTAGATGGCAAAGTGACACTTTACATATGTAATAGTAATTGGGACTGAGCGATTCAATGTACAACAATAACGCTTACCGTCATATAGGCCACGATAGTTGCTAGCAGAGCATCGACCTCGTCATCCGCTCTACTGCCCATTTGGAACGTTGGAACGGGCACGTTCAACTCCTCCTAGCAACAAAACAGCGACATCATATTTCTTAGATCAATTAAAATAATGCATGTCGCCTATCATTGCGTTAACATAGCGGTGTCGACCTCACACAACAGCCGTGTCGACCTCACACAACAGCCGTGTCGAACTCACACAACAGCCGTGTCGACCTGACACAACAGCCGTGTCGACCTCACACAACAGCCGTCGCACAACAGCCGTGTCGACCTCACACAACAGCCGTGTCGACCTGACACAAACAGCCGTCACACAATAGCCGTGTCGACCTCACACAACAACCGTCACACAACAGCCGTATCGACCTCACACAACAGCCGGGTCGACCTCACACAACATCCGTGTCGACCTCACACAACAGCCGTGTCGACCTGACACTATAACCGTCACACAACAGCCGTGTCGACCTCACACAACAGCCATCAGACAACAGCCGTGTCGACCTGACACAAACACTCGTCACACAACAGCCGTGTCGAGCTCACACAGCAGCCGTGTCGACCTCACACAACAGCCAGGTCGACCTGACAAAACAGCCGTCACACAACAGTCGTGTCGACCTCACACAACAGCCGTGTCGACCTCACACAACAGCCGTGTCGACCTCACACAACAGCCGTGTCGACCTCACACGACAGCCGTGTTGACCTCACACAACAGCCATCACACAACAGCCGTGTCGACCTCGCACAACAGCCGTCACACAGCAGCCGTGTCGACCTCACACAACAGCCGTGTCGACCTGACACAAACAGCCGTCACACAACAGCCGTGTCGACCTCACACAACAGCCGTGTCGACCTCACACAACAACCGTCACACAACAGCCGTGTCGACCTCACACAACAGCCGTCAGACAACAGCCGTGTCGACCTGACACAAACACCCGTCACGCAACAGCCGTGTCGACCTCACACAACAGCCGTCAGACAACAGCCGTGTCGACCTCACACAACAGCCGTGTCGACCTCACACGACAGCCGTGTTGACCTCACACAACAGCCGTCACACAACAGCCGTGTCGACCTGACACAACAGCCGTGTCGACCTGATACAACAGCCGTGTCGACCTGACACAACAGCCGTGTCGACCTCACACAACAGCCGTCACACAACAGCCGTGTCGACCTCACACAACAGCCGTCACACAACAGCCGTGTCGACCTCACACCACAGCCGTGTCGACCTCACACCACAGCCGTCACACAACAGCCGTGTTGACCTCACACAACAGCCGTGTCGACCTGACACAACAACCGTCACACAACAGCCGTGTCGACCTCACACAACAGCCGTCAGACAACAGCCGTGTCGACCTGACACAAACACCCGTCACACAACAGCCGTGTCGACCAGACACAACAACCGTCACACAACAGCCGTGTCGACCTCACACAACAGCCGTCAGACAACAGCCGTGTCGACCTCACACAACAGCCGTGTCGCCCTCACACAAACGCCGGGTCGACCTCACACAACAGCCGTCACACAACAGCCGTGTCGACCTCACACAACAGCCGTGTCGACCTCACACAACAGCCGTGTCGACCTCACACAACAGCCGTGTCGACCTCACGCAACAGCTGTGTTGACCTCACACAACAGCCGTGTCGACCTCACAAAACAGCCGTGTCGACCTCACACAACAGCCGTGTCGACCTCACACAACAGCTGTGTCGAACTGACACAACAGCCGTGTCGACCTCACACAACAGCCGTGTCGACCTCACACAACAACCGTCACACAACAGCCGTGTCGACCTCACACAACAGCCGTCAGACAACAGCCGTGTCGACCTGACACAAACACCCGTCACGCAACAGCCGTGTCGACCTCACACAACAGCCGTCAGACAACAGCCGTGTCGACCTCACACAACAGCCGTGTCGACCTCACACGACAGCCGTGTTGACCTCACACAACAGCCGTCACACAACAGCCGTGTCGACCTGACACAACAGCCGTGTTGACCTCACACAACAGCCGTGTCGACCTCACACAACAGCCGTGTCGACCTCACACAACAGCGGTGTCGACCTCACACAACAGCCGTGTCGACCTCACACAACAGCCGTCACACAACAGCCGTGTCGACCTCACACAACAGCCGTGTAGACCTCACACAACAGCCGTGTCGATATCACACAACAGCCGTGTTGACCTCACACCACAGCCGTGTCGACCTCACACCACAGCCGTCACACAACATCCGTGTCGACCTCACACAACAGCCGTGTCGATCTGACACAAACAGCCGTCACACAACAGCCGTGTTGACCTCACACAACAGCCGTGTCGACCTGACACAACAACCGTCACACAACAGCCGTGTCGACCTCACACAACATCCGTCAAACAACAGCCGTGTCGACCTGACACAAACACCCGTCACACAACAGCCGTGTCGACCAGACACAACAACCGTCAAACAACAGCCGTCAGACAACAGCCGTGTCGACCTCACACAACAGCCGTGTCGACCTCACACAACAGCCGTCACACAACAGCCGTGTCGACCTCACACAACAGCCGTGTCGACCTGACACAACAGCCGTGTCGACCTGACACAACAGCCGTGTCGACCTCACACAACAGCCGTGTCGACCTCACACAACAGCCGTGTTGACCTCACACAACAGCCGTGTCGACCTCACAAAACAGCCGTGTCAACCTCACACAACAGCCGTGTCGACCTCACACAACAGCTGTGTCGAACTGACACAACAGCCGTGTCGACCTCACACAAGAGCCGTGTCGACCTGACACAACAGCGGTGTCGACCTCACACAACAGCCGTGTCGACCTCACACAACAGCCGTCACACAACAGCCGTGTCGACCTCACACAACAGCCGTGTTGACCTCACACAACAGCCGTGTCGACCTCACACAATGGCCGTGTCGACCTCACACAAGGACCGTGTCGACCTCACACAGCAGCCGTATCGACCTCACACAACAGCCGTGTCGACCTCACACAACAACCGTGTCGACCTCACACAACAGCCGTCACACAACAGCCGTGTCGACCTCACACAACAGCCGTCACACAACAGCCGTGTCGACCTCACACCACAGCCGTCACACAACATCCGTGTCGACCTCACACAAGAGCCGTGTCGATCTGACACAAACAGCCGTCACACAACAGCCGTGTCGACCTCATACAACAGCCGTGTCGACCTGACACAACAGCCGTCACACAACAGCCGTGTCGACCTCACACAACAGCCGTCAGACAACAGCCGTGTCGACCTGACACAAACACCCGTCACACAACAGCCGTGTCGATCAGACACAACAACCGTCACACAACAGCCGTGTCGACCTCACACAACAGCCGTCAGACAACAGCCGTGTCGACCTCACACAACAGCCGTGTCGACCTCACACAACAGCCGGTTCGACCTCACACAACAGCCGTCACACAACAGCCGTGTCGACCTCACACAACAGCCGTGTCGACCTCACACAACAGCCGTGTCGACCTCACACAACAGCCGTGTCGACCTAACACAACAGCCGTGTTGACCTCACACAACAGCCGTGTCGACCTCACAAAACAGCCGTGCCGACCTCACACAACAGCCGTGTTGACCTCACCCAACAGCCGTGCCGACCTCACACAACAGCCATGTCGACCTCACACAACAGCCGTGTCGAACTGACACAACAGCCGTGTCGACCTCACACAACAGCCGTGTTGACCTCACCCAACAGCCGTGTCGACCTCACACAACAGCCGTGTTGACCTCACCCAACAGCCGTGTCGACCTCACACAGCAGCCGTGTCGACCTCACACAACAGCGGTGTCGACCTGACACAACAGCCGTGTCGACCTCACACAACAGCCGTCACACAACAGCCGTGTCGACCTCACACAACAGCCGTGTAGACCTCACACAACAGCCGTGTCGCCCTCACACAACAGCCGTGTCGATCTCACACAACAGCCGTGTTGACCTCACACAACAGCCGTGTCGACCTCACACAACAGCCGTGTCGACCTCACACAAGGACCGTGTCGACCTCACACAGCAGCCGTGTCGACCTCTCACAACAGCCGTGTCGACCTCACACAATATGACCGTGTCGACCTCATACAATGACCGTGTCAGCCTCACACAACAGCCGTGTCGACCTCACACAACAGCCGTGTCGACCTCACACAACAACCGTGTCGACCTCACACAACAGCCGTGTCGACCTCAAACAACAGCCGTGTCGAGCTCACACAACAGCCGTGTCGACCTCACAAGTGCTTCCTAGTCCGGACATTTTTTACAAGTAAGTAATTACAATTTTAAATATTACCTTAGTAGGTACCCCGGGTTTGTTTTCATTGACAGCTGCTTGTTTCTTGAAAAGACCGTCTACAATAGACATAGAATATATATAGGTTCAATAATTTGATGCATTCCAATCGTACTAACGTATATATGTCACTTTAAAATTGGATCACACACGAAATAAATTCATGAGTGAAGTTCACGCACAACAGTATTTACGTCAAAACGTTCGTTTAATCATGACATTATAAACGATATTAAAGTACATCAAATACGGATATACTAACACATATGATGTATGCGACTGTTGCCTCACGGGTCTATATGGAAGGAGTCGCTTCAAAACAGTGACTACGTTTTTTAAAGAAGGCTTCCCAGGCAAAACATCGATTGACTTGAAGGGGGTGGGCATTTTGATGCAAAACTGGTGGGAGGTTTCGCGGGTGCCTTGATGCCTGAGAGAACGGACATGTGTGATGCAAAAGATAAGTCTATAGAGCGGACATTTATGATGAAAAAAACTACCCCTATAGAGCGGACATTTGTAATGAGAAAGATACCCCTATAGAGTGGACATTTATGATGATTGGTTGATTGGTTGGTTATTCAGGATGCTTTAACTACTTTTGGCAATATCGCGTCAATGGGAGAAGGAAGGGAGAGTGGAGCCATGTCCTCGGGGTTAACCTCCTATTCTTTACGAAGAAAGATATGGAACTTTATCCTGCGACCACACAGACATGGCTACAACAGGGCTCGAACCACCGATCCACGTGCCGTTAGGTATTCGGGTGGCCAGAGCACTGGCGGTATTTTAGGTCCATACTGTAGTTTGCTCGCGTGAGTTGCTATAGCAACCACAGCGGTGATGTAACCGCTTGGGTTGAGTTTAGCAGGGAGTTAGTCAGTCAGCGGCGTTGCGGGAGGACGGGATTTCAGCTAGCAAGTTAGGAGGGAAGTAGGACTTTTATTTTAGCTGGATTCACCGCCCTGCGGAGCAAGGGTCTGGCAACAGTCGTTCTCACTGTAACCAGGTAGGTTACACACCGTTATCGGAGTTCGTGACTTGTGTCTTATTGAGTTTAAGGGTTTAATAAATCATCAAAACTTGACCACTGCGTCTAGCCTCATTGCTTTGGCCACCATTTGTTAAGCCAAGGCCGTCTCGGAACGAACGCCCAGTTTAGGGTTGTCAAAATTAAGTTTTAGAGATATTACATTAACACAACGAGAAGTACAATTAAAGTAAGAAAAGAACCCTACTTCCGAAAATATCACACACTCAATGCGAGCGCTCGAGCCCACTGAGCTAGCGCGCCGGCCCCTCATTTATGAGGCAAAAAAATACCCCATTAGAACAGATATTGCTGATGAAAAAGAGACCCATATGGAGCGGACATTTATGATGAAAAAGATACCCCTTAGAGTGGATGTTTTAAACTTGCGACCGGGGGGGGGGCTCCGAAAATGTGCGTTCATAGATCGGGTTGCCGGGTAAAAATACCCCTTCCGAGCGAAAATTGGCGGTAAAACGCCCTGACCGAGCTGATTTTGGCGGTGAAAAAAGTGGGGGGGGGGCTTTACTGCGGAGCCCCCCAAACAATGTATAAAGTACCCCCCTCCCACCCCCCCCCCTGCAGAAGCAGGGTTACTCGCACGCGTAGTACGTTAAATCACTTGGACTTAAATCACTCACCACGAGTGTTGATAAAAATGGAGTCTTGCGTGAAAACCATCTTCTCCATTTCTAACGACTTCTTGATTTCTTCTTTCGCCTGTCGTTTGAGATCTCTGTGAAGTGTGTCGATCAAGCCCTGAAATCGTAATCGAGATGTTTCCTAGTCAGTGAGCCACCCGACTCAACAAGTCACCAAAGTACCCGAAAAGTATGGCAGGCCGACGGGCCCAAAAAGTCAAAAGCTTTTCTCGGAAGTCAAACGCTTTCCTATGAAGCAACAAATTCGTTCCTAGGAAAGGAATGGACCAATCACTGGCCGTATATTTGTTCCTAGAAAAGCAATTCCTAGGAAAGCTTTTAACTTCTGAGGAAAACTTTTGACTTTTTGGCCCTGTTGGCCTGCCATAGAAAAGTAGGGGGGTCCTAAATCCGTCACTGTAGGATAAAATGGTATTTAAGACGATGGCTTAACTTTTTTTTCTCTCAGTCCCTAACCCAGAAGCCTAGGCGGTGCGGGCTGAGACACAGCCTAGTCGCACTCTATAGTAAAAATTAGGTCTGGCACAACCCCATTTCAGGGTTGTTTGGCATTGACCTCGTGAAGTGTCATTCTCTTTTTATCTACTATCTACTAACCGATAAGTCATAACTAATCACATAAAGAAACCGTCTTGAATGGCAAAATAGTTCAGTCCGTCACCAGCAAATCTCATGAAAACATGTACATTTATTGACCCAATCACTGGATCCCTGAACAGTAGGTAATCAATAAACCAATAAGCATGGCTTATGTGATCATGTGATGACCTTGCACAAGAGCATTGATCAACTTCATGTAATCAAAAATGGTGGCATGTTGTTGTCCATCTTTGTGTCAGTAGGCAATTATGGCTCCTTTTGAAGACAACTTTGAGTTTGAGTTCAGACATGAGTAATTTTGTATAAGAAAGTATGTTTAACTTATTGAAACCACGTATGAAAGCTATATTTAAACAATTTTTTTTTGCCATGTGAAGTTGATCTTTTACTATAGAATGCAACATGGCTATGATTCTTCAGCCATAGGCAGGAATTCATGGCTACTCAGTCCCCGGAGCAGAAATCTGCAATTTCTCTCCATGTGGCTATTTGAGAAGTTTCGTTTCTCTGCAACTCTTGACTATACATTCCTGTTGTCAGCCGGGTGCTTAATTGATTATCGAGTGATGTTCAGCCCAACATTAAGGCTGGTTAGATAGTTGTGAAGTAAGAAACACAAAACAGAATCAAATGCCATAGTCACCAAAGGCATTTTCTGAATTATAAATGAACCACATTTACATGGAAATATTCTTGTTTAAGTATGCATTCTACGGTCACGAGGTCGAGAAGCTATGACGGACAGGCGTTGTGCGTGCGTAACCAACACCATTACCATGGATACGGACCCTGGGCAAGTGGCGGCTAATAATAGACCGATCCATACTCCGACACTAAGCCCCGCCCACGCTTGAGTCCTTTTTCCTTAATCGTAAGTATGAAATTGACAATCATAGCTGATGGTAGGTCATCTCTGAAACTGACAAGAAAGTGACATGCTGCTTTGTTTGTTCGACTTGCTTGTTCGACAAAACGCACGTCGTGAAAGCGCTTTTTTACCACTACACGATTGGACAAAAGCAACAGTGACGTTAGTGAATGATTGAAAGCCTGGGTTACCTTAATTTCCGCGGCCAGCCCAGGGTAATGACCGACATGATGCCTCACCACCTTCTCAAGTTCCCGACGCACTATGATTTCCACCTGGTCCAGGCAGCGCTCAGCCGGGTCGTATATTTTATCAATCAACTCGACGATGAACCGCTTGCACACGTTGAAGTCGGGAAAGCCCGGCAGCTGATAGCCACGTTTGTCTGTGATCTCACGTCGCAATCGTCGCTTTAATTCTCCGTAGATAGGGTCTGCCATTATAAAGATATTACGTGTATGGTCACTTCTACACGTTCAAAAAAAGCTATGGAAAACACAAAAACATGTGGATAGCATATGATTTAAAAGGTAAATGTATGGGTTAAAGTTACGGATACAGAAATATTTTTGCTTGAGAAAATGAAATAGTTTTTTGACTGAAAATGATGTATTTATATTATTAGCATATATGTACACACATATTATATGCAATGGATAAAGGGACACGTTTTTAAACCAATTATTTTTAGCCAACTGGTGTGGGAAAGTGTGGCTTTCTTGTGTACTACGTCATCAAAATTCACACATTGCGGCAAGTGTTTACTATAGGATAACACATGTAATTCTGATGGATTTACCATTCACAGGGACAGAAAGTTTTTCCAAACTATTTCGAAGATAATAATGTAGGTGAAAAATTGCTGTATGAGCAGTTTTAGGATATAGTTGATTAGTTTTACTATTTTCAGTTTCTATTTTCTATCGTTTAGTACGTTTTCGTACGTTTTCGCCTCATGGGGGAAGGTTAGAGAGCAGCCAGACACCCCCCCCCCCCCCAATCCGTCTGCCACGTAGTACATTGGGTCTGTACACTGTACATTTGGACATCATTTACCACAGTGGTTGAAACCTCGGAACCCCTATTATGTGACATTCAACGATAATAAGAACGGTAGTGCACCATTAAATACTAGCATCCGCATGGATTACATGTAAAAACATGATCCAACGGCTTGGCCAGGCTCTGCAGTAAACACCACAAGAGCAGGTCAGCATTACATTTACAATCATGTCTTCTTCGACTGCTTCGCTTAATGACATCCTTGATTTCCTTCACAGTAATACGATAGTCAAGCAGTGTGTTTCTCGTATCAAATGTTACTTACAGGCAATTTCCGTCATCAATATTTTCAATAGTGGGCCTATCTTGAAACTATTGACATATTGCTGACGGAAATCGGCCCAGAGAGCGCGGATATATATTATACCAAGTAGCCGTTTGTTAGGTATAATGACCTAATAATATTATATTTATCTTTTTGCATCAATGGTGCTCTCGCGAAAAAATATCAGTATATGGCAAATACCCTATTACACATATTATTCACAGGATCAGTGACAAAATGCGTTAGTAATGTTATGACACTGAAAGACCATTCAGTGATATATCATATCATTAAACAGAAAATTGAATAAATGAAACAAAAAAGCTAACTTTTGCACGGCGAAATTTTCGTTACCTGTAAGGTCCGCTTCTCCGTTCCCAATCTTATCTGTCACGACAGCGCCGAAGTCTTCAAACTTCTTTCTCGCCTCCACGAACAATCGTGAATCTTCCGTTGTTCCCTTCTGAATGTCGGTCACTTCATTTGCAAGTTTATTGATCACCTGTTTAAAGCAGAGTCGAGCTTGTCATTATGGTACTTCAGAGTATGATATTTCGTCTGGGTTTAACACAATTTGGTCACATTTAGGTCTCTTATCATGACCTCTATTCACCTCTCTCCAGTGAGAAGACATAATTGTGTCAATGACTCTTCCCCAGACACTGTGAATAAAGTCTCGACCCACCCCCCCGACGCCACCAATGAAGCCTAGAACCACACCCCGACACCCCCAATGAAGTCTATAACCCCCCCCCCCTCCGACACCGACAATGAATTCTAGACCCTCTTTCCGACCCCCCCCCCAATAAAGCCAAGACCTACCCACCCCCAGACACCAACAATAAAGTCTAGACCAGCCCCCGACACCGCCAATGAAGTTTAGACCAGCCCCGACACCCTCAATGAAGTCTAGCTCCAGCGTTACCTGCATGAGGAACATTTGTCTCGGACCCTCGTCGGCGGGCACACCAGCCTGCATCGGCGCCAAGACCCGCTCGGTGGCCTTCAGCATCGCTTCCACATTGTCCTTTAGGTCCGGCAGGGTTCTCTGGAGGATAGTAAGTACACAACGGATACTGGTAGGGGGCAGACAAGTAACGTGGTGACGGCATTGACCTTGGCAGGAGGGTTTCGTCTGTAATTCAATGATAGGTCTGAGGATTGGTAAATATGTACGCAGCAGGCTTACAGGCTAATTTAAATATTATTCTTCAACTGGAACATGTTTGAAGCTGCTACATACTACTTACAAAGTAACTTGTTCATCGATTTTTCTTTCTGTGTATGTGAAGCCTATGCAGACCTGAGGGAGTCATTCGGGATCATTACAGAGAGAACGCTGTGATTGCGACATGTCATCACACATTGGTCATCTTTAGGAAATAATACCTTGTCGAAAACCATGATGCGTATTAGGGCCCTCAGATGTTACCATTGGCACCCTCATATGGTACAATTGGCGCACCCAGATGGTCCCATTGGCGCCCTCAGATGGTACCATTGGTGCACCCAGATGGTACCATTGGGGTCCTCATATTGTACCATTGGCACCCCCATATGGTACCATTGGCGCTCTCAGATTGCACCATGGGCGCCCTCAGAGCCTTAAGATGGTACCATGGGCGTCCTCAGATGGTACCATTGGCGTCCTCAGATGGTACCACTGGCGTCATCAGATGGTACCATTGGCGTCCTCAGATGGTACCATTGGGGTCCTCAGATAGCCCACCAAGGAACAGAACGCTTACCTTTATGTGCTGCTGAAGCTCGTCAGCCAGACGTTTGCTTAAGGTGCCAATGGTCTTACATTCCTGGGGAATGTCGCTGCAGAAACCAAAAGGAACATATTTATAAAAGGTAACAGCTGTATTTGTTTCCTCTCTTGTGTTTTGTTGAGAGTATATATTTATGGACACCTTTATAATAATAACCCTCGCTTGTCTATATATGGTAAGCAGTACTTTTTACAAAGATGGTTGTTTCTCGGTGTTGAGAGCATAGAGGTCCGATCATACCATTCTGGATATCATATATACATACATATTTACATTGGCTATACATTCGATTACACGGACGAACTGTAAGAAATACGTTGATGAAATGCTAGTTCTAGAATACATTGCATTGTTGAGCATTGGCGTCTGTCACAGCTAGCGGCTCAGGAAGAATATTCATACTTTAGCTCGATTGCTTGGCGTATATGATTATTCCAACCGCGCATAGCACCTATCCGACCATATATATATATATCATACATAAGTTAATCTGTAATGAATCAACATCTGAATCAGAATCAGAATCAGACTCAGAAGCAGTGTTATTTGTTGGATCAAGTACATTAATACAGTGTGTAACTCATAATACATTTAAAACTGTGAGTGACTGGATCAGGAGACCCCCATTCAGACCTGTGCGGTCGCTTTCACGGGGGCCACTTCAGTTACGATAAATACATTGCCGATGGGCGGACTTCTGAAGTGAATTATATGCATGATAGGAGCAAATACATCATCATCTGACATCATGGAGATTAATCATTGTAGAACCTACGACTGCGTCACTCACGATAAAGGAAGCGAGTTGGCAAAGAACGCCTCCTCGTCTTCGAGCGCTTGCTTGAGGCTGACTCCGTTCTGAATGTCTTCTTGCCCACGACACTTCACCAGCACGTAACCTTTGCGCAGCACGTAGCGCTGGTTGTTGACGACCGACACCAGTTCAGGCTCCGTGCCTCGATCAATCAGGTCTGGCTTGGTGATAACTCCTGTGCTGGAAGAACCAACGAGAAGAAAAACATGATATATCGCACACACGTAAATTATGTCTGGTTCTTATAGGATTTCCAGCATTTCATTGTCCTCCTTGAATTGGAAGTTTCAACAAGGGAAACCATCCCAGCACACAGCGCAATGTACCTGAGTTACGAATCTTGTGGAATGGCAAGGCTATTCAGTGTCGTAGCGCGAAGTTATATGGGTCTATAACCTATCAAGAGTCCTTTGGTTCCATAACTCACCAAGAGTCTTTGATTCCATAACTCACCAAGAGTTCTCTGGTTCCATAACTCACCAAGAGTCCTCTGGTTCCATAACTCACCAAGAGTCCTCTGGTTCCATAACTCACCAAGAGTCCTCTGGTTCCATAACTCAGCAAGAGTCCTCTGGTTCCATCACTCACCAAGAGTCCTCTCGTTCCATAACTCAGCAAGAGTCCTCTGGTTCCATAACTCAGCAAGAATTATCTGGTTCCATAACTCACCAAGAGTCCTCTGGTTTCATAACTCACCAAGAGTCCTCCGGTTCCATAACTCACGAAAAGTTGTCTGGTTCCACAACTCACCAAGAGTTCTCTGGTTACATAACTCACCAAGAGTCCTCTGGTTCCATAACTCACCAAGAGTCCTCTGGTTTCATAACTCGCCAAGAGTCCTCTGGTTCCATAACTCACCAAGAGTCCTCTGGTTTGTTAACTCAGCAAGAGTCCTCTGGTTCCATAAATCACCAAGTGTTATCTGGTTCCATAACTCACCAAGAGTTATCTGGTTCCATAACTCACCAAGAGTCCTTTGGTTTCATAACTCACCAAGAGCCCTCTGGTTCCATAAATCACGAAAAGTTGTCTGGTTCCACAACTCACCAAGAGTTCTCTGGTTACATAACTCACCAAGAGTCCTCTGGTTTCATAACTCACCAAGAGCCCTCTGGTTCCATAACTCACGAAAAGTTGTCTGGTTCCACAACTCACCAAGAGTTCTCTGGTTACATAACTCACCAAGAGTCCTCTGATTCCAAAACTCGCCAAGAGTCCTTTGGTTCCATAACTCACCAAGAGTCCTCTGGTTTCATAACTCACCAAGAGTCCTTTGGTTCCATGACTCACCAAGAGTCCTCTGGTTCCATAACTCACCAAGAGTCCTCTGGTTTCATAACTCACCAAGAGTCCTCTGGTTTCATAACTCACCAAGAGCCCTCTGGTTTCATAACTTACCAAGAGCCCTCTGGTTCCATAACTCACCAAGAGTCTTTGATTCCATTACTCAGCAAGAGTTCTCTGGTTCCATAACTCACCAAGAGTCCTCTCGCCGTCGGGATCCAGGCGTCCAGCCAGCTGGAGAGCCTCCGATGTGGCGATATCTACGTTGGCAGGTACCACCGCCAGAATGATAGTCTCATCTTCCTTGATGTTCTTCTGAATCAATCTCATTATCTGAATAACAAAAAAAGAATAGGTGAGTCGTGCATTTAGGTAAAATACTTGGAAGCTCATTGATCGAAACAGCACTTGACCGATGACACCATAGATAATACGTTAGAAACCAATTTCAGTCTGATCTGTATATCTATTTCTGGTTTGCGGCTTGGATTTATCACTTCCCACATCTCATTCTTCGTCCGCCCAGTCGCTAGACCATCACGTTAATATTTCAAAGCGGTAATTATGTTTCTTAGTTCTGGCACATATGCTGACCTTGACCGTGCGCTTTTAGACTTACCTGCTCGGTGGCATTTTCCGCCTGTCCCCTTACTGCCACGCGAACGATGCCGGGCAGGTCAATGAGGGTGAGATCGGGCAGCCCCTTGGCCTGTACCTCCAGGCTGATAAGCTCCTCACTGATCCCTTTGCCTTCCCCGGCCAGAACATTTTGAGCTGAAGGGATGGATACATACGTCATACCAGGTCAGCAGGCGCAAAATCCCTCTGGGCGGAGGGTTCTTGGGGTCAGCCAATCTCGCTACGGGGCGAGGGGTTCTTGAGGTCAGCTAATCTCGCTCTGAGGTGAGGGTTCTTGGGGTCAGCCAATCTCGCTCTGGGGCGAGGGGTTCTTGGGGTCAGCTAATCTCGCTCTGAGGTGAGGGTTCTTGGGGTCAGTCAATCTCGCTCTGGGGCGATGGGTTCTTGGGGTCAGGCAATCTCGTTCTGGGGTGACGGGTTCTTGGGGTCAGTCCATTTTCTTCCGGGGTGACGGGTTCTTGGGGTCAGTCAATCTTGTTATTGGGCGGAGGGTTCTTGGGGTCAGCCAATCTCGCTCTGGGGTGAGGGATTCTTGGGGTCAGCCAATCTCGCTCTGGGGCGTTTCTTGGGGTCAGCCAATCTCGCTCTGGGGTGAGGGGAAATTTGGGGTCAGCCAATCTCGCTCTTGGGCGAGGGGTTCTTGGGGTCAGACAATCTCGCTCTGGGGTGGGGGGTTCTTGGGGTCAGCCAATCTCGCTCTGGGGTGAGGGGTTCTTGGGGTCAGCCAATCTCGCTCTGGGGTGAGGGGTTCTTGGGGTCAGACAATCTCGCTATGGGGTGAGGGGTTCTTGGGGTCAGACAATCTCGCTCTGGGGCGAGGGGTTCTTGGGGTCAGTCAATCTCGCTCTGCGGTGAGGGGTACTTGGGGTCAGACAATCTCGCTCTGGGGTGAGGGGTTCTTAGGGTCAGTCAATCTCGCTCTGGGGCGGGGGGTTCTTGGAGTCAGCCAATCTTGCTCTGGGGTGAGGAGTTATTGGGGTCAGACAATCTCGCTCTGAGGCGAGGGGTTCTTGGGGTCAGCCAATCTCGCTCTGGGGTGAGGGGTACTTGGGGTCAGCCAATCCCGCTCTGGGGTGAGGGGTTCTTTGGGTCAGCCAATCTCGCTCTGGGGTGAGGGGTTCTTGGGGTCAGACAATCTCGCTCTGGGGTGAGGGGTTCTTGGGGTCAGCCAATCTCGCTCTGGGGTGAGGGGTTCTTGGGGTCAGACAATCTCGCTCTGGGGTGAAGGGTTCTTGGGGTCAGCCAATCTCGCTCTGGGGTGAGGGGTTCTTGGGGTCAGACAATCTCGCCCTGGGGCGATGGGTTCTTGAGGTCAACCAAATCGAGCACGCAGCAATCGACGTATATGTGTGACACGTACCTGCGCGGACCGCCTGCTCGACGTCACCGATCGCGACGGGCTCCACGATGTCCCGGTATTTGATATTGGCCGCCCAGAAGTCTTCTTTATCACTGCTCTTCAGCCGCAGCTCCAGCGGACACCGGGTGACGATACCTAGCCAGAGATATAGCTGCGTCCATGTATCAACTATCTACTAGGAGTCATGGGAGAGGGGTGTCTTGATTGTATTAAACTTATTCACGATACTAAAGTTGCATATCGAGCTATTTCCCGCCAAAACCAAAGTGGTCAAAATACAAATAAGAATCAGTCCTTGAATCATCCACAATTTCTTTTGTCTATATTCCATACATGGCAGACTGCCAAATGGAGTCTGATAGCATTACCCGCGATATCAATTAACGACAGGTTTTCAACTTAGACTAAAACTTCATCAGTTTTTGTGCTTCGCGATGCTTTGTTATAAGCAGCAGTGCTGCGACAATGTTCCGTGATGTCCCGGGGTAGACACGTTTGCCATATCACAGCCGTAACGGCGATGTATATTAGGTTTTTGAATTTATGGAATGAAACAATCGAGTTTTCTGCACTTTTGTGATATATATGTCGCCTGGGCTTAGTTATGGCGGAAAAGAGCTCGATATGCAACTTTTATATCGATGATGTCACTGGTTTATCGCGAAACAAGTATCCCACACTGATGCAACCGGAAGTCAACCTGAAGAGACGCTAGGCAAGCTGGCACAATTTTTCTTAATTATTCAGTTCACCAAGAATACATAAAATAAATAAATACAAGGTTTCAAGGCGGGGGGGGGGGCGGCACAAGTTCGTGTACTAGCATAAACCTTGGTGGTCGCCCACCAAGAGCGATGGCCGGTACGCCTGACCTACCTGTTCTTCTAGGCAGCCGTACACCCTGACCTACCTGTTCTTCTAGACAGCTGTACACCTTGACCTACCTGTTCCTCTAGACAGCTGTACACCCCGACCTACCGGTTCCTCTAGGCAGCTGTATACCCTGACCTACCTGTTTCTCTAGACAGCTGTACACCTCGACCTACCTGTTCCTCTAGACAGCTGTACACCCCGACCTACCGGTTCCTCTAGGCAGCTGTACACCCTGACCTACCTGCTCCTCTAGGCAGCTGTACACCCCGACCTACGTGTTCCTCTAGGCGCCTGTACACCCTGACCTACCTGCTCCTCTAGGCAGCTGCACACTACGACCTACCTGTTCCTTCAGGCAGCTGTACACCCCGACCTACCTGTTCCTCTAGGCAGCTGTACACCCTGCCCTACCTGTTTCTCTAGGCAGCTGTACTACACCCGGACCTACCTGTTCCTCTACGCATCTGTACACCCAGATCTACCTGTTCTTCTAGGCAGCTGTATACCCTGATACACCTTTTCCTCTAGGCAGCTGTACACCCAGACCTACCTGTTCCTCCAGGCAGCTGCACACCTTGACCTACCTGTTCCTCTAGGCAGCTATACACCCTGACCTACCTGTTCCTCTGGGCAGCTGTACACCCAGACCTACCTATTCCTCTAGGTAGCTGTACACCCAGACCAACCTGTTCCTCTACGCAACTGTACAGCCTGACCTACCTGTTCCTATATGCAGATGTAAACCCTGACCTAACTGTTCCTCTAGGCAGCTGTACACCCTGACCTACCTGTTCCTCTAGGCAGCTGTACACCCTGAGCTACCTGTTCCTCTAGGCAGCTGTATACCCTGATGTACATGTTCCTCTAGGCAGCTGTACACCCTGATGTACATGTTCCCCTAGACAGCTGTACACCCTGATGTACATGTTCCCCTAGGCAGCTGTGCGCCCTGACCTACCTGTTTCTCTAGGCAGCTGTGCACCCTGATGTACATGTTCCTCTAGGCAGCTGTACACCCTGACCTACCTGTTGTTCTTGGCAGCTGTACACCCTGATGTACATGTTCCTCTAGGCAGCTTTATACCCTGACCTACCTGTTCCTCTAGGCAGCTGTACACCCTGATGTACATGTTCCTCTAGGCAGCTGTACACCCTGATGTACATGTTCCTCTAGGCAGCTGTACGCCCTAACCTACCTGTTGCTCTTGGCAGCTGTACACCCTGATGTACATGTTCCTCAAGGCAGCCGTACACCCTAACCTACCTGTTCCTCAAGGCAGCTGTACACCCTAACCTACCTGTTCCTCAAGGCAGATGTACACCCTAACCTACAAGTTCCTCAAGGCAACTGTACACCCTGACCTACCTGCTCCTCTGGGCAGCTGTACACCTGAGATGGCCTCGAGGACCGAGCTCTTGCCCGAGCTCTGGTCTCCCACCACAGCGATGGCCGGCAGTCCCACGTCCTTGTCCAACCCAAGACCTCGCAGGCGATCGATGAGGTCGATTAGTGGACGGACCTGACTGGTGAAGTCCATCGACAAACACGACTGAAATTCGAACCGTGGGCAAATCGGTAAATTTTGTTTTCTTACATCTCTTTGATGTGCGAAATCGGTGGTACAATTTTCAATATTTTACAATATGAGCCTGCGATATTTGACATACAGCTACTCCAGATCTTGTAGTACCGTGCTACAATTTATGGAATTGATATCTGCGTGACATCACAGTAGTGCAATGCAACATTAATTGTACACATCAACCGTTATAAGCTTAACCTTATATATTTGTTCATGAATTCACGAGCAAAAAGCTGGCACTCTATGCGACGCCTAGTATGGAGGAACGCACATGCTACTATATACCACGCCTAGCCCTAGAAAACACACCTCACACTATGTACCACGCCTAGCACGGCAGATGGTATATGACACTATATACCACGCCTAGCACGGGAGAACACACCTGACACTAGATACCGCGCCTAGCACGGGAGAACACACCTGACACTATATACCACGCCTAGCACGGGAGAACACACCTGACACTATATACCACGCCTAGCACGGGAGAACACACCTGACACTAGAAACCACGTCTAGCACAACAGAAAACACCTAACACTAGAAACCACGTCTAGCACAACAGAAAACACCTGACACTATATACCACACTTAGCACGGGAGAACACACCTGACACTATATACCACGCCTAGCACGGGAGAACACACCTGACACTATATACCACGCCTAGCACCGGAGAACACACCTGACACTAGAAACCACGTCTAGCACAACAGAAAACACCTGACACTATATACCACGCCTAGCACGGGAGAACACACCTGACACTATACACCACGCCTAGCACGGGAGAACACACCTGACACTATATACCACGCCTAGAACGGGAGAACACATCTCACACTATATACCACGCCTAACACGGGAGAACACACCTGACACTATATACCATGCCTGGCGCGGGAAAACACCTGACAATATATACCACGCCTAGCACGGGAGAACACCATTTACACTAGATACCGCGCCTAGCACGGGAGAACACACCTGACACTATATACCACGCCTAGCACGGGAGAACACACCTGACACTATGTACCACGCCTAGCACGGGAGAACACACCTGACACTATATACCACGCCTAGCACGGGAGAACACACCTGACACTAGATACCGCGCCTAGCACGGGGGAACACATCTGACACTAGATACCACGCCTAGCACGGGAGAACACACCTGACACTATATGCCACGCCTAGCACGGGAGAACACACCTGACACTATATGCCACGCCTAGCACGGGAGAACACACCTGACACTATATACCACGTCTAGCACGGGAGAACACAACTCGTGACAGGATATACCACTCGTGACAGGATATACCACTCGTGACAGGAGATACCACTCGTGACAAGAGATACCACTCGTGGCAAGAGATACCACTGGTGGTAGGATTTATCGCAAGAAAATACAAATAAAGGCTGGTGTATATTATCGCTGAATTTACCGTTTGTTCGTTCTCTGTTTTGACCTCCTGCACCGCGGCATCTTCTGGAAGAAAGTATGGAAGATGAACCGTTTTCCTTTGTTTTCTGTTATTTATTGATATTATTTTGCGTAAATACTCATCCATAATACATATTAAACCGCTCATCTAGTCTAACCTATATCGCCATTCAATGTCCATATTTACTTTTTTATATTAACATATTTAATATTAATTCTAGACTTACCGTTGTCGCGGAGGTGGTCGTCAGGCAAGGGGACCTCAGCAACATTTACGAGAGCTCGACCTGGAAGGGCGTCTCCCCCGTCACGCCTTAGCACCTTGGCATTCTCGTTTTTGGGTGACTTGATCATGTTACTGGCCTAAAGGTTAAACAAATCTTCGTTAATAAGGCTTTATGTTAAATGCAAGAGTCAATTCAATCGAGAGATGTGAATGCATGAGTGACTACTGACCTTAAGGAGGCTGGGCGTGTTTTTTATAAAATATTTACCATCTACCTGAAACTTTACACAAAGAATCTTTATTCTATACAGATTCCAAAAATGTATAGAAAAGTTACGGTAACCTTCAGGCATATTATTGAATAATAGCTCACAACAGACAGGTGCCGTCCGTCATTGCGATCCGCCGAGACTCTACATTTTATGACAAAAATAGTTGGTATCAACCCTGTTCATCTTAACGCCAAACTTTAATTATATTTCACAATCACCTGATTGCCTTTGGTATATTTGCTATGTGATATTTGTAAATGTCATGAAACACAATGAAAATAGCTCCTTTATCTTTATTAAACAATTTGTAAGGTTTTTGATACACAGATGATACAATCCAAAAAAAATTACCATCCCTCTAATATTTTGTTTAAAGAAACTTTAATCCATACAGGTTCCACAAATAAAAAGAAAAGACAGGATCACCAGGCTACGTTTCATGCTAGGAAAAAATTCAGGAAAAAAGATTCTTTACCATTTTCAACATGAACATGAACATTGTCAATATATTTGTCAAACATTCACAAGACACTACCTTTTTTGCTGTGACCACATCACTGCATGTACTTTAGAAGATCAAAGAGCCCAAGATATATTTCTAGTTAATTTTGTCTGATTATTTGATCCAACTATGTATTATACCATTGCAGAAAAGGCGACCTTGTGTATTGTCCACGAATCTACAATTACATGTACATGCACAAAGACTCCAAAATCATAAAGTTTGGTACAAGTACAGTATCAGGTCTGTAAAACACTACAATAATAATAATAACATTATACAGGCTTTTATATAGCGCTCTTTCATGCCAATTTGTGACGTTATCGCAGTCGCTAGGGGGCGCAACAATTTCTGAAACCTGCGCAGCGCGAATGCGCAATAAACTACGCCCAGTCTCCTTAACAGAAAAGTCTGAAACAGTCGGCCTACTGTATATCAAATTCATAGTTTTTAATGTCCATGAACCTGTACGCTATATTTATACGCACTCGCTTCGTGTGCATATCCATATCTCTACCGACCAGGTGTGAAATATCGTCCATTATTACGATGGTACAATGGCATTAAATAGGGCTGTACAGTTCTCGCGGATTCTATTTCCGGTTTAGGTCTTTTGGGGACCAACAAAAAAACACGTGCTCTTAGAACGAGTGCGCATCACGCTGGTGCCGCTGCCTTGCTACCGCTGCTTGACGCTCGCTCATTGTTGTCAACATTTGAGTCTGGGAACCGGTCAGCTGCGCGTTTTGTGCGTGAGGAATCGAGTGGGTGTGAAACTATTTTTTGTTTGCTTTGGTCCAGGCTTTGCTAACTGTGAAATCATAATATAGTTAAAGATCAGATATTTATGTCTCAGAACTTCAGTGGTTAGTTGTGCAACCAAGGACAGCTTTAGCCGATCTTCTGTGTGAGGCGAGTGAAGGCAGACAACCAGAAGGTAGGCAGCAAGTACAGGCCGTTGATGATACGCATTGACGTAGAGCATAAGTATGCCTGTCTCGTGGGGTCTCGATTAGATCCCGTAGTGACTGTACAACCCTATATCAAGGCCTCTAAACTCCTATAATCTGGATACTACTTTGATCGTTGCATGCGGAAATTAAACCCTTCATTAAACCCAAACCAAATGAAAATTGGTGGGCTGCTACAGGTTAATGTCGGGCCAATAAAATTGCCTAACGCCCCACTAACTCGCGCTATTGTTATATTGGTCACGATATGCTGAAATCTACTTATATGGCGTAAATAAGGCGACTGGCTCACAAGATCTTGGAAGGCTTGTAAGCGCTAAACATTTTACTTCGAATGTTGGATGCGAATTAAACCAAAGAAGCAAGTAGGCTTTAACGCCCAGCACATGTGAGGTAAACTAGAACTTAAATTGAACTCATAATAATAGTAATCGAGCGAGTTTTGTATGGCGTTGACATTTTATTGGCCCTTCATCAAGCTGTAGCAGCCCTTCATTTTTATTATCCGCCCGGATAATTAAAATTGGCTGGCTAGTACAGCTTGATGTCGGGCCAATAAAATTGCCTAACGCCCCTCTAACTCGCGCTCTTGTTATAATTTATATAGCGTTGTCTCGCGCTACAAAAATGTGATGAGTCGCCTGCAGCTCGTTATGTAAGTAGGTGGATTAATTGGGCAACTTTGTTGTCGAGAATACAAAGTTCAAGGTGATTATCAGTGGCGCAGTGGCGGAAAACACATCGCCACTTGTAAACATGTGGCGGAAAGCGGCATCGCCAAGCAGAATGGTGAGGCGAAAACACATCGCAAATGACGAATGTGGCGGCAAACACATCGCCACTAAGAGTTAAGTGTAATACGCATATGTGACAAGCAGGGGAATCTTCATGCTTATTGATATATATAGATATACCACGTTATGCAGGCCACAATGGATATTTATGAAAGGCTATATATATAGAGATGTGGCTTTCATTTTTAGCAGGGAAGGTGAGTGTCATAATGTGACCCTTGTCACAATGTAGCCTTTGTGATCATGAAACCATTGTCATAATCATGTCATTATGTAATCTCTAACCCCAAAAGACGTTTGTTTAATCACAAAGCTCAGTCACCTGAGCCTTGTGTCCAACAAAGATATGCGTCAGTTGAGACGTGGCCAGCCCATAAAACGGACGGATCTTGGAATATCTATCATGAAGGTCGTTGCGAGAATCAAAGCAGTTGTACGTTAGCTTGAAGGAAGCAATGGACGGAGAATCCTTAATGATATCTGACAATCCATTCCAGTGACGTATTGTTCGCCACAGAAAGCTGTTAATTGAGTATGTTTTCTTTAGACACGGCAGTAATAGATCATTTCTACTTCTGAGTGGATAACGCGATACATCAGAGACTGGCGGAAGAACTAGCGATCTAAGATATTGTGGGGCTAGCCCCGTTAACCATTTTATACAATATATATGAGCTAAAATATTCTCTTCTTGAGCAAAGTGTCTGGGCACCGGCTTCCAGCAATAATCTGGCATGAGATGTAGATGAGTAGGCACGTGTCACACTGAGTAAAGATTGGCGCTGAATTTGTTCTACTTTATGAGATTGACTCTTGGTAAGATTTCCGTGGAACACAGGTGTGGCATACTCGAGTCAGGGTCTAACATGTGTATTATACATAATTAATATTGTACGTCGATCAATGGTTTTTGGCATACGTTTCAACATATTTACGGCCATCGACGACTTTGCAAATATACTCTTTACATGAGAATCTCAGTTCATAGTATCTGTGAGAGAAATACCCCTTGCCCCCCCCTCCCCCCCTATATATGGATCATTATTTACGATACTTAAATGGCTCATAACTACTTGACATCACATTTCAACATGCATTATTTCTTAAAACTCAATAACCGATTTTAGTAGACAATTCTGAAATTATCCACATGCAGTAATAGTAAATACAATATGGCTTGATGATATAATGATCAGTATTTTATGATCATTAAATGACTCGTTATGTATTATTATAGTTTCAGCCTAATAACGGATTTCAGAACTCTCGTCGATGCAAAGTGGAGGCGGCGTGGGACAGGTGGCTTATTTCGTTGTTGGTTGAGAATCAAGTGAACTCCAGTATACAATCAGCGCCCCCCCCCCCCCGCTGATTTACGGCGCCTGTGATTTTGCAGTAGTATAGGGAGACTTCAACCCACCCCACCCAGCCACCCACCCAAACTGGAGCTCTCTGCCCTTCTGTCTGTCACAGTACAAGCACAGGAGTCATTCCCTAACCAAGTCTTAACTCAGTATCACCATTCCCTAACCAAGTCTTAACTTAGTATCACCATTCCCTAATCAAGTCTTAACTCAGTATCACCATTCCCTAACCAAGTCTTAACTCAGTCTCACCAATCCCTAACCAGGTCTTAACTCAGTCGCACCATTCCCTAACCAAATCTTAACTCAGTATCACCATTTCCTAATCAAGTTTTAACTCAGTCTCACCATTCCCTAACCAAGTCTTAACTCAGTATCATCATTCCCTAACCAAGTCTTAACTCAGTATCACCATTCCTTAATCAAGTCTTAACTCAGTATCACCATTCCTTAATCAAATCTTAAAATCAGTATTACCATTCCCTAATCAAGTCTTAACTCAGTATGACCATTCCTTAATCAAATCTTAACTCAGTATCACCATTCCCTAATCAAGTCTTAACTCTGTCTCACCTTTCCCTAACCAAGTCTTAACTCAGTATCACCATTCCCTAATCAAGTCTTAATTCAGTTTTACCATTCTCTAACCAAGTCTTAACTCAGTATCACCATTCCTTAATCAAGTCTTAACTCAGTATCACCATTCCCTAATCAAGTCTTAACTAAATATCACCATTCCCTAACCAAGTCTTAACACAGTATCACCATTCCCTAACCAAGCCTTAACTCAGTCTCACCATTCCTTAATCAAGTCTTAACTCAGTATCACCATTCCCTAATCAAGTCTTAACTCAGTATCACCATTTTTAACCAAGTCTTAACTCAGTATATTCCTAGAATTGGGCAACTTGGGGATAAGGCTGACCAGGCTTGGATCCAGGGAAAGAATGGGGGGGGGGGTGAGGGGTGGGGGGATCATCCACTTCCCTTGAAATGTTATGCCCTGGCAGCAATTTAACCGTAAAAAGGAGCACTAATAAATTATCATGTTTGTGCCTAAGATGGCCTCTAAAGACTAATTTGCAAATGAAAAAGGAAAAAAAAAATGGGGGGTACGGTACGTGGGGGGCTGCAGGCAGATGTGCCCCACGACCCAAGGCATCTTCGACCTCTCGGGACCAGCCACTACTCACAATCGGATGGAAAATGTTAACAATAATTAAAATCCAACGTTAAAATTTATGTGTTTCTTTTCTAATTTCTTCAGCGCTGATAAAGATAAATGAATTACATTGGGATAAGTATTATGGATAGTCTAAGAGTGACACAAAAATAATGCTATTGGCAATTGATATGCCAAAAACCATTTCCACAAACAATTGTCAATTATCAATAGACTGATTACACAAGCGCTAAAAGGCTGGTAAAAATACAAAGTAGTTTGCTTAGAATCTTGCCAAAAAAAGTTATCCATTTATCCAACATTTCGGTACAGGTTTTCTCCAATTTATATGAATAAAATCATCAAGGCAAATGTACTTTAGGCCACCATCACTGGTACATCCACAATCACAAACATTACCAAAAGTTCAATGAAAGATATTTTACAAGAAAACTAAAATTATCACAAAATATTTTGTTCCCAATAAATTAATTTTGACTGAAAATCAGCCTTTTTTGCATGCCATTAGTATCAATCAGTACCTTAAGTTAGAGGGAGTTTATTTTAATGTATATATTTACAATATTGCTTAGGCTTATTATAAGCCATGCATAGGTATTAAATAGTTATATATGTTATATATATATATTAAGCATGTACATGTATATGTATCAAATCCATAGTTATATACTTAATAACTGCATGTCATTTATATAAATCCACTTGTTGTCTGTTAATTTAGCCTAGTTCTATAAGAGAAATTAAAAGTGTTTGCCAAAAAAAGAGTGACAGAGTAAAATTGTTCAAGTGTTACTTTTAGCCTAAAGTTAATTATTTTGTGCCAGTTTTTTTTTATTTCTGTTCCCATGTGGAAATACCAATGAACATTCAGGGTTTCTTTTGGTCTGAGATTTGGTAAAACTACTGCTAACCACATATCTTAAAAGTGATTTTGATTTATCCAGCAATGTGGAAATATGGCTATATTGTCAACTGTTTTATGAACTAGCACACTAGCATGAAATATTGTCTTACCAGCTTAATTTACTGTATAAACTTGTTTCTTCAAAACCTTAAATTGCATAATGGGATCATCCTTTTATAATTTCCCTGTTTCATATTTATATTAATTTGATCTGACTTTGTAACAAGATTGACAATCAGCTGTCTATATAATATATTCAAATTGTTTAATTACCAATTGTTTAACACAAAAACACTGTTTAAATTTTGTCAAAGTGACTATTTTAGCCAGACTCAAATTTGACACATATCTGCATGGTAATCAGGGCCACATACCTATGTACCGTCATTTACGTATGTTTTGGAACGCCAAAAATGTCCCTATGTTTTGGAACACCCCCAATTTTGGAAAAAATTATTATTTTTTGTGGCTGTATGTTTTGGAACACCACAGATGGTGGGTAATTCTTTTGTATCAATGTTTCAGAACACCCTAATTTTCCGAAAATATATCTATTTATTTAAGTCGCGGCCGTGAAGATATAAGACATATCACATTGAAATCGGTGTCAATAGTTTATTGATCGGTCTCAATAGTTTATTCGCGGTGGCCACGGTACCCGCGCGTTCATTGTATATATGTCTGGGCTTCCTAACTAACCGCCTCTCCCCCCTCCCACCCCACCCATGACTCGTGTACATTGTTTATGTCTGGGCTGCCTGACTGCTCTGTCTGAACCAACCTCCACCCATTGCCTCTCCCTGCACCCCCTTCCACCCCCTCCCTCCGACTCGCATACATTGTTTTATTTCTGCGCTGCCTGACTGCTCTGTCTGCACCACCCTCCACCCTAGCCTGAAAGTTCAGACGCTACAGTCCTGACACTTGTTCTTGGTGACTGTAATTACCATGGCAACATCAATGACGTAGTGATGCATGAAACATCAAGTACGCAAATTCACATTCTTGATAAGTTTGTGAAAAATAATGAAATACGTAAATTGGTATTTACGTATTACGCAAAAAAAATGTAAACCTCTTGGTTTTCACATGGAATAAACTTTAGTCAATTGCATAAGTTGTAACCTTAAAATAACACGTTCATCTATCTTGTCTCTAAGTAAACGAACATTTATACTATGCGGCTGATCAGAACACAAGGCCCTCCAAGAAAATATGTTTTCACTCTCCCCCACTGGCGCCACCTACCGGTGCTGAAGGAGGAACATGGCGGCGAGCGGCAAACGAATGTTTTGACTTCGCAAAAAGTTGACTTTTGGGCTAAATAGGCGGCGACTTGAGCGAAACGAGTGTGTGCATGAACTAATAAAAAGGATCAAGAACGAGTTTGCTGCATCGATTTTATTGGCTGCATGTGAGTGTTTTCGCTAGAGACGATTTTAAGTTGTTGAACAGCGTTTTACATAGGTCAAGTTCAGACGGTACAGTCACCAAAAACAAGTGTCAGGACTGTAGCGTCTGAACTTTTAAGGCTACCTCCACCCCTGTCTAGACATGTGACGCGTATTTCTCCGCTTCTCTTCTCTCCATCAGAGCTGGTTGACCGACACTAATCTAAGTTTGTGACACCCCCCACCCCTCCCCCTCCTTCTCGACTGCCAGGCTTTGTTTGACGGGAAGCAAGGAAGCCAAATATTGTGTGCTGACCTTACCCCACCCTGCCCCTTACACGCATCCTGTGGTGGCCAAGGCTACGGAAGCTTTTGGGCTGACTGACCGTACAAGCCCCCCCCCCCCCCGCCCCATGCAAAAAAAAGTATCAAAGTTTTGGAACAGCTTTATGGAACATTCAGGTCTTGTCATACTGTATCTATGTGAGTCAATTTTCTTTTGTTTGCAAAGTCATGCCTCCAACTCATAGGGTTAAACTTCTACCATGTAAAGGATATGTCATATCCTAGAAAGATGTGAGATATCTATTCTCTATGAAAATACAGACATTAAAATTTTCTCTTACTTTCAAGGTTTCATCGTTTTAGTCTAATTTAGTCTAATTTGGTTCAAGTTGAATATTATCTTGATGGTTCAATTATGGGGCATTATGATATAATGTAACCATTTAGCGAAAATACAGTTATGAATTCCATATTGTTAACATATGAAGTATATCACACAATCTGCTATTGACCATTTGTAGTTTTTGCATGCCAGTTTATTTTATTATTGATCATAGAAGCATGCTCAGTATTTCATCACTTAACTATCCCTTCATTCTGTGTTGTTATTTGAATTAAAAATACAGGCCTACATTTTCATTTGCTTTGACATGCAGTTTATGTATAGATCCACCTCAATTACAGACTTCTGTCTGAGTAGCAATCTTGTAGAGATTGGAGAGATGTCAGGAGAGACCAAAAACGTGCGTTCGGAGACAGTCCGCAACTGCCGGACGTTAAAAAAAGTGCAACCCTTCGTTGCATATTGCAGGATATTTACGCCTCCCGAGATTTTAATGTTTTAGTCAGACCTCGCGTGAAGCTACCGTGCATCACTAACCTTGTGGAATGTAGCCCCGGTAGTAGCAGTAGTGCGTAGTGCTGTAAAGGTTCACTTCTCACCGCGGCTCTGCTTTGAGCTGTCTGTGCTTTGAGCTCTGAGTTTTCCTCTGCCACTGTAGGCTTCCTAACGCGACCTTCTGCAAGACTGTGCCTTATATATCTGATGTGTTGTATGCTAATCACATGCAATGACCATTTTTTTGTTCTGTTCCGAAATCGGTGGGTTAGGCTGCCTTTGCCCCCCGCCCTCGACATAGACTATATGTCTCGGCAGCCCCTTGGCAACCACTCGGCAGCCCAATGACGGCCCTTCGTCAACCCCTCGGTAGCCCACTGACAGACCCTTGACAGCCTATTGATAACCCCTCAGTCGCCCATTGACAACCCCTCGGCCGCCAATTGACAACCACTCGGTAGCCCTCTGACAAATCCTCGGTCGCCCATTGACAACCCTTCGGTCGCCCATTGACAACCCCTCGGTCGCCCATTAACAACCACTCAGTTGCCCATTGACAACCCCTCGGTCGCCCATTGACAACCCCTGGGTAGCCCATTAACAACCACTCAGTTGCCCATTGACAACCCCCCGGGAGCCCATTGACAACCCCTCGGTAGCCCATTGAAAACCCCCCGATAGGCCATTGACAACCCCTCGTTAGTTCATTGACAACCCCCCGGCAGCTTATTGACAACCCATAGGTAGCTCATTGACAACCACCCGACAGCTTATTGACACCCCTCCGGTAGCCCATTGACAACCCCTCGGTAGCCCATTGACAACCCGTCGGTAGCTCATTGACAACCCTGGGAAGCTCATTGACACCCCCCGGAAGCCCATTGCAAACCCCTCGGTAGCAAAAGCGAAAAAGCAGGTGAAACCGAAATATTTGGGTCCGTGAGACGATAAGGAATCAACCCGTACAAGGGGAATACTAACCTCATGCGACGACACACGTTTTGCCACAGCCAACATTTGACTGACATTTGTGTTAGATTGCACGAAACAAGAAATCGAGCAGTATGCCAGCTATATTCAGATACCGCAGACCGATATATATGTTTATATCAGCGGTATATCACGATATGTAAGCGTTATAAGGGCTATCAACCGACCCCCACTCACCCCCAAGCCCCTCCAGAAATCACGTGACCGCATATCGCTTTCTGATTGGTTGTAATATCAATGATGTGGACACTTTGTGTTCCAAATTCAAACATGTTGAAACTTTCGACACACAGTTTCGGCTACAAAGTGACCTAAACTTTCCAGGATACACCAGTGAAAAGTTTCGGAAACAAAGTTTTGGTCACAAAGTTTCCGGAACTTCGCTAGAGGTGTCATGGCCATGCCCGAGCGAGCGAGGTGGCCCGAGCGAGCGCTCTAACCCACTGAGATATCGATTGACGTCTAAAAAAAGAGAAACTCTTCTGCTTGGTGTTCTGGTTCATCGATATTGATCTAGAATAAACAGGTTTTGTACTCGTCTCGGTTCTCTGACCATTCTGCTTAACACACAACAAGGAAATTCACGCTTGCTGTTGCGTGGTAACCAGTACATAACGCTTCCTGTCACGTGGTAACGTGGAAGTCTGCTCCCGACCCAACCATTTTTCCTGCTGTTGCAACAAGAATCGCTATGTAAAATCTCCAGCCCAAACTCGCGTAGCCATTTTTCTTGCATCCAGTACATAACGTCAGATTTGAATATTCATGAGTAACAGAATCCCAAAAAAGATATGGCGCTATACCATTGCTATGGGTGTATGACGTTAGTCCCTTACCCAACTCATGTACAGGTCAGGGGCGTGTGCAGAAATCCTTGAAAATGAGGGGGGGGGAGCAATAAAAAAAAATGACGAAGGGGGGGTTGGGGCAAAGCAAAATTGACAACCCCTGGGTAGCTCACACAGGGGTTCACCAATTTTTTGAAGACCGGGGCGGGGAGGTACAGAATTTGAAAGGGGGGTGGGGCACAGATATACTTTAGGGTCTGAAAGGGGGGCACGTGCCCCCTGTGCCCCCCCCCCCTCCCTAGACATGCCCATGCAGGTCGTCTACACCGTCTATAACGTTAGTCCCTTACCCTTACCCACGTACACGTCGTCAACGACTCACAGCCTTCCCGCTGCACTGGAAACCCCCAAGCGTTCACGTGTATCGCTGCCCGGCAGGTAAGGCTATGTAGTATCACTGAGTACGTGACTCCCTTCACATCACCCACGCACCTACCCACGCACCTACCTACTGTCCATTTAGCGCACCGGGCATAGAATATATATTAAAACCGAGTGGAGGTTAATGGGTGGGGGGAATGCATGGTGGGGAGGGCAGGGCCAGATCCAGACATTAGGGGGTGGGGGCTGGGGCTTGAATTTCGAGATTACAGGGCATAGACGGCGGAGGGGTGGGGGGGGGGCGGGCACGGCCCTTACTCAGCATCAGGTCGCTGCTCGTGGACAGGGGCTAAACCTGTCGGTGTGGTGTGTGGGGGGGGGGGCTTCTGCGCCTTGACCAGGGGGTGTTGGGGTTATAGCCGCAGTAGCCCCCTCGCTGGATCCGCAACTTGAGGGGGTAGTACAATTATCAAATCTTTCGACCTGCGGGCGTTTCGTCCAGGGGGCCTCCCCCGTCCCCCCCCCCCCCTTAGGACTCTATTCATAAACCCATAAAAAGTGCGTTTTCGTCGTAGCCTCACCAGCTAGTTGTGGTGTAGCCCTGGTACATGCCTCTCTGACGACGCCCGTAGACGGAGCAAGGGCCTCGTTCCGTTTACGGGCGTGGTCAGAGGAATGCACCAGGGCTAGTTGCGGTGGTGCTCATGATAAAACAATTCTAATTCAATATAATTATGGCGTTTTCTTAATTCAGAAAATGCACCTATTGCGTGAATACTTATCTATTTTGAGCCGGATAATCGCTTGACAAAATGTTCTAAGTGTGTTTTATGAATCTATACCGACCCTGGGGCGGTATTCATGTTAATATTCAAAAATGATCAAATTACATTGAATATTAAATATGATTTTCTGGCGAAATCAAGAAATATATATACTACACAAATATAAAGGCACAAATAGTGCTGTAGGTAAGACTCGGTGGCTGTGTCCGCACTTGCAGGCTGGAGTTCATACGGACCACGTTGCTTCCAAACCTTCACTGCTGAGCAAACATGGTTGGACGCTGACGTTGTATGTCGCAGGTACGTCTCGCGTGCATTGGAGTGGGACTCTTCACTCTTCACTCTCACTGATATATAGGGTAGGGCTCGACCCTTCACTCTGACTGATATATAGAGTAGGGCTCGACCCTTTACTCTGACTGATATATAGCCCTGACGCATGACCCTCACGACCTCAACCCTAACGGGGGTGTAAGGGCCATGCCATGCACATGGTCAAAAAAGTAGCATTGCATCACCCAGCTCGCTTCGATGAATAATTGTCGATTATGACGACGAACCTACTTCTCCTAATTGCCTCGCCCCTCTTCTTTAGACATTACTTGGACCATACGATGCATTCATTTTAAAGTTTGGTCTCTAATTCTTGCAGACCAATGATATGTTCGTCGGTTAAGCCACAGGTGCCTCAATCGTGGGTGGGTGGGGCGGGAGGACATATGACATATGGGTGTAGCCGGCTCCCCCCCACCCTCCCGCCCCACCCACCCACGATTTAAGCGCCTGTGGTTAAGCATTACTACTTTTTTAACCATGTGTATTGCTTGACCCTAGCTCCTGCCTATCAGGTTGTCAGAAGGGTCAAATTTACTGGGCTAACTGATAGATAGGGTAGGGCTCGACCCTTCACTCTGACTGATATATGTGAGACCTCGTTGCCCTTTAATGGTTCTAATCTGAGAATATGGGCCTCTTTCCTTTCATTTGCTCTAATCTGGGAATGTGACTCATCTTACCCAATATTGGTTCTATTGAGGATGTAACCCCTCTTGCCCGGTATTGGTTCTAATCTGAAAATGTGACCCCACTTGCCTTTTATTTGTTTCAATATGAAATGGACCGTTCTTAATTGGGGCTCCAGAGGGCCTTTTTCGACACGACGACACGGCGATTTTTAAAATCGATAACGCGACTTTGGGGCTATACTACCTTAAAATCGACATGCGACATCAGCACTTATCGATAAGCCACATGGGCGAAAACTTAACTCAACCAAAAAGGCCTCAACCGTTATCAAACGCAGTTTCATAAACATTCATAAGATGTATTGAAAAAAAAACCTGAAGAAAAGATCTTAACTGTGGACGAGTGGAACTGTCTGCTGAAAAATGTTTTGATGAAGCCTGAAACCTGTCAAAACATTTTTCCAACCGAACGCAATTCGCCCCATTCTTTCTACTCTTGAGAGATTGTTTTCACAAGATGCCATATTATGCTCACAGACACTTGAAGTGTGGTTGTAGCGTGGGCAACCAGAAGAAGCAACAGACACTAGAACAAAATTTTGCTAAACAGAAGATGGTTCCACAGGGATCTACTGAGCCGAACGAGTCAACGAAGCAACGGCGGGAAGAGAGGTTTGTTCATCCAGTCGTCGGTCAATGTTACTCTTCGCTAAAACAGACTAAACAAATCGACGAATGAAGTTCAGGTTAATGTTGTTGGCTACATTCACAACAAGCTGCCGAGTCATAGAGAGATGTGTCATGATGGCATTTTTAGTATTTATTAATGACAATCAATAAAAATATTACGTAACTTGATAAAAGTTACGCAATATTTTAATAATTATAGCGCAACTTGCGTATAAAATGTATTACGCAATCTTATATTAAGAGTTACGTAATATGTACACAAATTACGCAAGTTACGTATAACCGGCCGGTAAACTATCCGACAATTATAAGGTGGGGGATAAAGCGCCACACAAATCAAACAAGAACACACACCAAAATCTAAACAGATAACGATCACTAGTGACAAAACCAACATCAAAAGCTATCGGGGAGCCGGCTGGGGATGGTGGGTGTCTGAAGTTTACGCCTGGCTCTGGTGCAGGCTTTGTCAGAAAGAGGCCGGACGGCCGTTACCGCTTAAATGTATACCCCGGAACAGCTTCGGACGAGATTACCCAATCAGGGCGTTCCGGATGAAGCGACATCTAGCGAAAGGGGGAAAAACAAAAAACAAAGCCCTTCGCCAGAGGGCGCTCGTGTCACGCCGTATGCAGTTACTCGCTAGGGAACTACATTGGCAAAGGCAGAACGCGCACGTTATGACGACCGCTTGTATGTACATGTCGCGGTAGAAGTGTACTAAAAAAAGTTAAACCCAACGATATACGCACCCTGCTAAAAACCAGTTCTATTAGAACAAGTAGATAAAACATAGCATCAAGCAATCGCTACTACATACGGTGATAACGGGTTACAACAGTTCCTGTTAACCCACCCCTAGGAGCATCCTTGGCTGAACGTACACCGCGTAAAATCAGTTATCATCGTGTGCAGATGACTTTCATGTATAGACTTTAGTTTGCAAGACACGTCTTCACTTGGTAGACTTTAACCTATTACAGGTTAGAGTCGTACTGCAATTCGTTTACATTTTGTCTCAAATGTGTAATGACCGCATTTAGGGGCCTAGCACGTACTTTACATATATAACCATCAGTTATGAAAACCGTAGATTGAACAGTTCATAATCTGTGATGTTGACGACGATAAATGTGTGCGCACGATTATATCTCTCTTGTAATATTTCATAAGCGTCTGGTTCAATTCAACAAGGTAAAACAAGAGTTGCGCGTGTAATTGTTCTACAGCATTGAAGAACACGTGGAGGAGATCGCAGATATACGCAGTGTTCTTGAGGATTTAGAAGAGTGAGTATAGCATAGTGTATGGCTCTGCTTGGAGAAGTCTGTTTGGCATCAAGACTAATTATTTTAGCATATGTTATCGCGTTAAGATGTGTATAATTTGATTTCCAAAGTGTTAAACTTGGAAATTAACATGGATTTCACCATATGTCATTGACTATATGTGCCTACGACTGATTTAGTGATGAGTGAAGCAACTTTGAACTTTCTTGTTGTTATTGTATTTGGTTTGTATGTCTCCTGAATTGATTTCAATACACTTTCTGTATCATTTGTGGCACGGCAAATTACTTCTTTTTGTTTTCCTTTTGTACATAGTTCAATGGTGATGTTGGACCCTGTAGCAGAGAGGCTGCATTGCCAAATAATGAGAGGATACCTGACGAGGGACCATATCTTCTACAAGTATTTGGACAAGGCTTTGACGTTTGTGGAGTGTTGTCAGCTAGATAAACTTGACAGATTTCAATGGACGGATACTGACCCAACCTAATGAATTTTCTGGCTTTGTTACGGCATATTGGACACAAAAGGACATACAACTTATTACGTGGACCTGACTTTCTCTCTCAAGGCGGAGGAACCTATACTTTTGATTGGAATGACTGGAACTTCCCTCTGCCACCACCAGAGAAACTAAACACATTCATTGGATGTGACACAACTGCAAATGGTGTAATACTCTTTTTTTTGTTCATGTGCGCTTTGTCGGAAAAAAATTGTCCCATTATTGACAGTAGAACTGTTGAAGTGTAGCCTGTAACTGAATGAGATGACGGCATGGCTCTAAAGCCTGGAATGCAAGTAGATTTCAGGACGAAACAGATAGTGGACACCACTGATAACATCGACTTGGCCTACATCCAACGCAACAGAAATCCTGATCCGGCTTCCTTCAAAGAAAAGTTTGCAAAAGAGGCTCATACGTGAAACATGTTGCAGTACGCTGGATGGCAACATTCAAATGCCTGGTGGGGTTGATCATATTACATCAGGCGTCTCAGGAGACCAGCTGCTGCAGATGCGCATGGAAAGAACAGATTAAGCCATACAAACCTGCTTGGCTTGCATGGATCATCACAATGCTTCACCAGTGTTGGCAACCCGAGCGAAGCACCAGTGCCAAACTGACTTTTGCAAGGACTGCAGTGCCATGAAGCAGCTTTGCGAACAATGTAGCGCACTTGGGATCAGCCACTGAAGCTCGAATTTGCGTCTATACATTAAATGCAAGCAACAGCAAAAAAAGTGCGTGAAGTTGATGAGCCTAAGGAAAGCGTCAGATTGTGAGAAGAAAAAACAAACAGGCCAAAATCGCGAAAGACCGTGGGACAGCCCCTGTTGGAATACAGCAACAAATTTCAATACCAGACACGGTGCCTCGTCTGAAACATTTGAAGGCGAGCCTGTCAAATTGGTATTTGATGTATAAAGGTACCAGGTTCAATAAAAAAAATGCTACGAAGCTTGTTAAAAGACGCCGTAATTAGACCAGAGTTGAAAGCCAGTGCATACCGTCGTCCCTGAGCTGTTCCGTAACCACGAGACCAACAAACCGGGGGTGCTGGTGCATCCGATTCAAGTTCGTATGGGAAGGGAGCAGACACTGTTTGTGTGTGACGCGTCTAAACAGACAATCATCGAGGTGAGGCTTCACTACCCTGCAGATGTCAGTGTGGTACTGCCTGGACTTCCGAAGCCTCGGGGTGTCTTCTTTTCTTCTGGTGTTCTATTTGTCTCAGACACAGGGGCCGGTGACATCTACTACATAGATTTGAAAAACGTCACTGCAATGAAGCCAAAGACAACGCCAAAAAAGCACTGGTTGCTGCAACGTATTACTGGAAGTTGTTCTCAGAATGTGAGGCACGAAACAGGACTGTGAAGAAACCTAGAGATACGCTATTAAAGTTAATCAAATCACGAGTCACGAGTCGGAGGTGAGCAGGTGCTTTACGTAGAACCTGCGATTGCGTCGCCAGGTGCCTTATCTGGAAATTTGTCCAATTACGCACAGCTCTCCGGAAAGATAGTCCGGACCTGGGGATTTCCGGTCCAAAAAGGGACTCGTGTTTCACGAGGATGTCTCTTGCAAAGATGGAATACGCTCAGTCTGTGTTGGGGATCCAAATTACTGTCCCATTCTGCTGCTGGCGAGCAAGACCGAGACTTGCCAAGAACAGTTTGGTCTCGGCATTCATCAGTCAGAGCTGTTTTACAGTGATGTGGCATCGAGAAAGGTTTGGACGTTTTCCATACTAGAAGGCAAATGCGAGCTTTATTGTGGGTCAGGCCTGTAGGGAAACCAAGACGGAGGAAATCGTTCAGCAAGCTTCCATCAGCCATTGGGATTGTCTGGCGAGGGGAAGACTTTATATCTGTGTGATGCTGGTGTCGGCGCTGCGAGAATGCTCACTCCGTTAGGAGGCATGACAAGTTATCTGGAGACCATGTACTCTCTGTTTGACGTGTTTGGCATTCACACTAAGCGCAAGAGGAGGCTGGTAACCAATTATCGCATTCCTTGAACAGGGTGAAGCTGATGCAAGAAGTGGAACGGGCAAGACTGGCCAACTTCAAGGACTGGAGGGTGTCATCGCCAGCAAAACGTTGCACTCAATAAAGATGCGAAGAGTGCTTTGGGGACCTGCTGGGAGAAGTTTTAGATGTTAACAAGGACTATATAGTCATATGTTTCGAAGATTAACATGAGAGCACTTTTCACATTAGTGGCACAATGAGATCGCGCTATGACATGCCTACTGTACTTCAGTTTGCGCAGCAGCTTGGACCTCCCGCCAATGAAACACTGAAGAGAATGACAGACTGTGGTTTTCGCTTCTTCACAGCTTCTACTTCGTACTATCCTACACCATCCAGGTGTCCACAATTCAGTGATATCCCAAAATAACCGTTTCCGCCATCCGTCAAAGCCTCCAGCAAAGATAATAGTACACCAAGATAGGTCATACGGTGATCGCCCATTGTAAAATGTGTAATGCGGCGAGCAGTAGCGCCGCTATGCGGCGAGCAGTGGCGCCACTATGCGGCGAGCGTGTAACGTTGGGCTGCCACTGCGCTGACGATAACGTTATCTGCAAGATAAGCGGCGCCCTGTGAACTACAAAATGGATTTTAGCGCTATTAATCCCGTTGATGTCAAGCTTGGTGGTGTCCTTTCGTGCTATAGTTATGTTTTACATTAAATATATAATTTTTTTTAATTTCTTAGGTGGCAATAAATAGTTGTTAGTGTCATCAGGGCGTCATATTCCGAGTACGTGATGCACTGACAGGCAACTGTTTGCCTCCCCTAACTTGCTGATAACTTTACTGGCTGAAAAGTAAGACGTACCCTTGACTTTTCGATTATTGAACACAACAACTTTACAATTATTTAGCATAGGTGGTCTCCAGCCCTTGTTTTCTGTTTTGGCACATAATAGATTCGTCCACCCTTCAACATCACTGCAGATGGGGGGGTGGGGGGGGGGTGGCAAGGGGTATTTCCGTTCCTCGGGAATGGGGTTTTCATTTCACCGTGAACTGGGGTTGAGGCAAATGATTTTTCGTGGATTGGGAATGGAATATTAGCCGACCGTCGTGATCAAGAAGATCAAGAATTTTATTCTTTGTGATTTCAGAACACGACCCCCACCCACCCCCGCCCCCCCCCCCTTCACTGCAAACAGGCTCCCAACAAGTGTATAACAAACCCCACGACGCCCGAAGTTCAGTGATATATTTTAAGCCTAAATATTGATGATAAACAACAAAGCTATGCTAACCAATTGATATGTTTTAATACAAAAACACAAACATCAACATGATTACTCACTTTTTTCTGAAACTCTTTTATGAAAATAAAGTACTTCAGCTGATGCGTACACTGGACTTATTCAACAAGTCTTTCCTTCTTGCATTGACCGCCCATCTCTGGGATCTGAAAAATAATAATAAAAAACAACATTTTATAAATGCTTATAGACATAAATTAACTTGACAAGCGTTAAGTAGAAATGCAAGCAAAGGCTTTGCTTTTCCCGGTCTGGCTAGCTTTGCCAGATTTGTCAAAGGTGCCCAGACAGCCGGAGCCGGACACCCATGGCAGCTATACCTAAAGGTCTATATATGATCAAACGCTATATGGTCTGAGTTCACCTAATTTTTACTCAAACTCCAGGACATTGATCAGGACACCTGATTACACATTCTTTAGGCCTTAGCAGTCACTTGAAGCTTGTCATCTGATAATTATTGAGTGATAATTGGCAACGATAGATTTTTGACTGCTTTCACTTGCATCAGCCCACTTCGACGTGGGCAATAATAGAGAATTATCAGCAATTGTGGCGGTGATAATCGATGTCCGTTATCATATAATATCATATAAATTAACGCAAGCAGCAGGTCTTACCTTTCTTTTTCCTTGGGGAATCTGAAGAATGACAGTCCTTGACATTCCTTTCGTGAATTCGCGCAATTTATGGCGCAGCAAACCTAAAGTTGATGCATGTTGACGGCGGCACTGTGCAGCCCTACGCGCTCACCGCTTGGCGGCGCCACCGGAGAACGATTACAAGGAACTCGCCGTATGACCTATCTTGATGTACTAATATCTTTGCCTCCAGGAAGATGGTAAGGGAACTACAGCGTTACCGACACGAGAATAGACAAGGCGTTCGTCAGCAATCCGTGCCATCCTTTAGCACGAAGGACAAGCCCGGTACTCACTATTTCAGCCTATCAACCTGTTTACCTCGGAGTTGCTCATGCTGACCTGACCAGCCTGATTGTGTCTTCAGAGAGCGCTCATGAAGATGATGGGATGGACCTTGGGGAGAATGCTTTTGTTTCCGCAAAACAAAATGGCATTGTACCAGAAGTCTTGACCTGCGCATCCAGTCGTAGTGGCAGGACTGTCCGCACTCCAAGACGCTTTAAAGACAAATAGTTTGGGGATCATACTGAATTGTACGTATGTTTCGTACACCCTTTCGTGTTTTCGTGCGCCGTCAATGTGCTGATTTTTATGTACTGTAACTTGTCGGACACCTGTACGTATGTTTTCCGAAAGTTAAAATTGTACTAATTATGTTTTAGCTAGTACGTGTCTGAAAACATACATACAATACGAAATGACCTACATATGGTCACTGGCAATTCTTTGCATTGGACTCTGCCTACAATTAAACTGACCTACGGCCACTGTAGAAGGGGACCTAGTCTGGTGCGTGTTTCATACGTGGTACGATTGAGCGACACTACCAACACGGTTTTTTACTGAGCGACACGCGACATGGACCTCTTCTTAAAATCGACATGCGACATGGCTACCCTCCCCCCCCCCCCCTCAGGGGCCCTTTAATTGCCTAACGTCTTCTTATCCTGTTTAAGGAACGACGGCATCGTCAAAACATGTGTTTTCGTTTTATTGCATGATAGTCTGGGTGGAATGCTTGCCCGCGTTGAGGATTCAAAGTTCATCTACATATTGGCAAGGTAACAGATTCCACGGCTTCAGCCACTGAACAACCACTACCGCAGTACTGGATAGGTAAAGACGGTCGACTTCCAACAGTAGCTATAGGCACACTCGGTGGATATATATTGTATTCTCGGTGGAGTACGAATACATATTACATACAATCGTATTTCGATCATTAAAAATACCCGCTTAATTAAATGCATTCACGAAGCGGACGTTTGTATTAAAGCAATATATTCCGTATTTTTTTGTATTACCAACCTCTTCTCCATGTCAAATAAGTACACTCTGTCTTGAGTTTAAATCCTGAAAGCCTGCGGGCTATCCGGAGAGAAGCATTTTGGTCAACGGAGCAGAAGTTGGTGGCCGGCTTTATATCCCTACGCGCCTGTTGGCAGTTCTCTATTTTGTGTGTGATGTCGACCGCGGCTCGCTACCACGTCCGCGCGCGATAAAAATAAACCGCGCAGTTTTATGTTGAAATGTTTGTTTTACAGTCTCAAAGAGATATAAAACATATGCATCATACATTTTTGAGATACTTTAGTCTTGATTCTAAAATGACAAAAATTTAAGATGGCGCATGTAAGCATATGGCTTTAACATAAAACTATGTCCAAAAATTAATGGGGCCGGCCTGGTAGCTCAGTGGGTTAGAGCGATCGCTTTGGGTGCTCTGGTCACCTGGGAGCCTAACACCACGTGGATCGGTGGTTCGAGCCCCGCTGTGGCCGTGTCTGTGCGGTCGCAGGATAAAGATCCCATATCCTTCTTTGCGAAAGCGGGGACATGGCTCCGCTCTTCCCTTACTTCTCCCGTTGACGCGATATGACCAGAATTGGTTAATGCGTCTTGAATAAAAACCAACCAAACCGACCCGACCTCGAGAGGCTCACGTTGTCTTGTTTCACGTAGATCTCGCGAAATGACCGCATATGTGAGACTGATATATAACACAGCTTATTGTGATAATGAAAGTCAACATAGATGATCTTATACTAATTACATATGCCTCAAAGGGCTTGTTAACCGGTTCCACCTTCTGGCGTTAACTCACCCAGGGTTGACAACCACTGGGTGGACAGCGGCCTACGAAGCGTTTTGGAGCGACGGGGAAAGCACGAATTTGGCGATTGGCCACTGGGTGAGCAGCCAGCCCAACAACACGGCGGGACAGTGTGTGGCTGTCCAGCGGCACGCTCAGGGACAGAAACTGCAGTGGTGCGACCTTCAGCCGCCCTTCGTCGGCCAAGTGACGGCCTGCCTTGAAGGTATTAAAGCTATATATTATTAAACAGATGTTTCCCGCCAATTAAAAAAGATATGCATAGGATACTGAAAAGAAAGGTCGTCATTTGCATGTAACGCGACTGCATCATTTGCTTAAAATTGCCGTGGCAAACCTTCCAGAAAAAAATATTCTTTGCATGGCAGCTTACCGTAAGTTTTGTAGCTAACTGGACTGCGTCAGAGATTTGCGTGTAGTGCACTGGTTTTTCACTCGATTTTAGAGATTTTGAGCAGCGTCCAGACAATGAATTTCAGTGATAATTAAGTGATAAGAATACATGAATCTGGCACCAATAAGGCCAACATGTGACGGATGTTGATGCTGACATGGTTTTGGCGGACACAACTGTTTGAATAACTTTGGACGGAAACCCTGTAGTGTCCCATCAAATCATAAGGCGTACATTTCGTCATTAAATGTGACGCCCCTTGGAGCTACTATTGATGGATTCATCGTACCCAACTAATTCGCTAATTGAAGAATCTTATGACTAGACTTTTGAACATCAAGCGGCTGTACAGTGTAGCGATTCCCTCTCTCTTGTTTCTCAGACGAGTTTCTGTGCGCCAATGGCCGGTGTGTCCGTGCCAAGTGGGTCTGTGACGGGATGACTCAATGCGGAGACCACTCGGATGATGAGAACTGCCGTGAGTTACATCGTGTAGCCTCGGAATGAATTATGTGTAGCCTGGTTATGATTTATGTGTAGCCTCGTTATGAGTTATATGTAGCCTCGTTATGAATTATGCGTAGCCTCGTTGTGATTTATGTGTAGCCTCGTTATGAGTTATATGTAGCCTCGTTATGAAATAGCTGACGCCTCTTTATGATTTATGTGTAGCCGTGCGCAAATATGCAGCACCCAAAGAGCTACCGTATAATATCAAATTGACGAATCGCGGGCCCATTTATGTAATACAATTCATTTCGCTGGGGGTGATATTTTTCTGTATTACGTTTTGTTGTTAACATATAATATCAAATTGACGAATCGCGGGCCCATTTATGTAATACAATTCATTTCGCTGGGGGTGATATTTTTCTGTATTACGTTTTGTTGTTAACATAAAAATGATATCATGTACTGGGTAAAAGGTATGTGCTGTGATGCTTCGCTCGGTATTTGTATGCATATTGTGAACGTTATTTTTCACGGTGCATTATCATACCTAAATCAATGTATATGGTCTTATTGGGGCCTTATTTACCGTATGATCTTCTCTTCAGCAGTATTCAATCAAAGCTACATGCATGTAGATTGGCAATTTTTATTACCATCTTTTTACATTGACTCCGACTGCTATATTTACTACTCTCTGGCCAACTCCCAGCCTCACTATGTAGATACAACGAGGGCCCTGGTACATCTGGAACCCTCCGTTTCCCTCTCATGGGCAATGTCTATGATGACAGCACGGACTGCCGCTGGCTAATCCAAGCCTTTATAGGAACCCGCGTACACCTTACCGTGAGTACCACCAATGTCTGTCTGTTACATGTTGTCACTGGCCGATCTCGGGGAGAGTGTTACGGGGATCCCGCTGTTACATTCATCTTTCTTCTAAGTGTACGCCTCATTTTGATGTCCTGGTTTCGGCGAGCTCGATTCATCCAAAGTAGAGGAGCGGGTGGGAAAGCGAAAAAAGAGGATCAGGAAGTACGGAGTTCCCGAAGGGGAGCGGGTGGGAGTGCCACAAGAGGATTAAGAAGTAGGGAGTTCCAGAAGAGGAGCGTGTGGGATAGCCAAGAGAGGATCAGGAAGTGCGGAGTTCCAGAAGAGGAGCGGGTGGGAGTGCCAGGAGAGGATCAGGAAGTACGGAGTTCCATAAGGGGAGAAGGTGGAAGTGCGAGGAGAGGATCAGGAAGTACGGAGTTCCAAAAGAGGAGCGGGTGGGAGTGCCAGGAGAGGATCAGGAAGTTTGGAGTTCCCGAAGGGGAGCGGGTGGGAGTGCCAGGAGAGGATCAGGAAGTACGGAGTTCCGGAAGAGGAGCGGTTGGAAGTGCCAGGAGAGGATGAGGAAGTACAGAGTTCCAGAAGAGGAGCGGGTGGAAATGCCAGGAGAGGATCAGGAAGTACGGAATTCCAGAAGAGGAGCGGGTGGGAGTGCCAGGAGAGGATCAGGAAGTACGGAGTTCCAGAAGAGGAGCGGGTGGAAGTGCCAGGAGAAGATCAGGAAGTACGGAGTTCCGGAAGAGGAGCGGTTGGAAGTGCCAGGAGAGGATCAGGAAGTACGGAGTTCCAGAAGAGGAGTGGGTGGAAATGCCAGGAGAGGATCAGGAAGTACGGAGTTCCAGAAGAGGAGTGGGTGGGAGTGCCAGGAGAGGATCAGGAAGTACGGAGTTCCGGAAGAGGAGCGGTTGGAAGTGCCAGGAGAGGATGAGGAAGTACAGAGTTCCAGAAGAGGAGCGGGTGGAAATGCCAGGAGAGGATCAGGAAGTACGGAATTCCAGAAGAGGAGCGGGTGGGAGTGCCAGGAGAGGATCAGGAAGTACGGAGTTCCATAAGGGGAGAAGGTGGAAGTGCGAGGAGAGGATCAGGAAGTACGGAGTTCCAGAAGAGGAGCGGGTGGGAGTGCCAGGAGAGGATCAGGAAGTTTGGAGTTCCCGAAGGGGAGCGGGTGGGAGTGCCAGGAGAGGATCAGGAAGTACGGAGTTCCGGAAGAGGAGCGGTTGGAAGTGCCAGGAGAGGATGAGGAAGTACAGAGTTCCAGAAGAGGAGCGGGTGGAAATGCCAGGAGAGGATCAGGAAGTACGGAATTCCAGAAGAGGAGCGGGTGGGAGTGCCAGGAGAGGATCAGGAAGTACGGAGTTCCAGAAGAGGAGCGGGTGGGAGTGCCAGGAGAGGATCAGGAAGTACGGAGTTCCGGAAGAGGAGCGGTTGGAAGTGCCAGGAGAGGATCAGGAAGTACGGAGTTCCAGAAGAGGAGTGGGTGGAAATGCCAGGAGAGGATCAGGAAGTACGGAGTTCCAGAAGAGGAGTGGGTGGGAGTGCCAGGAGAGGATCAGGAAGTACGGAGTTCCGGAAGAGGAGCGGTTGGAAGTGCCAGGAGAGGATGAGGAAGTACAGAGTTCCAGAAGAGGAGCGGGTGGAAATGCCAGGAGAGGATCAGGAAGTACGGAATTCCAGAAGAGGAGCGGGTGGGAGTGCCAGGAGAGGATCAGGAAGTACGGAGTTCCAGAAGAGGAGTGGGTGGGAGTGCCAGGAGAGGATCAGGAAGTACGGAGTTCCGGAAGAGGAGCGGTTGGAAGTGCCAGGAGAGGATGAGGAAGTACAGAGTTCCAGAAGAGGAGCGGGTGGAAATGCCAGGAGAGGATCAGGAAGTACGGAATTCCAGAAGAGGAGCGGGTGGGAGTGCCAGGAGAGGATCAGGAAGTACGGAGTTCCAGAAGAGGAGCGGGTGGGAGTGCCAGGAGAGGATCAGGAAGTACGGAGTTCCGGAAGAGGAGCGGTTGGAAGTGCCAAGAGAGGATGAGGAAGTACAGAGTTCCAGAAGAGGAGCGGGTGGAAATGCCAGGAGAGGATCAGGAAGTACGGAGTTCCAGAAGAGGAGTGGGTGGGAGTGCCAGGAGAGGATCAGGAAGTACGGATTTCCAGAAGGGGAGCAGGTGGGAGTGCCAGGAGAGGACCAGGAAGTTTGGAGTTCCAGAGGAGGAGCCGCTGGAAGTGGCAGGAGAAGACCAGGATGTACAGAATTCCAGAAGAGGAGCGGGTGGGAGTGCCAGGAGAGGATCAGGAAGTACGGAGTTCCAGAAGGGAGAGGGTGGAAGTGCGAGGAAAGGGATGAGCAAGTTTGGAGTTCCAGAAGAGGAACGAGTGGGAGTGGCAGGAGAGGATCAGGAAGTTTGGAGTTCCAGAAGAGGAGCAGGTGGGAGTGCCAGGAGAAGACCAGGAAGTTTAGAGTTCCAGAAGAGGAGCGGGTGGGAGTGCCAGGAGAGGATCAGGAAGTTTGGAGTTCCAGAAGAGGAGCGGGTGGGAGTGCCAGGAGAGGATCAGGAAGTACGGAGTTCCGGAAGAGGAGCGGTTGGAAGTGCCAGGAGAGGATGAGGAAGTACAGAGTTCCAGAAGAGGAGCGGGTGGAAATGCCAGGAGAGGATCAGGAAGTACGGATTTCCAGAAGGGGAGCAGGTGGGAGTGCCAGGAGAGGATCAGGAAGTTTGGAGTTCCAGAGGAGGAGCCGCTGGAAGTGGCAGGAGAAGACCAGGATGTACAGAATTCCAGAAGAGGAGCGGGTGGGAGTGCCAGGAGAGGATCAGGAAGTACGGAGTTCCAGAAGGGAGAGGGTGGAAGTGCGAGGAAAGGGATGAGCAAGTTTGGAGTTCCAGTAGAGGAGCGGTTGGAAGTGCCAGGAGAGGATGAGGAAGTACAGAGTTCCAGAAGAGGAGCGGGTGGAAATGCCAGGAGAGGATCAGGAAGTACGGAGTTCCAGAAGAGGAGTGGGTGGGAGTGCCAGGAGAGGATCAGGAAGTACGGATTTCCAGAAGGGGAGCAGGTGGGAGTGCCAGGAGAGGATCAGGAAGTTTGGAGTTCCAGAGGAGGAGCCGCTGGAAGTGGCAGGAGAAGACCAGGATGTACAGAATTCCAGAAGAGGAGCGGGTGGGAGTGCCAGGAGAGGATCAGGAAGTGCGGAGTTCCAGAAGGGAGAGGGTGGAAGTGCGAGGAAAGGGATGAGCAAGTTTGGAGTTCCAGAAGAGGAGCAGGTGGGAGTGGCAGGAGAGGATCAGGAAGTTTGGAGTTCCAGAAGAGGAGCAGGTGGGAGTGCCAGGAGAAGACCAGGAAGTTTGGAGTTCCAGAAGAGGAGCGGGTGGGAGTGCCAGGAGAGGATCAGGAAGTTTGGAGTTCCAGAAGAGGAGCGGGTGGGAGTGCCAGGAGAGGATCAGGAAGTACGGAGTTCCAGAAGAGGAGCGGGTGGGAGTGCCAGGAGAGGATCAGGAAGTACGGAGTTCCGGAAGAGGAGCGGTTGGAAGTGCCAGGAGAGGATGAGGAAGTACAGAGTTCCAGAAGAGGAGCGGGTGGAAATGCCAGGAGAGGATCAGGAAGTACGAAATTCCAGAAGAGGAGCGGGTGGGAGTGCCAGGAGAGGATCAGGAAGTACGGAGTTCCAGAAGAGGAGCGGGTGGGAGTGCCAGGAGAGGATCAGGAAGTACGGAGTTCCGGAAGAGGAGCGGTTGGAAGTGCCAGGAGAGGATGAGGAAGTACAGAGTTCCAGAAGAGGAGCGGGTGGAAATGCCAGGAGAGGATCAGGAAGTACGGAGTTCCAGAATAGGAGTGGGTGGGAGTGCCAGGAGAGGATCAGGAAGTACGGATTTCCAGAAGGGGAGCAGGTGGGAGTGCCAGGAGAGGATCAGGAAGTTTGGAGTTCCAGAGGAGGAGCCGCTGGAAGTGGCAGGAGAAGACCAGGATGTACAGAATTCCAGAAGAGGAGCGGGTGGGAGTGCCAGGAGAGGATCAGGAAGTACGGAGTTCCAGAAGGGAGAGGGTGGAAGTGCGAGGAAAGGGATGAGCAAGTTTGGAGTTCCAGAAGAGGAGCAAGTGGGAGTGGCAGGAGAGGATCAGGAAGTTTGGAGTTCCAGAAGAGGAGCAGGTGGGAGTGCCAGGAGAAGACCAGGAAGTTTGGAGTTCCAGAAGAGGAGCGGGTGGGAGTGCCAGGAGAGGATCAGGAAGTTTGGAGTTCCAGAAGAGGAGCGGGTGGGAGTGCCAGGAGAGGATCAGGAAGTACGGAGTTCCAGAAGAGGAGCGGGTGGGAGTGCCAGGAGAGGATCAGGAAGTACGGAGTTCCGGAAGAGGAGCGGTTGGAAGTGCCAGGAGAGGATGAGGAAGTACAGAGTTCCAGAAGAGGAGCGGGTGGAAATGCCAGGAGAGGATCAGGAAGTACGAAATTCCAGAAGAGGAGCGGGTGGGAGTGCCAGGAGAGGATCAGGAAGTACGGAGTTCCAGAAGAGGAGCGGGTGGGAGTGCCAGGAGAGGATCAGGAAGTACGGAGTTCCGGAAGAGGAGCGGTTGGAAGTGCCAGGAGAGGATGAGGAAGTACAGAGTTCCAGAAGAGGAGTGGGTGGGAGTGCCAGGAGAGGATCAGGAAGTACGGATTTCCAGAAGGGGAGCAGGTGGGAGTGCCAGGAGAGGACCAGGAAGTTTGGAGTTCCAGAGGAAGAGCCGCTGGAAGTGGCAGGAGAAGACCAGGATGTACAGAATTCCAGAAGAGGAGCGGGTGGGAGTGCCAGGAGAGGATCAGGAAGTACGGAGTTTCAGAAGGGCGAGGGTGGAAGTGCGAGGAAAGGGATGAGCAAGTTTGGAGTTCCAGAAGAGGAGCGGGTGGGAGTGGCAGGAGAGGATCAGGAAGTTTGGAGTTCCAGAAGAGGAGCAGGTGGGAGTGCCAGGAGAAGACCAGGAAGTTTGGAGTTCCAGAAGAGGAGCGGGTGGGAGTGCCAGGAGAGGATCAGGAAGTTTGGAGTTCCAGAAGAGGAGCGGGTGGGAGTGCCAGGAGAGGATCAGGAAGTACGGAGTTTCAGAAGGGCGAGGGTGGAAGTACGAGGAAAGGGATGAGCAAGTTTGGAGTTCCAGAAGAGGAGCGGGTGGGAGTGGCAGGAGAGGATCAGGAAGTTTGGAGTTCCAGAAGAGGAGCAGGTGGGAGTGCCAGGAGAAGACCAGGAAGTTTGGAGTTCCAGAAGAGGAGCGGGTGGGAGTGCCAGGAGAGGATCAGGAAGTTTGGAGTTCCAGAAGAGGAGCGGGTGGGAGTGCCAGGAGAGGATCAGGAAGTACGGAGTTCCGGAAGAGGAGCGGTTGGAAGTGCCAGGAGAGGATGAGGAAGTACAGAGTTCCAGAAGAGGAGCGGGTGGAAATGCCAGGAGAGGATCAGGAAGTACGGAGTTCCAGAAGAGGAGTGGGTGGGAGTGCCAGGAGAGGATCAGGAAGTACGGATTTCCAGAAGGGGAGCAGGTGGGAGTGCCAGGAGAGGATCAGGAAGTTTGGAGTTCCAGAGGAGGAGCCGCTGGAAGTGGCAGGAGAAGACCAGGATGTACAGAATTCCAGAAGAGGAGCGGGTGGGAGTGCCAGGAGAGGATCAGGAAGTACGGAGTTCCAGAAGGGAGAGGGTGGAAGTGCGAGGAAAGGGATGAGCAAGTTTGGAGTTCCAAAAGAGGAGCAGGTGGGAGTGGCAGGAGAGGATGAGGAAGTTTGGAGTTCCAGAAGAGGAGCAGGTGGGAGGGCCAGGAGAAGACCAGGAAGTTTGGAGTTCCAGAAGAGGAGCGGGTGGGAGTGCCAGGAGAGGATCAGGAAGTTTGGAGTTTCAGAAGAGGAGCGGGTGGGAGTGCCAGGAGAGGATCAGGAAGTACGGAGTTCCAGAAGAGGAGCGGGTGGGAGTGCCAGGAGAGGATCACGAAGTACGGAGTTCCGGAAGAGGAGCGGTTGGAAGTGCCAGGAGAGGATGAGGAAGTACAGAGTTCCAGAAGAGGAGCGGGTGGAAATGCCAGGAGAGGATCAGGAAGTACGAAATTCCAGAAGGGGAGCGGGTGGGAGTGCCAGGAGAGGATCACGAAGTACGGATTTCCAGAAGGGGAGCAGGTGGGAGTGCCAGGAGAGGACCAGGAAGTTTGGAGTTCCAGAGGAGGAGCCGCTGGAAGTGGCAGGAGAAGACCAGGATGTACAGAATTCCAGAAGAGGAGCGGGTGGGAGTGCCAGGAGAGGATCAGGAAGTACGGAGTTCCAGAAGGGAGAGGGTGGAAGTGCGAGGAAAGGGATGAGCAAGTTTGGACTTCCAGAAGAGGAGCGGGTGGGAGTGGCAGGAGAGGATCAGGAAGTTTGGAGTTCCAGAAGAGGAGCAGGTGGGAGTGCCAGGAGAGGATCAGGAAGTACGGAGTTCCAGAAGAGGATTGGGTGGGAGTGCCAGGAGAGGATCAGGAAGTACGGAGTTCCAGAAGAGGAGCGGGTGGGAGTGCCAGGAGAGGATCAGGAAGTACGGAGTTCCAGAAGAGGAGCGGGTGGGAGTGCCAGGAGAGGATCAGGAAGTACGGAGTTCCAGAAGAGGAGCGGGTGGGAGTGCCAGGAGAGGATCAGGAAGTACGGAGTTCCGGAAGAGGAGCGGTTGGAAGTGCCAGGAGAGGATGAGGAAGTACAGAGTTCCAGAAGAGGAGCGGGTGGAAGTGGCCGGAGAGGATCAGGAAGTACGGAGTTCCAGAAGAGGAGCGGGTGGGAGTGGCCGGAGAGGATCAGGAAGTACGGAGTTCCAGAAGAGGAGCAGGTGGGAGTGCCAGGAGAGGATCAGGAAGTACGGAGTTCCAGAAGAGGAGCGGGTGGGAGTGGCCGGAGAGGATCAGGAAGTACGGAGTTCCAGAAGAGGATTGGGTGGGAGTGCCAGGAGAGGATCAGGAAGTACGGAGTTCCAGAAGAGGAGCGGGTGGGAGTGCCAGGAGAGGATCAGGAAGTACGGAGTTCCAGAAGAGGAGCAGGTGGGAGTGCCAGGAGATGACCAGGAAGTACGGAGTTCCAGAAGAGGAGCGGGTGGGAGTGGCCGGAGAGGATCAGGAAGTACGGAGTTCCAGAAGAGGATTGGGTGGGAGTGCCAGGAGAGGATCAGGAAGTACGGAGTTCCAGAAGAGGAGCGGGTGGGAGTGCCAGGAGAGGATCAGGAAGTACGGAGTTCCAGAAGAGGAGCGGGTGGGAGTGCCAGGAGAGGATCAGGAAATACGGAGTTCCGGAAGAGGAGCGGTTGGAAGTGCCAGGAGAGGATGAGGAAGTACAGAGTTCCAGAAGAGGAGCGGGTGGAAGTGGCCGGAGAGGATCAGGAAGTACCAAGTTCCAGAAGAGGAGCGGGTGGGAGTGGCCGGAGAGGATCAGGAAGTACGGAGTTCCAGGAGATGAACATACCCAGCTCAATTACTTTTTATTTTTATGTTATTTTTTATTGTATCACAGCGATCTCATATAGATAATACATAATGTGAACTACAGAGGAGTCAAATCTAGCGACACACACAGCAACAAATAGAAAGGAAGAATATTTGGTGGCGTTTATAAGAAAGTATTCTATTGGCGAAGGAAGTCTATCATGCGATTATTCCTTGTGGCAATATGTTCCTCAAAGCGCAGTACACTTTCAAACTGAAATTTAAAACCATGGCTGCTTGGAAACGTTTTTTGAGTTTTACAGCTATAAATATATTCTTGAGCAATAGGGCCTACAAAATCTAGGCTATGTCCATATCCATCGAGAATTAACTTTGTTGGCTCATACGATACATCATGACCAGTTTTCTGACCATACCATAACAATAAACTCTTCCAAAACAGTTTAATTATCTCACATTCCATAAAGGCATGTTGGATAGTGTCAAGGCTTTCATCACAGAAGTCACATATATCAGTATTCCTGATTTTACAGATGAACAATTTCTCATTTGTAAACAGTAAACAGCTCAATTACTTAACAATATTATAATTCCAGCTACATGGTACATATGGAGCGGAAATGTGTGGCGTTTAACATTCCAATAGCAGATACACATATCCGAAAGACACTACATTAATACAACACCACGACAAACCGCGTTATAGGTGAGAGTCCCCGTTAAGCCGTACATTTGTCACACATGACTTTTGTTCTAAGACTCAAAACTTGGCCAGCTCGTTGGACGCCTTCAGTAGACGCTGCTGGCGGGCTTCCAGCCGTGCCCGCTTCTGGGCCAGACCAGCCTCCTCGGCAAAGCCATGGAGGACATCCTTCCTGGCGGACAACAAGCGAGCGTCCGTCTCTACCTTTCTCAGCAGGGTGTTGATCAGGTAGTACAAGATCAAGTTGGGGATGTTGTCGACAACCCGTCGGTTCGCCACCTGCAAGCGAAGGACAGGCAAATACAGCACAACTACAGCAAGACTCACAATGGGTTGGTGGGTTGGTTGTATATTCAGGACGCTTTAACCACTTTTGGTCATATCGCATCAATGAGAGAAGGGAGAGTGGAGCCATGTCCCCGGGGGTAACCCCCTACTCTTTGCGAAGAAGGACATGAGATCTTTATGTTGCGACCAAACAGATATGGCCACAGCGGGACTCGAACCACCAATCCAAGTGCCGCTCCCACAATGGGCACAGATTCCGTTAAAACGCCCCCAACATTATTTAAAATGCAACATCTTTATGGGAAAGTTCGAACAGTACTTTCTTTGTGCTATATGCAGAAAGGGGCATAGCGACTATCAGGCGTACGAAGGGGGGTCCAGTGTTCAGTGTCGATTTTCCCAAATTCTCAGTGTTCAATGTCGATTTTACACGACGTTCCCTGTCGCTTTTGGGCTAAATTCAGTGCGTTTTTTTCTACATCGCCACTATCTATGTCACTGTCGCTTTGTCAGATCCTCAGTGTCGAAATTTGCTGGTCAATGTCCAATGTCGATTTTTCAAATATGCCTGTGTCGCGTGTCGCCATTTACCCCTTAGAGACCCTCGCTTTAATGTTGTTATTATTGTATTACTTTTTATTTGGGATATTTTGGTCAATTCTGTTAATTTCTGGGGTGACGAGGTTATTGCTTACAGGCTCCTACACGGCAGACGGTTCTCAAAGGAGTTGAAACGCCGGGTAATGGGCGCCCTCTCAAGGTAATGGACTGTTGGGGACGTGTCCCTGTATTTGGGTAAGCCAATGGGTCTTAAATTATGCACTTTTGGTACCTGTATGGGTCTACTATGTGGGGTAGTTGGTACGCCAATGGGTCCACTCAATTTTCAGGCTGGAGAGGGGCCGATCCTAAAGATTTTCGCAGCAGATTTTACTAAAGTGCAAATTTCTCAGCTGGTACGTGGATGGGCCCTAATTTGATAAAAAAATTTGGTACTTGCAGGGGTAAGATCTTGGGGATCCCAGCGGCACCTTCTGATACATTTTTGTGTCTGGTTATCCTGCACCCCCCCTATCCCCCCGGGTGCTGATAACGCAGCTGTTGGCTCATTTTATCTCATCTTGGATGATAGGAATATCATGCCACGCCCAGTTTAGTTGTTATCCTTCTGATCATCATTGTAAATGGCATAGTAGCATTTTATATATGTAATAGTAATTGGGACTGAGCGATACAGTGTACAACAGTAACGCTTACCGTCATATAGGCCACGATCGTTGCTAGCAGAGCATCGACCTCGTCATCCGCTCTACTGCCCATTTGGAACGTTGGAACGGGCACGTTCAACTCCTCCTAGCAACAAAACAGCGACATCAGATTTCTTAGATCAATTAAAATAATGCATGTCGCCTATCATTGCGTTGACATACCGGGGTCGACCTGACACAACAGCCGTGTCGACCTCACACAACAGCCGTGTCGAACTCACACAACAGCCGTGTCGACCTGACATAACAGCCGTCACACAACAGCCGTGCCGACCTGACACAACAGCCGTGTCGACCTGACACAACAGCCGTCACACAACAGCCGTGTCGACCTGACACAACAGCCGTTACACAACAGCCGTGTCGACCTGACACAACAGCCGTGTCGACCTGACACAACAGCCGTCACACAACAGCCGTGTCGACCTGACACAACAGCCGTCACACAACAGCCGTGTCGACCTGACACAACAGCCGTCACACAACAGCCGTGTTGACCTGACACAACAGCCGTCACACAACAGCCGTGTCGACCTCACACAACAGCCGTCACACAACCGCCGTGTCGACCTGACACAACAGCCGTCACACAACAGCCGTGTTGACCTGACACAACAGCCGTCACACAACAGCCGTGTCGACCTCACACAACAGCCGTCACACAACCGCCGTGTCGACCTGACACAACAGCCGTCACACAACAGCCGTGTCGACCTCACACAACAGCCGTCACACAACAGCCGTGTCGACCTGACACAACAGCCGTCAGACAACAGCCGTGTCGACCTCACACAACAGCCGTGTCGACCTCACACAACAGCCGTGTCAACCTGACACAAACAGCCGTCACACAACAGCCGTGTCGACCTGACACAACAACCGTCACACAACAGCCGTGTCGACCTCACACAACAGCCGTCACACAACAGCCGTGTCGACCTCACACAACAGCCGTGCCGGCCTCACACAACAGCCGTGTCGACCTCACACAACAGCCGGGTAGACCTGACACAACAGCCGTCACACAACAGCCGGGTAGACCTGACACAACAGCCGTCACACAACAGCCGTATCGACCTGACACAACAGCCGTGTCGACCTCACACAACAGCCGTGTCGACCTCACACAACAGCCGTTTCGACCTCACACGACAGCCGTGTTGACCTAACACAACAGCCGTGTCGACCTGACACAACAGCCATGTCGACCTCACACAACAGCCGTGTTGACCTGACACAACAGCCGTCACACAACAGCCGTGCCGACCTGACACAACAGCCGTCACACAACGGCCGTGTCGACCTCACACAACAGCCGTCACACAACAGCCGTGTCGACCTCACACAACAGCCGTCACACAACAGCCGTGTCGACCTGACACAACAGCCGTCACACAAAAGCAGTGTCGACCTGACACAACAGCCGTCACACAACCGCCGTTTCGACCTGACACAACAGCTGTAACACAACAGCCGTGTCGACCTCACACAACAGCCGTCAGACAACAGCCGTGTCGACCTCACACAACAGCCGTCACACAACAGCCGTGTCAACCTCACACGACAGCCGTGTCGACCTGACACAACAGCCCTCACACAACAGCCGTGTCGACCTCACACAACAGCCGTCACACAACAGCCGTGTTGACCTGACACAACAGCCGTGTCGACCTGACACAACAGCCGTCACACAACGGCCGTGTCGACCTGACACAACAGCCGTGTCGACCTGACGCAACGGCTGTGTCGACCTCACAAAACAGCCGTGTCGACCTCACACGACAGCCGTGTTGACCTCACACAACAGCCGTCACACAACAGCCGTCACACAACAGCCGTGTCGACCTCACACAACAGCCGTGTCGACCTCACATAACAGCCGGGTAGACCTGACACAACAGTCGTCACACAACAGCCGTGTCGACCTCACACAACAGCCGTGTCGACCTCACATAACAGCCGGGTAGACCTGACACAACAGTCGTCACACAACAGCCGTGTCGACCTCACACAACAGCCGTGTCGACCTCACACAACAGCCGTGTCGACCTCACACGACAGCCGTGTTGACCTCACACAACAGCCGTCACACAACAGCCGTCACACAACAGTGTAGACCTCACACAACAGCCGTGTCGACCTCACACAACAGCCGTGTAGACCTCACACAACAGCCGTGTCGACCTCACACAACAGCCGTGTCGATCTCATACAACAGCCGTGTCGACCTCACACAACAGCCGTGTCGACCTCACACAGCAGCCGTGTCGACCTCAAACAACAGCCGTGTCGACCTCACACAACAGCCGTGTCGACCTCACAAGTGCTTCCTAGTCCGGACATTTTTTACAAGTAAGTAATTACTATTTTAAATAGTACCTGAGTAGTTACCCCGGGTTTGTTTTCATTGACAGCTGCTTGTTTCTTGAACAGACCGTCTACAATAGACATAGAATATATATAGGTTCAATAATTTGATGCATTCCAATCGTACTATATATATGTCACTTTAAAATTGGATCACACACGAAATAAATTCATGAGTGAAGTTCACGCACAACAGTGTTTACGTCAATACTTTCGTCTAATCATGACATTATAAACGATATATAACGAAAGTACATCAAATACGGATATACTAACACATATGATGTATGCGACTGTTGCCTCACGGGTCTATATGGGAGGAGTCGCCTCAAAACAGTGACTACGTTTTTTAAAGAAGGTTTCCCAGGCAAAACACCGATTGACTTTTATGGGGTGGGCATTTTTATGCAAGACTGGTGGGAGGTTTCGCGGGTTCCTTGATGCCTGAGAGAACGGACATGTGTGATGCAAAAGATAAGTCTATAGAGCGGACATTTATGATGAAAAAAAATACCCCTATAGAGTGGACATTTATGATGATTGGTTCGTTGGTTGGTTATTCAGGATGCTTTAACTACTTTTGGCAATATCGCGTCAATGGGAGAAGGAAGGGAGAGTGGAGCCATGTCCCCGGGGTTAACCTCCTATTCTTTACGAAGAAAGACATGGAATTTTATCCTGCGACCACACAGACATGGCCACAACAGGGCTCGAACCACCGATCCACGTGCCGTTAGGCTCTCAGGGGGCCAGAGCACTGGCGGTATTTTAGGTCCATACTGTAGTTTGTTTGCGTGAGTTGCTATAGCAACCACAGCGGTGACGTCACCGCTTGGGTTGAGTTTAGCAGGGAGTTAGTCAGTCAGCGGCGTTGCGGGAGGACGGGATTTCAGCTAGCAAGTTAGGAGGGAAGTAGGACTTTTATTTTAGCGGGATTCACCGCCCTGCGGAGCAAGGGGCTGGCAACAGTCGTTCTCACTGTAACCAGGTAGGTTACACACCGTTATCGGAGTTCGTGACTTGTGTCTTATTGAGTTTAAGGGTTTAATAAATCATCAAAACTTGACCACTGCGTCTCGCCTCATTGCCTTCGCCACCATTTGTTAAGCCAAGTCCGTCTCGGAACGAACGCCCAGTTTAGGGTTGTCGAAATTAAGTTTTAGAGATATTAAATTAACACAACGAGAAGTACAATTAAAGGAAGAAAAGAACTCTACTTCCGAAAATATCACACACTCAATGCGAGCGCTCGAGCCCACTGAGCTAGCGCGACGGCCCCTCATTTATGAGGGAAAAAAATACCCCATTAGAGCGGATATTTATGATAAAAAAGATACCCATATAGAGCGGACATTTATGATAAAAAAAGATATCCCTTAGAGTGGATATTTTAAACTTGCGACCGGGGTGGGGGCTCCAAAAATGTGCGTTCATAGATCGGGTTGCCGGGAGAAAATACCCCTTCCGAGCGAAAATTAGCGGTAAAACGCCCCGACCGAGCTGATTTTGGCGGTGAAAAATAAGGGGAGGGGGCTTTATTGCGGAGCCCCTCAAACAATGTATTAAGTACCCCCCCCCCCCCCCTGCAGAAGCAGTGTTACTCGCACGCGTAGTACGTTAAATTACTTAGACTTAAATCACTCACCACGAGTGTTGATAAAAATGGAGTCCTGGGTGAAAACCATCTTCTCCATTTCTAACGACTTCTTGATGTCTTTTTTCGCCTGTCGTTTCAGATCTCTGTCAAGGGTGTCAATCATGCCCTGAAATTGTAATCGAGATGTTTCCTAGTCAGTGAGTAGAGCCACATGACTCAACCAGTCACCAAAGTACCCGAAAAGTATGGCAGACCGACGGGCCCAAAAAGTCAAAAGCTTTTCTCGGAAGTCAAACGCTTTCCTATGAGGCAACAAATTCGTTCCTAGGAAAGGAATGGACCAATCACTGGCCGTATCTTTGTTCTTAGGAAAGCAATTCCTAGGTCACGAGGTCGAGAAGCTATGACGGACAGGCGTTGTGCGTGCGTAACCAACACCATTACCATGGATACCGACCCTGGGCAAGTGGCGGCTAATAATAGACCGATCCATACTCCGACACTAAGCCCCGCCCACGCTTGAGTCATTTTTCCTTAATCGTAAGTATGAAATTGACAATCATAGCTGATGGTAGGTCATCTCTGAAACTGACAAGAAAGTGACATGCTGCTTTGTTTGTTCGACTTGCTTGTTTGAAAAAACGCACGTCGTGTAAGCGCTTTTTTTACAACTACACGATTGGACAAAAGTAACAGTGACGTTAGTGACTGATTGACAGCCTGAATTACCTTAATTTCCGCGGCCAGCCCAGGGTAATGGCCGACATGATGCGTCACCACCTTCTCAAGTTCCCGACGCACTATGATTTCCACCTGGTCCAGGCAGCGCTCGGCCGGGTCGCATATTTTATCAATCAACTCGACGATAAACCGCTTGCACACGTTGAAGTCTGGAAAGCCCGGCAGCTGATAGCCACGTTTTTCTGTGATCTCACGTCGCAATCGTCGCTTTAATTCTCCGTAGATAGGATCTGCCATTATAAAGATATTACGTGTATGGTCACCTCTACAGGTTCAAAAGAAGCTATGGAAAACACAAAAACATGTGGATAGCATATGATTTAAAAGGTAAATGTATGGGTTAAAGTTACGGATACAGAAATATTTTTGCTTGAGAAAATGAAATAGTTTTTTGACTGAAAATGATGTATTTATATTATTAGCATATATGTACACACATATTATATGCAATGGATAAAGGGACACGTTTTTAAACCAATTATTTTTAGCCAACTGGTGTGGGAAAGTGTGGCTTTCTTGTGTACTACGTCATCAAAATTCACACATTGCGGCAAGTGTTTACTATAGGATAACACATGTAATTCTGATGGATTTACCATTCACAGGGTCAGAAAGTTTGTCCAAACTATTTCGAAGATAATAATGTAGGTGAAAAATTGCTGTATGAGCAGTTTTAGGATATAGTTGATTAGTTTTACTATTTTCAGTTTCTATTTTCTGTCGTTTAGTACGTTTTCGTACGTTTTCGCCTCATGGGGGAAGGTTAGGGAGGAGCCAGATCCCCCCCCCCCCCTCCACCCCCCGTCTGCCACGTAATACATTGGGTCTATACACTGTACATTTGGCCATCATTTACCACAGTGGTTGAAACCTCGGAACCCCTATTATGTGACATTCAACGATAATAAGAAGGGGAGTGCACCATTAAATACTAGCATCCGCATGGATTACAAGTACAGAAATATGATCCAACGGCTTGGCCAGGCTCTGCAGTAAACACCACAAGAGCAGGTCAGCATTACATTTGCAATCATGTCTTCTTCGACTGCTTCGCTTAATGACATCCTTGATTTCCTTCACAGTAATACGATAGTCAAGCACTGTGTTTCTCGTATTATAATGACCTAATAATATTATATTTATCTTTTTGCATTAAAGGTACTCTCGCGAAAAAATATCAGTAGATGGCAAATACCCTATTACACATATTATTCACAGGATCAGTGACAAAATGCGTTAGTAATGTTATGACACTGAAAGACCATTCAGTGATATATCATATCACTGAACAGTAAAAATTGAATAAATGAAACAAAAAAGCTAACCTTTGCACGGCGAAATTTTCGTTACCTGTAAGGTCCGCTTCTCCGTTCCCAATCTTATCTGTCACGACAGCGCCGAAGTCTTCAAACTTCTTTCTCGCCTCCACGAACAATCGTGAATCTTCCGTTGTTCCCTTCTGAATGTCGGTCACTTCATTTGCAAGTTTATTGATCACCTGTTTAAAGCAGAGTCGAGCTTGTCATTATGGTACTTCAGAGTATGATATTTCGTCTGGGTTAAACACAATTTGGTCACATTTAGGCCTGTTATCATGCCCTCTATTCACCTCTCTCCAGTGAGAAGGCATAATTGTGTCAATGATTCTTCCCCAGACACTGTGAATGAAGTCTCGACCTACCCCCCGACACCCCAATGAAGTCTATACCCACCTCCGACACCGCCAATGAAGTCCTGACTCCCCCTTCCGACCCCCCACCCCCAGACACCACCAATAAAGTCTAGACCAGCCCCCGACACCGCCAATGAATTCTAGACCAGCCCCGACACCCCCAATGAAGTCTAGACCCCCCCCAGACACCCCCAATGAAGTCTAACTCCAGCGTTACCTGCATGAGGAACATTTGTCTCGGACCCTCGTCGGCGGGCACACCAGCCTGCATCGGCCCCAAGTCCCGCTCGGTGGCCTTCAGCATCGCTTCCACATTGTCCTTTAGTTCTGGCATTGTTCTCTGGAGGATACATAGTACACAGCGGATACTGGTAGGGGGCAGACAAGTAACGTGGTGACGGCATTGACCTTGGCAGGAGGGTTTCGTCTGTAATTCAATGATAGGTCTGAGGATTGGCAAATATGTACGCAGCAGGCTTACAGGCTAATTTAAATATTATTCTTCAACTGGAACAAGTTTGAAGCTGCTACATATTACTTACAAAGTAACTTGTTCATCGATTTTTCTTTCTGTGTATGTGAAGCCTATGCAACCCTGAGGGCGTCATCCGGGGTCATTACAGAGAGAACGCTGTGATTGCGACATGTCATCACACATTGGTCATCTTTAGGAGGTAATACCTTGTCGACAGCCATGATGCGTATTAGCGCCCTCAGATGGCACCATTGGCGCCCTCAGAGCCTTAAGATGGTACCATGGGCGTCCTCAGATGGTACCATTGGGGTCCTCAGATGGTACCATTGGCGCCCTCAGAGCCTTAAGATGGTACCATTGGCGCGCTCAGATGGCACCATGGGCGCCCTCAGAGCCTTAAGATGGTACCATGGGCGTCCTCAGATGGTACCATTGGGGTCCTCAGATGGTACCATTGGCGCCCTCAGAGCCTTAAGATGGTACCATGGGCGTCCTCAGATGGTACCATTGGCGCCCTCAGATGGTACCATTGGCGCCCCCATATGGTACCATTGGCGCGCTCAGATGGCACCATGCGCGCCCTCAGAGCCTTAAGATGGTACCATGGGCGTCCTCAGATGGTACCATTGGGGTCCTCAGATGGTACCATTGGCGCCCTCAGAGCCTTAAGATGGTACCATGGGCGTCCTCGGATGGTACCATTGGCGCCCTCAGATGGTACCATTGGCGCCCCCATATGGTACCATTGGCGCGCTCAGATGGCACCATGGGCGCCCTCAGAGCCTTAAGATGGTACCATGGGCGTCCTCAGATGGTACCATTGGGGTCCTCAGATGGTACCATTGACGCCCTCAGAGCCTTAAGATGGTACCATGGGCGTCCTCAGATGGTACCATTGGGATCCTCAGATGGTACCATTGGCGCCCCCATATGGTACCATTGGCGCGCTCAGATGGCACCATGGGCGCCCTCAGAGCCTTAAGATGGTACCATGGGCGTCCTCAGATGGTACCATTGGGGTCCTCAGATGGTACCATTGGCGCCCTCAGAGCCTTAAGATGGTACCATGGGCGTCCTCAGATGGTACCATTGGCGCCCTCAGATGGTACCATTGGCGCCCCCATATGGTACCATTGGCGCGCTCAGATGGCACCATGCGCGCCCTCAGAGCCTTAAGATGGTACCATGGGCGTCCTCAGATGGTACCATTGGGGTCCTCAGATGGTACCATTGGCGCCCTCAGAGCCTTAAGATGGTACCATGGGCGTCCTCGGATGGTACCATTGGCGCCCTCAGATGGTACCATTGGCGCCCCCATATGGTACCATTGGCGCGCTCAGATGGCACCATGGGCGCCCTCAGAGCCTTAAGATGGTACCATGGGCGTCCTCAGATGGTACCATTGGGGTCCTCAGATGGTACCATTGACGCCCTCAGAGCCTTAAGATGGTACCATGGGCGTCCTCAGATGGTACCATTGGGATCCTCAGATGGTACCATTGGCGCCCCCATATGGTACCATTGGCGCGCTCAGATGGCACCATGGGCGCCCTCAGAGACTTAAGATGGTACCATGGGCGTCCTCAGATGCTACCATTGGGGTCCTCAGATGGTGCCATTGGCGCCCTCAGAGCCTTAAGATGGTACCATGGGCGTCCTCAGATGGTACCATTGGCGCCCTCAGATGGTACCATTGGCGCCCCCATATGGTACCATTGGCGCGCTCAGATGGCACCATGCGCGCCCTCAGAGCCTTAAGATGGTACCATGGGCGTCCTCAGATGGTACCATTGGGGTCCTCAGATGGTACCATTGGCGCCCTCAGAGCCTTAAGATGGTACCATGGGCGTCCTCGGATGGTACCATTGGCGCCCTCAGATGGTACCATTGGCGCCCCCATATGGTACCATTGGCGCGCTCAGATGGCACCATGGGCGCCCTCAGAGCCTTAAGATGGTACCATGGGCGTCCTCAGATGGTACCATTGGGGTCCTCAGATGGTACCATTGACGCCCTCAGAGCCTTAAGATGGTACCATGGGCGTCCTCAGATGGTACCATTGGGATCCTCAGATGGTGCCATTGGCGCCCCCATATGGTACCATTGGCGCGCTCAGATGGCACCATGGGCGTCCTCAGATGGTACCATTGGCGTCCTCAGATGGTACCATTGGCGTCCTCATATGGTACCATTGGCGTCCTCAGATGGTACCACTGGCGTCATCAGATGGTACCATTGGCGTCCTCAGATGGTACCATTGGGGTCCTCAGAGCCTTAAGATGGTACCATGGGCGTCCTCAGATGGTACCATTGGGGTCCTCAGATGGTACCATTGGCGTCCTCAGATGGTACCATTGGCGTCCTCAGATGGTACCACTGGCGTCATCAGATGGTACCATTGGCGTCCTCAGATGGTACCATTGGGGTACTCAGAGCCCTCAGATGGTATCATGGGCGCCCTCAGAGCCTTCAGATGGTACAATAGGCGTCCTCAGATGGTACCACTGGCGTCATCAGATGGTACCATTGGCGTCCTCAGATGGTACCATTGGGGTCCTCAGATGGTACCATTGGCGTCCTCAGATGGTACCATTGGGGTCCTCAGATAGCCCACCAAGGTATAGAACGCTTACCTGTATGTGCTGCTGAAGCTCGTCAGCCAGACGTTTGCTTAAGGTGCCAATGGTCTTACATTCCTGGGGAATGTCGCTGCAGAAACCAAAAGGAACATATTTATAAAAGGTAACAGCTGTATTTGTTGCCTCTCTTGTGTTTTGTTGAGAGTATATATTTATGGGCATCTTTATAATAATAACCCTCGCTTGTCTATATATGGTAAGCAGTACTTTTTACAAAGATGGTTGTTTCTCGGTGTTGAGAGCATAGAGGTCCGATCATACTATTCTGGATATCATATATACATACATATTTACATTGGCTATACATTCGATTACACGGACGAACTGTAAGAAATACGTTGATGAAATGCTAGTTCTAGAATACATTGCATTGTTGAGCATTGGCGTCTGTCACAGCTAGCGGCTCAGGAAGAATATTCATACTTTAGCTCGATTGCTTGGCGTATATGATTATTCCAACCGCGCATAGCACCTATCCGACCATATATATATATATATATATATATATCATACATAAGTTAATCTGTAATGAATCAACATCTGAATCAGAATCAGAATCAGACTCAGAAGCAGTGTTATTTGTTGGATCAAGTACAGATAGATAGATAGATATTTCGTTTATTATAGTCACTTGTGAGCTCCATAATACAATATACACGCAACACAGATAACAGAAAAATACAGCTCACCCAGCCATCATGGCTTATAAGTGACTTCAAGTTAAATAATATAATTGAATATGATTGAACAATATAATCTTTATCATTTATACTCTTACTCAGTCCAATATTATTATAATATGTAGAGAACTATGCTAAGCGTAAACAAACAAATATAACATACAGAACATTAATACAGTGTGTAACTCATAATACATTTAAAACTGTGAGTGACTGGATCAGGAGACCCCCATTCAGACCTGTGCGGTCGCTTTCACGGGGGCCACTTCAGTTACGATAAATACATTGCCGATGGGCGGACTTCTGAAGTGAATTATATGCATGATAGGAGCAAATACATCATCATCTGACATCATGGAGATTAATCATTGTAGAGCCTACGACTGCGTCACTCACGATAAAGGAAGCGAGTTGGCAAAGAACGCCTCCTCGTTTTCGAGCGCTTGCTTCAGGCTGACTCCGTTCTGAATGTCTTCTTGCCCACGACACTTCACCAGCACGTAACCTTTGCGCAGCTCGTAGCGCTGGTTGTTGACGACCGACACCAGTTCAGGCTCCGTGCCTCGATCAATCAGGTCTGGCTTGGTGATAACTCCTGTGTTAGAAGAACCAACGAGAAGAAAAACATGATATATCGCACACACGTAAATTATGTCTGGTTCTTATATAATTTCCAGCATTTCATTGTCCTCCTTGAATTGGAAGTTTCAACAAAGGAAACCATCCCAGCACACAGCGCAATGTACCTGAGTTACGAATCTTGTGGAATGGCAAGGCTATTCAGTGTCGTAGCGCGAATTTATATGGGTCCATAACCTATCAAGAGTCCTTTGGTTCCATAACTCACCAAGAGTCTTTGATTCCATAACTCACCAAGAGTCCTCTGGTTCCACAACTCACCAAGAGTCCTCTGGTTCCATAACTCAGCAAGAGTCCTCTGGTTCCATAACTCAGCAAGAGTCCTCTGGTTCCATAACTCAGCAAGAGTCCTCTGGTTCCATCACTCACCAAGAGTCCTCTCGTTCCATAACTCGCCAAGAGTCCTCTCGTTCCATAACTCACCAAGAGTTATCTGGTTCCATAACTCACCAAGAGTCCTCTGGTTTCATAACTCACCAAGAGTCCTCCGGTTCCATAACTCACGAAAAGTTGTCTGGTTCCACAACTCACCAAGAGTTCTCTGGTTACATAACTCACCAAGAGTCCTCTGGTTCCATAACTCACCAAGAGTCCTCTGGTTTCATAACTCGCCAAGAGTCCTCTGGTTCCATAACTCACCAAGAGTCCTCTGGTTTGTTAACTCAGCAAGAGTCCTCTGGTTCCATAACTCACCAAGTGTTATCTGGTTCCATAACTCACCAAGAGTTATCTGGTTCCATCACTCACCAAGAGTCCTTTGGTTCCATAACTCACCAAGAGTCCTCTGGTTCCATAACTCACCAAGAGTTATCTGGTTCCATAACTCACCAAGAGTCCTTTGGTTTCATAACTCACCAAGAGCCCTCTGGTTCCATAAATCACGAAAAGTTGTCTGGTTCCACAACTCACCAAGAGTTCTCTGGTTACATAACTCACCAAGAGTCCTCTGGTTTCATAACTCACCAAGAGCCCTCTGGTTCCATAACTCACGAAAAGTTGTCTGGTTCCACAACTCACCAAGAGTTCTCTGGTTACATAACTCACCAAGAGTCCTCTGATTCCAAAACTCGCCAAGAGTCCTTTGGTTCCATAACTCACCAAGAGTCCTCTGGTTTCATAACTCACCAAGAGTCCTTTGGTTCCATGACTCACCAAGAGTCCTCTGGTTCCATAACTCACCAAGAGTCCTCTGGTTTCATAACTCACCAAGAGTCCTCTGGTTTCATAACTCACCAAGAGCCCTCTGGTTTCATAACTCACCAAGAGCCCTCTGGTTCCATAACTCACCAAGAGTCTTTGATTCCATTACTCAGCAAGAGTTCTCTGGTTCCATAACTCACCAAGAGTCCTCTCGCCGTCAGGATCCAGCTGTCCAGCCAGCTGGAGAGCCTCCGATGTGGCGATATCTACGTTGGCAGGTACCACCGCCAGAATGATAGTCTCATCTTCCTTGATGTTCTTCTGAATCAATCTCATTATCTGAATAACAAAAAAAGAATAGGTGAGTCGTGCATTTAGGTAAAATACTTGGAAGCTCATTGATCGAAACAGCACTTGACCGATGACACCATAGATAATACGTTAGAAACCAATTTCAGTCTGATCTGTATATCTATTTCTGGTTAGCGGCTTGGATTTATCACTTCCCACATCTCATTCTTCGTCCGCCCAGTCGCTAGACCATCACGTTAATATTTCACAGCGGTAATTATGTTTCTTAGTTCTGGCACATATGCTGACCTTGACCGTGCGCTTTTAGACTTACCTGCTCGGTGGCATTTTCCGGCTGTCCCCTTACTGCCACGCGAACGATGCCGGGCAGGTCAATGAGGGTGAGATCGGGCAGCCCCTTGGCCTGTACCTCCAGGCTGATAAGCTCCTCACTGATCCCTTTGCCTTTCCCGGCCAGAACAATTTGAGCTGAAGGGATGGATACATACGTCATACCAGGTCAGCAGGCGCAAAATCCCTCTGGGCGGAGGGTTCTTGGGGTCAGCCATTCTCGCTACGGGGCGAGGGGTTCTTGAGGTCAGCTAATCTCGCTCTGGGTTGAGGGTTCTTGGGGTCAGCCAATCTCGCTCTGGGGCGAGGGGTTCTTGGGGTCAGCTAATCTCGCTCTGGGGTGAGGGTTCTTGGGGTCAGTCAATTTTCTTCTGGGGTGACGGGTTCTTGGGGTCAGTCAATCTTGTTATTGGGCGGAGGGTTCTTGGGGTCAGCCAATCTCGCTCTGGGGTGAGGGATTCTTGGGGTCAGCCAATCTCGCTCTGGGGCGTTTCTTGGGGTCAGCCAATCTCGCTCTGGGGCGTTTCTTGGAGTCAGCCAATCTCGCTCTGGGGTGAGGGGAAATTTGGGGTCAGCCAATCTCGCTCTGGGGCGAGGGGTTCTTGGGGTCAGACAATCTCGCTCTGGGGTGGGGGGTTCTTGGTGATCAGCCAATCTCGCTCTGGGGTGAGGGGTTCTTGGGGTCAGCCAATCTCGTTCTGGGGTGAGGGGTTCTTGGGGTCAGACAATCTCGCTATGGGGTGAGGGGTTCTTGGGGTCAGACAATCTCGCTCTGGGGCGAGGGGTTCTTGGGGTCAGTCAATCTCGCTCTGCGGTGAGGGGTACTTGGGGTCAGACAATCTCGCTCTGGGGTGAGGGGTTCTTAGGGTCAGTCAATCTCGCTCTGGGGCGGGGGGTTCTTGGAGTCAGCCAATCTCGCTCTGGGGTGAGGAGTTATTGGGGTCAGACAATCTCGCTCTGGGGCAAGGGGTTCTTGGGGTCAGCCAATCTCGCTCTGGGGTGAGGGGTACTTGGGGTCAGCCAATCCCGCTCTGGGGTGAGGGGTTCTTTGGGTCAGCCAATCTCGCTCTGGGGTGAGGGGTTCTTGGGGTCAGACAATCTCGCTCTGGGGTGAGGGGTTCTTGGGGTCAGCCAATCTCGCTCTGGGGTGAGGGGTTATTGGGGTCAGACAATCTCGCTCTGGGGCGAGGGGTTCTTGGGGTCAGACAATCTCGCTCTGGGGTGAGGGGTTCTTGGGGTCAGCCAATCTCGCTCTGGGGTGAGGGGTTCTTGGGGTCAGACAATCTCGCTCTGGGGCGATGGGTTCTTGAGGTCAACCAAATCGAGCACGCAGCAATCGACGTATATGTGTGACACGTACCTGCGCGGACCGCCTGCCCGACGTCACCGATCGCGACGGGCTCCACGATGTCCCGGTATTTGATATTGGCCGCCCAGAAGTCTTCTTTATCACTGCTCTTCAGCCGCAGCTCCAGCGGACACCGGGTGACGATACCTAGCCAGAGATATAGCTGCGTCCATGTATCAACTATCTACTAGGAGTCATGGGAGAGGGGTGTCTTGATTGTATTAAACTTATTCACGATACTAAAGTTGCATATCGAGCTATTTCCCGCCAAAACCAAAGTGGTCAAAATACAAATAAGAATCAGTCCTTGAATCATCCACAATTTCTTTTGTCTATATTCCATACATGGCAGACGGCCAAATGGAGTCTGATAGCATTACCCGCGATATCAATTAACGACAGGTTTTCAACTTAGACTAAAACTTCATCAGTTTTTGTGCTCCGCGATGCTTTGTTATAAGCAGCAGTGCTGCGACAATGTTCCGTGATGTCCCGGGGTAGACACGTTTGCCATATCACAGCCGTAACGGCGATGTATATTAGGTTTTTGAATTTATGGAATGAAACAATCGAGTTTTCTGCACTTTTGTGATATATTTGTCGCCTGGACTTAGTTATGGCGGAAAAGAGCTCGATATGCAACTTTTATATCGATGATGTCACTGGTTTATCGCGAAACAAGTATCCCACACTGATGCAACCGGAAGTCAACCTGAAGAGACGCTAGGCAAGCTGGCACAATTTTTCTTAATTATTCAGTTCACCAAGAATACATAAAATAAATAAATACAAGATTTCAAGGCGGGGGGGGGGGGGGGGCGGCACAAGTTTGTGTACTAGCATAAATCTTGGTGGTCGCCCACCAAGAGCGATGGCCGGTACGCCTGACCTACCTGTTCTTCTAGGCAGCCGTACACCCTGACCTACCTGTTCTTCTAGACAGCTGTGCACCTTGACCTACCTGTTCCTCTAGACAGCTGTACACCCCGACCTACCGGTTCCTCTAGGCAGCTGTATACCCTGACCTACCTGTTCTTCTAGACAGCTGTACACCTCGACCTACCTGTTCCTCTAGACAGCTGTACACCTCGACCTACCGGTTCCTCTAGGCAGCTGTACACCCTGACCTACCTGCTCCTCTAGGCAGCTGTACACCCCGACCTACGTGTTCCTCTAGGCGCCTGTACACCCTGACCTACCTGCTCCTCTAGGCAGCTGCACACTACGACCTACCTGTTCCTCTAGGCAGCTGTACACCTCGACCTACCTGTTCCTCTAGGCAGCTGTACACCCTGCCCTACCTGTTTCTCTAGGCAGCTGTACTACACCCGGACCTACCTGTTCCTCTACGCATCTGTACACCCAGATCTACCTGTTCTTCTAGGCAGCTGTATACCCTGATACACCTTTTCCTCTAGGCAGCTGTACACCCAGACCTACCTGTTCCTCCAGGCAGCTGCACACCTTGACCTACCTGTTCCTCTAGGCAGCTATACACCCTGACCTACCTGTTCCTCTGGGCAGCTGTACACCCAGACCTACCTGTTCCTCTAGGTAGCTGTACACCCAGACCTAACTGTTCCTCTAGGCAGCTGTACACCCTGACCTGCCTGTTCCTCTAGGCAGCTGTACACCCTGAGCTACCTGTTCCTCTAGGCAGCTGTATACCCTGATGTACATGTTCCTCTAGGCAGCTGTACACCCTGATGTACATGTTCCTCTAGACAGCTGTACACCCTGATGTACATGTTCCTCTAGGCAGCTGTGCGCCCTGACCTACCTGTTCCTCTAGGCAGCTGTGCACCCTGATGCACATGTTCGTCTAGGCAGCTGTACACCCTGATGTACATGTTCCTCTAGGCAGCTGTACACCCTGACCTACCTGTTGTTCTTGGCAGCTGTACACCCTGATGTACATGTTCCTCTAGGCAGCTTTACAACCTGACCTACCTGTTCCTCTAGGCAGCTGTACACCCTGATGTACATGTTCCTCTAGGCCGCTGTACACCCTGATGTACATGTTCCTCTAGGCAGCTGTACGCCCTAACCTACCTGTTGCTCTTGGCAGCTGTACACCCTGATGTACATGTTCCTCAAGGCAGCCGTACACCCTAACCTACCTGTTCCTCAAGGCAGCTGTACACCCTAACCTACCTGTTCCTCAAGGCAGCTGTACACCCTAACCTACAAGTTCCTCAAGGCAACTGTACACCCTGACCTACCTGCTCCTCTGGGCAGCTGTACACCTGAGATGGCCTCGAGGACCGAACTCTTGCCCGAGCTCTGGTCTCCCACCACAGCGATGGCCGGCAGTCCCACGTCCTTGTCCAACCCAAGACCTCGCAGGCGGTCGATGAGGTCGATTAGTGGACGGACCTGACTGGTGAAGTCCGCCGACAAACACGACTGAAATTCGAACCGTGGGAAATCGGTAAATTTTGTTTTCTTACATCTCTTTGATGTGCGAAATCGGTGGTATAATTTTCAATATTTTACAATATGAGCCTGCGATATTTGACATACAGCTACTCCAGATCTTGTAGTACCGTGCTACAATTTATGGAATTGATATCTGCGTGACATCACAGTAGTGCAATGCAACATTAATTGTACACATCAACCGTTATAAGCTTAACCTTATATATTTGTTCATGAATTCACGAGCAAAAAGCTGGCACTCTATGCGACGCCTAGTATGGAGGAACGCACATGCTACTATATACCACGCCTAGCCCTAGAAAACACACCTCACACTATGTACCACGCCTAGCACGGCAGATGGTATATGACACTATATACCACGCCTAGCACGGGAGAACACACCTGACACTAGATACCGCGCCTAGCACGGGAGAACACACCTGCCACTATATACCGCGCCTAACACGGGAGAACACGCCTGACACTATATACCACGCCTAGCACGGGAGAACACACCTGACATTAGAAACCACGCCTAGCACAACAGAAAACACCTGACACTATATACCACGCCTAGTACGGGAGAACACATCTCACACTATATACCACGCCTAGCACGGGAGAACACACCTGACACTATATACCACGCCTAGCACGGGAGAACACACCTGACACTATATACCACGCCTAGCACAGGAGAACACACCTGACACTATATACCACGCCTAGCACGGGAGAACACACCTGACACTATATACCGCGCCTAGCACGGGAGAACACACCTGACACTAGAAACCACGTCTAGCACAACAGAAAACACCTGACACTAGAAACCACGTCTAGCACAACAGAAAACACCTGACACTATATACCACACTTAGCACGGGAGAACACACCTGACACTATATACCACGCCTAGCACGGGAGAACACACCTGACACTATAGACCACGCCTAGCACGGGAGAACACACCTGACACTAGAAACCACGTCTAGCACAACAGAAAACACCTGACACTATATACCACGCCTAGCACCGGAGAACACACCTGACACTATACACCACGCCTAGCACGGGAGAAAACACCTGACACTATATACCACGCCTAGCACGGGAGAACACACCTGACACTATATACCACGCCTAGCACGGGAGAACACACCTGACACTATATACCACACCTAGCACGGGAGAACATACCTGACACTTGATACCACGCCTAGCACGGGAGAACACATCTCACACTATATACCACGCCTAACACGGGAGAACACACCTGACACTATATACCATGCCTAGCGCGGGAAAACACCTGACAATATATACCACGCCTAGCACGGGAGAACACCATTTACACTAGATACCGCGCCTAGCACGGGAGAACACGCCTGCCACTATATACCATGCCTAGCACGGGAAAACACCTGACAAAATATACCACGCCTAGCACGGGGGAACACACCTGACACTAGATACCACGCCTAGCACGGGAGAACACACCTGACACTAGATACCGCGCCTAGCAGGGGGGAACACATCTGACACTAGATACCACGCCTAGCACGGGAGAACACACCTGACACTATATACCACGCCTAGCACGGGAGAACACACCTGACACTATATGCCACGCCTAGCACGGGAGAACACACCTGACACTATATACCACGTCTAGCACGGGAGAACACAACTCGTGACAGGAGATACCACTCGTGACAAGAGATACCACTCGTGGCAAGAGATACCACTGGTGGTAGGATTTCTCGCAAGAAAATACAAATAAAGGCTGGTGTATATTATCGCTGAATTTACCGTTTGTTCGTTCTCTGTTTTGACCTCCTGCACCGCGGCATCTTCTGGAAGAAAGTATGGAAGATGAACCGTTTTCCTTTGTTTTCTGTTATTTATTGATATTATTTTGCGTAAATACTCATCCATAATACATATTAAACCGCTCATCTAGTCTAACCTATATCGCCATTCAATGTCCATATTTACTTTTTTATATTAACATATTTAATATTAATTCTAGACTTACCGTTGTCGCGGAGGTGGTCGTCAGGCAAGGGGACCTCAGCAACATTTACGAGAGCTCGACCTGGAAGGGCGTCTCCCCCGTCACGCCTTAGCACCTTGGCATTCTCGTTTTTGGGTGACTTGATCATGTTACTGGCCTAAAGGTTAAACAAATCTTCGTTAATAAGGCTTATGTTAAATGCAAGAGTCAATTCAATCGAGAGATGTGAATGCATGAGTGACTACTGACCTTAAGGAGGCTGGGCGTGTTTTTTATAAAATATTTACCATCTACCTGAAACTTTACACAAAGAATCTTTATTCTATACTGATTCCAAAAATGTATAGAAAATTACGGTAACCTTCAGGCATATTATTGAATAATAGCTCACAACAGACAGGTGCCGTCCGTCATTGCGATCCGCCGAGACTCTACATTTTATGACAAAAATAGTTGGTATCAACCCTGTTCATCTTAACGCCAAACTTTAATTATATTTCACAATCACCTGATTGCCTTTGGTATATTTGCTATGTGATATTTGTAAATGTCATGAAACACAATGAAAATAGCTCCTTTATCTTTATTAAACAATTTGTAAGGTTTTTGATACACAGATGATACAATCCAAAAAAAATTACCATCCCTCTAATATTTTGTTTAAAGAAACTTTAATCCATACAGGTTCCACAAATAAAAAGAAAAGACAGGATCACCAGGCTACTTTTCATGCTAGGAAAAAATTCAGGAAAAAAGATTCTTTACCATTTTCAACATGAACATGAACATTGTCAATATATTTGTCAAACATTCACAAGACACTACCTTTTTTGCTGTGACCACATCACTGCATGTACTTTAGAAGATCAAAGAGCCCAAGATATATTTCTAGTTAATTTTGTCTGATTATTTGATCCAACTATGTATTATACCATTGCAGAAAAGGCGACATTGTGTATTGTCCACGAATCTACAATTACATGTACATGCACAAAGACTCCAAAATCATAAAGTTTGGTACAAGTACAGTATCAGGTCTGTAAAACACTACAATAATAATAATAACATTATACAGGCTTTTATACAGCGCTCGTTCATGCCATTTTGTGACGTTATCGCAGTCGCTAGGGGGCGCAACAATTTCTGAAACCTGCGCAGCGCGAATGCGCAATAAACTACGCCCAGTCTCCTTAACAGAAAAGTCTGAAACAGTCGGCCTACTGTATATCAAATTCATAGTTTTTAATGTCCATGAACCTGTACGCTATATTTATACGCACTCGCTTCGTGTGCATATCCATATCTCTACCGACCAGGTGTGAAATATCGTCCATTATTACGATGGTACAATGGCATTAAATAGGGCTGTACAGTTCTCGCGGATTCTATTTCCGGTTTAGGTCTTTTGGGGACTAACAAAAAAACACGTGCTCTTAGAACGAGTGCGCATCACGCTGGTGCCTTGCTACCGCTGCTTGACGCTCGCTCATTGTTGTCAACATTTGAGTGTGGGAACCGGTCAGCTGCGCGTTTTGTGCGTGAGGAATCGAGTGGGTGTGAAACTATTTTTTGTTTGCTTTGGTCCAGGCTTTGCTAACTGTGAAATCATAATATAGTTAAAGATAAGATATTTATGTCTCAGAACTTCAGTGGTTAGTTGTGCAACCAAGGACAGCTCTAGCCGATCTTCTGTGTGAGGCGAGTGAAGGCAGACAACCAGAAGGTAGGCAGCAAGTACAGGCCGTTGATGATACGCATTGACGTAGAGCATAAGTATGCCTGTCTCGTGGGGTCTCGATTAGATCCCGTAGTGACTGTACAACCCTATATCAAGGCCTCTAAACTCCTATAATCTGGATACTACTTTGATCGTTGCATGCGGAAATTAAACCCTTCATTAAACCCAAACCAAATGAAAATTGGTGGGCTGCTACAGGTTAATGTCGGGCCAATAAAATTGCCTAACGCCCCACTAACTCGCGCTATTGTTATATTGGTCACGATATGCTGAAATCTACTTATATGGCGTAAATAAGGCGACTGGCTCACAAGATCTTGGAAGGCTTGTAAGCGCTAAACAATTTACTTCGAATGTTGGATGCGAATTAAACCAAAGAAGCAAGTAGGCTTTAACGCCCAGCACATGTGAGGTAAACTAGAACTTAAATTGAACTCATAATAATAGTAATCGAGCGAGTTTTGTATGGCGTTGACATTTTATTGGCCCTTCATCAAGCTGTAGCAGCCCTTCATTTTTATTATCCGCCCGGATAATTAAAATTGGCTGGCTAGTACAGCTTGATGTCGGGCCAATAAAATTGCCTAACGCCCCTCTAACTCGCGCTCTTGTTATAATTTATATAGCGTTGTCTCGCGCTACAAAAATGTGATGAGTCGCCTGCAGCTCGTTATGTAAGTAGGTGGATTAATTGGGCAACTTTGTTGTCGAGAATACAAAGTTCAAGTTGATTATCAGTGGCGCAGTGGCGGAAAACACATCGCCACTTGTAAACATGTGGCGGAAAGCGGCCTCGCCAAGCAGAATGGTGAGGCGAAAACACATCGCAAATGACGAATGTGGCGGCAAACACATCGCCACTAAGAGTTAAGTGTAATACGCATATGTGACAAGCAGGGGAATCTTCATGAAGTGCTTATTGATATATATAGATATACCACGTTATGCAGGCCACAATGGATATTTATGAAAGGCTATATATATAGAGATGTGGCTTTCATTTTTAGCAGGGAAGGTGAGTGTCATAATGTGACCCTTGTCACAATGTAGCCTTTGTGATCATGAAACCATTGTCATAATCATGTCATTATATAATCTCTAACCCCAAAAGACGTTTGTTTAATCACAAAGCTCAGTCACCTGAGCCTTGTGTCCAACAAAGATATGCGTCAGTTGAGACGTGGCCAGCCCATAAAACGGACGGATCTTGGAATATCTATCATGAAGGTCGTTGCGAGAATCAAAGCAGTTGTACGTTAGCTTGAAGGAAGCAATGGACGGAGAATCCTTAATGATATCTGACAATCCATTCCAGTGACGTATTGTTCGCCACAGAAAGCTGTTAATTGAGTATGTTTTCTTTAGACACGGCAGTAATAGATCATTTCTACTTCTGAGTGGATAACGCGATACATCAGAGACTGGCGGAAGAACTAGCGATCTAAGATATTGTGGGACTAGCCCCGTTAACCATTTTATACAATATACATGAGCTAAAATATTCTCTTCTTGAGCAAAGTGTCTGGGCACCGGCTTCCAGCAATAATCTGGCATGAGATGTAGATGAGTAGGCACGTGTCACACTGAGTAAAGATTGGCGCTGAATTTGTTCTACTTTATGAGATTGACTCTTGGTAAGATTTCCGTGGAACACAGGTGTGGCATACTCGAGTCAGGGTCTAACATGTGTATTATACATAATTAATATTGTACGTCGATCAATGGTTTTTGGCATACGTTTCAACATATTTACGGCCATCGACGACTTTGCAAATATACTCTTTACATGAGAATCTCAGTTCATAGTATCTGTGAGAGAAATACCCCTTGCCCCCCCCCCCCCTCCCCCCCTATATATGAATCATTATTTACGATACTTAAATGGCTCATAACTACTTGACATCACATTTCAACATGCATTATTTCTTAAAACTCAATAACCGATTTTAGTAGACAATTCTGAAATTATCCACATGCAGTAATAGTAAATACAATATGGCTTGATGATATAATGATCAGTATTTTATGATCATTAAATGACTCGTTATGTATTATTATTGTTTCAGCCTAATAACGGATTTCAGAACTCTCGTCGATGCAAAGTGGAGGCGGCGTGGGGCAGGTGGCTTATTTCGTTGTTGGTTGAGAATCAAGTGAACTCCAGTATACAATCAGCGCCCCCACCCCCCCGCTGATTTACGGCGCCTGTGATTTTGCAGTAGTATAGGGAGACTTCAACCCACCCCACCCAGCCACCCACCCAAACTGGAGCTCTCTGCCCTTCTGTCTGTCACAGTACAAGCACAGGAGTCATTCCCTAACCAAGTCTTAACTCATTATCACCATTCCCTAACCAAGTCTTAACTTAGTATCACCATTCCCTAATCAAGTCTTAACTCAGTATCACCATTCCCTAACCAAGTCTTAACTCAGTCTCACCAATCCCTAACCAAGTCTTAACTCAGTCGCACCATTCCCTAACCAAATCTTAACTCAGTATCACCATTTCCTAATCAAGTTTTAACTCAGTCTCACCATTCCCTAACCAAGTCTTAACTCAGTATCATCATTCCCTAACCAAGTCTTAACTCAGTATCACCATTCCTTAATCAAGTCTTAACTCAGTATCACCATTCCTTAATCAAATCTTAAAATCAGTATTACCATTCCCTAATCAAGTCTTAACTCAGTATGACCATTCCTTAATCAAATCTTAACTCAGTATCACCATTCCCTAATCAAGTCTGAACTCAGTCTCACAATTCCCTAACCAAGTCTTAACTCAGTCTCCGCTTTCCCTAATCATTGCAAGTCTTAACTCTGTCTCACCACTCCCTAACCAAGTCTTAACTCAGTATCACCATTCCCTAATCAAGTCTTAACTCAGTATCACCATTCCCTAACCAAGTCTTAACTCAGTATCACCATTCCTTAATCAAGTCTTAACTCAGTATCACCATTCCCTAATCAAGTCTTAACTCAGTATCACCATTTTTAACCAAGTCTTAACTCAGTATATTCCTTGAATTGGGCAACTTGGGGATAAGGCTGACCAGGCTTGGATCCAGGGAAAGAATGGGGGGGGGGGGTGAGGGGTGGGGGGATCATCCACTTCCCTTGAAATGTTATGCCCTGGCAGCAATTTAACCGTAAAAAGGAGCACTAATAAATTATCATGTTTGTGCCTAAGATGGCCTCTAAAGACTAATTTGCAAATGAAAAAGGACAAAAAAAATGTGGGGTACGGTACGTGGGGGGCTGCAGGCAGATGTGCCCCACGACCCAAGGCATCTTCGACCTCTCGGGACCAGCCACTACTCACAATCGGATGGAAAATGTTAACAATAATTAAAATCCAACGTTAAAATTTATGTGTTTCTTTTCTAATTTCTTCAGCGCTGATAAAGATAAATGAATTACATTGGGATAAGTATTATGGATAGTCTAAGAGTGACACAAAAATAATGCTATTGGCAATTGATATGCCAAAAACCATTTCCACAAACAATTGTCAATTATCAATAGACTGATTACACAAGCGCTAAAAGGCTGGTAAAAATACAAAGTAGTTTGCTTAGAATCTTGCCAAAAAAATTTATCCATTTATTCAACATTTCGGTACAGGTTTCTCCAATTTATATGAATAAAATCATCAAGGCAAATGTACTTTAGGCCACCATCACTGGTACATCCACAATCACAAACATTACCAAAAGTTCAATGAAAGATATTTTACAAGAAAACTAAAATTATCACAAAATATTTTGTTCCCAATAAATTAATTTTGACTGAAAATCAGCCTTTTTTGCATGCCATTAGTATCAATCAGTACCTTAAGTTAGAGGGAGTTTATTTTAATGTATATATTTACAATATTGCTTAGGCTTATTAAAAGCCATGCATAGGTATTAAATAGTTATATATGTTATATATATATATAATAAGCATGTACATGTATATGTATCAAATCCATAGTTATGTACTTAATAACTGCATGTCATTTATATAAATTCACTTGTTGTCTGTTAATTTAGCCTAGTTCTATAAGAGAAATTAAAAGTGTTTGCCAAAAAAAGAGTGACAGAATAAAATTGTTCAAGTGTTACTTTTAGCCTAAAGTTAATTATTTTGTGCCAGTTTTTTTTTATTTCTGTTCCCATGTGGAAATACCAATGAACATTCAGGGTTTCTTTTGGTCTGAGATTTGGTAAAACTACTGCTAACCACATATCTTAAAAGTGATTTTGATTTATCCAGCAATGTGGAAATATGGCTATATTGTCAACTGTTTTATGAACTAGCACACTAGCATGAAATATTGTCTTACCAGCTTAATTTACTGTATAAACTTGTTTCTTCAAAACCTTAAATTGCATAATGGGATCATCCTTTTATAATTTCCCTGTTTCATATTTATATTAATTTGATCTGACTTTGTAACAAGATTGACAATCAGCTGTCTATATAATATATTCAAATTGTTTAATTACCAATTGTTTAACACAAAAACACTGCTTAAATTTTGTCAAAGTGACTATTTTAGCCAGACTCAAATTTGACACATATCTGCATGGTAATCAGGGCCACATACCTATGTACCGTCATTTACGTATGTTTTGAAACACCAAAAATGTCCCTATGTTTTGGAACACCCCCAATTTTGGAAAAAAATATTATTTTTTGTGGCTGTATGTTTTGGAACACCACAGATGGTGGGTAATTTTTTTGTATCAATGTTTCAGAACACCCTAATTTTCCGAAAATATATCTATTTATTTAAGTCGCGGCCGTGAAGATATAAGACATATCACATTGAAATCGGTGTCAATAGTTTATTGATCGGTCTCAATAGTTTATTCGCGGTGGCCACGGTACCCGCGCGTTCATTGTATATATGTCTGGGCTTCCTAACTAACCGCCTCTCCCCCCTCCCACCCCACCCATGACTCGTGTACATTGTTTATGTCTGGGCTGCCTGACTGCTCTGTCTGAACCAACCTCCACCCATTGCCTCTCCCTGCACCCCCTTCCACCCCCTCCCTCCGACTCGCATACATTGTTTTATTTCTGCGCTGCCTGACAGCTCTGTCTGCACCACCCTCCACCCTAGCCTGAAAGTTCAGACGCTACAGTCCTGACACTTGTTCTTGGTGACTGTAATTACCATGGCAACATCAATGACGTAGTGATGCATGAAACATCAAGTACGCAAATTCACATTCTTGATAAGTTTGTGAAAAATAATGAAATACGTAAATTGGTATTTACGTATTACGTAAAAAAAATGTAAACCTCTTGGTTTTCACATGGAATAAACTTTAGTCAATTGCATAAGTTGTAACCTTAAAATAACACGTTCATCTATCTTGTCTCTAAGTAAACGAACATTTATACTATGCGGCTGATCAGAACACAAGGACCTCCAAGAAAATATGTTTTCACTCTCCCCCACTGGCGCCACCTACCGGTGCTGAAGGAGGAACATGGCGGCGAGCGGCAAACGAATGTTTTGACTTCGCAAAAAGTTGACTTTTGTGCTAAATAGGCGGCGACTTGAGCGAAACGAGTGTGTGCATGAACTAATACAAAGGATCAAGAACGAGTTTGCTGCATCGATTTTATTGGCTGCATGTGAGTGTTTTCGCTAGAGACGATTTTAAGTTGTTGAACAGCGTTTCCCTAAGTCAAGTTCAGACGGTACAGTCACCAAAAACAAGTGTCAGGACTGTAGCGTCTGAACTTTTAAGGCTACCTCCACCCCTGCCTAGACATGTGACGCGTATTTCTCCGCTTCTCTTCTCTCCATCAGAGCTGGTTGACCAACACTAATCTAAGTTTGTGACACCCCCCACCCATCCCCCTCCTTCTCGACTGCCAGGCTTTGTTTGACGGGAAGCAAGGAAGCCAAATATTGTGTGATGACCTTACCCCACCCTGCCCCTTACACGCATCCTGTGGTGGCCAAGGTTACCGAAGCTTTTGGGCTGACTGACCGTACAAGCCCCCCCCCCCCCGCCCCATGCAAAAAAAAGTATCAAAGTTTTGGAACAGCTGCAAAAAAATTAATGATTTTTTTTGACTGTATGTTTTGGAACACCCAGGTTTGTAATTATTTTTCAGGTGTTCCAAAACATACGTAAATGACGGGGTAGTTAAGTGGTGCTTTATGGAACATTCAGGTCTTGTCATACTGTATCTATGTGAGTCAATTTTCTTTTGTTTGCAAAGTCATGCCTCCAACTCATAGGGTTAAACTTCTACCATGTAAAGGATATGTCATTTCCTAGAAAGATGTGAGATATCTATTCTCCATGAAAATACAGACATTAAAATTTTCTCTTACTTTCAAGGTTTCATCGTTTTAGTCTAATTTAGTCTAATTTGGTTCAAGCTGAATATTATCTTGATGGTTCAATTATGGGGCATTATGATATAATGTAACCATTTAGCGAAAATACAGTTATGAATTCCATATTGTTAACATATGAAGTATATCACACAATCTGCTATTGACCATTTATAGTTTTTGCATGCCAGTTTATTTTATTATTGATCATAGGAGCATGCTCAGTATTTCATCACTTAACTATCCCTTCATTCTGTGTTGTTATTTGAATTAAAAATACAGGCCTACATTTTCATTTGCTTTGACATGCAGTTTATGTATAGATCCACCTCAATTACAGACTTCTGTCTGAGTAGCAATCTTGTAGAGATTGGAGAGATGTCAGGAGAGACCAAAAACGTGCGTTCGGAGACAGTCCGCAACTGCCGGACGTTAAAAAAAGTGCAACCCTTCGTTGCATATTGCAGGATATTTACGCCTCCCGAGATTTTAATGTTTTAGTCAGACCTCGCGTGAAGCTACCGTGCATCACTAACCTTGTGGAATGTAGCCCCGGTAGTAGCAGTAGTGCGTAGTGCTGTAAAGGTTCACTTCTCACCGCGGCTCTGCTTTGAGCTGTCTGTGCTTTGAGCTCTGAGTTTTCCTCTGCCACTGTAGGCTTCCTAACGCGACCTTCTGTGAGACTGTGCCTTATATATCTGATGTGTTGTATGCTAATCACATGCAATGACCATTTTTTTGTTCTGTTCCGAAATCGGTGGGTTAGGCTGCCTTTGCACCCCGCCCTCGCTTTGTCCCTATCGTGCGGTATTCCGGAAACCGAAACTAGACATAGACTATATGTCTCGGCAGCCCCTTGGCAACCACTCCGCAGCCCAATGACGGCCCTTCGTCAACCCCTCGGTAGCCCACTGACAGACCCTTGACAGCCTATTGATAACCCCTCAGTCGCCCATTGACAACCCCTCGGCCGCCAATTGACAACCACTTGGTAGCCCTCTGACAAATCCTCGGTCGCCCATTGACAACCCTTCGGTCGCCCATTGACAACCCCTCGGTCGCCCATTAACAACCACTCAGTTGCCCATTGACAACCCCTCGGTCGCCCATTGATAACCCCTGGGTAGCCCATTAACAACCACTCAGTTGCCCATTGACAACCCCCCGGGAGCCCATTGACAACCCCTCGGTAGCCCATTGAAAACCCCCCGATAGGCCATTGACAACCCCTCGTTAGTTCATTGACAACCCCCCGGCAGCTTATTGACAACCCATAGGTAGCTCATTGACAACCACCCGACAGCTTATTGACACCCCTCCGGTAGCCCATTGACAACCCCTCGGTAGCCCATTGACAACCCGTCGGTAGCTCATTGACAACCCTGGGAAGCTCATTGACACCCCCCGGAAGCCCATTGCAAACCCCTCGGTAGCAAAAGCGAAAAAGCAGGTGAAACCGAAATATTTGGGTCCGTGAGACGATAAGGAATCAACCCGTAAAAAACACCTTATTATTTCAAGTGGGATTTCTTAAGCAATTGGGATTTAAATGAAATGTTTTCATGGTTTCAAATCGGGCCCGCGTCACTTATTTTCATTAGGTTTTTCATATTATTTGAGACCCGGGCCTTGATATCAAGGCCCGGGTCGGCGTGAGTCTTCAGGAAAAGCTGTAAACACGCCGACCCGGGCCTTGATATCAAGGCCCGGGTCGGTGTGAGTCTTCAGGAAAAGCTGTAAACACGCGGACCCGGGACTTGATATCAAGGCCCGGGTCGGTGTGAGTCTTCAGGAAAAGCTGTAAACACGCCGACCCGGGCCTTGATATCAAGGCCCGGGTCCGCGCAGTCTCCTGTGTGAGAAAAAATGTGGGCTGATAAGACAAGTATGTTGTGGGTGGTGCGGGTAAAAGGGGAGGGGTAGCAGAGCGGAGGGGTGGTGCTTCACTAATAGGCTGATAACGACCGGCCACCTGCCGAGAGCTTAAGCGGTTTGGGCTGGATACATTGTGGCTTGTGCTTAGAGTAGACACCGGAACCCTACAGCCAGGTAATTCAAGGTATCAATGTCTGCAGCCTAACCAGCGTGCTTATTCACGTGCAGTAATGTTATTTCGTCATTATATCATTACTGCGCTACGTTTCCGTATCACTAACACGCTTCCCATCGTATGTTTCGGTGTTTCACTCTCGGGCGGCGAATAAATAAGAGATATAGCAACTGTGTTCAGTCGACAGTCGTAAGCGTGGAAGGGACGGCATATTTTTCACAGCTAATAAATGTGCTCAACATAGAAAGCGAATAGCATTGAACCGAGAAATCTATACTCAATTGAGTCAAATTTAATACCGTGCACAAGCATCTTTGAATTGTCCTCTCTCGATAACGGAATTACGAGAAAACAGGGCATGTGCTCCCATTTTCCACCAAAGCACTACTATGGTGTAACGGTTGTCCTTTGGGCGCGGACTTAGCGTCAAGGGGTATACGTCACATAGGTTTACAAAATTTACGTTTGGCCACGGCAACAATCTCTCTTTGAAGTGGTAAAATGAGATGACGAGGCCCGATTACAGGCCTCATCACCAATAACCCCCTCGTCCTCAGTGCTGTCCAAGCAAGTTGTAAACTTGATCGGGAGGGGTGGGGGGGCGGCGGGAATGTGGCGGGTGGGGGGTAGGCTTGTATAATAGGTTTGCTCATCGAATGCTCACCAAGCGGATCCAGGCTAAAGACACATTCTTCCTCATCCTAAATCGGTCGGCCCCGGAGGTCGGTGATCGGGTTGAGGCCCGCAGCAACAGTGCTAGCGTCTTCGTGGTGGGCAGCATTGAGTGAACGCCGTAGTATGTACGGGGACACTAATTATACGGGTCTTACTGTAAGACCTATAATCTCCTCAGATTCTACACTGTTCCATAAATAACTTACGCACGACATCTTAAAACTGTCTCCTCTTCCCAAAACTCGGGGTGTCTCCCCTCCCCGAACTTGGGATACCACCCCAACCTTGGGATTCTCTGCCCTCCTAATTTAGGAGTATCCCAGTCACCCTTATTCGAAGTGTCTCCTCTCCCCCAACCTGGGTCGTCTCCCCAGCCCTAATTTAAGGTGTCTCCTGTTCAAAGATGTGTACCCTGCTCCAACATTTGGCACCACCCAAACTTATGTGTCTCATTCCCTAGCTTCGGGTACAATCCCAACTTGTCTCCCCTTTCGAAAGTAGCACACAACTGGGCGAGTGCTCCACCCCTCCCTCAGTTTAGTACCCAATCCTCTCCGCCGCTCTACTTAGTGAGTCGAAGTGTAACGACCCCCCTACCAGACCAAATGTAGGCCTACTTGTGCACAAGCGTCCAAGCTTAAGAAAATTTCACATTTTATGGAGATGAATAATCATTTACATGTGACGGGGGAACAGAAACAAACACAACAAAGGGGAAAAACACGTTTAATACTATTGCAATTTATTTTAGGTATGCCCTTGCTTTGCTGGACTAGTGTGCCAACTTCACACTTTAACATGATAATAACTATGCGTCAAACAAACACAAAACGCACAAACCTAAATCAAGGCATGAAAGAATGAAATGAAAGAAACTATATAAAGATTAACGCAACAATTTTCATTTGTCAGGAAGTTTTAATATATGTACAATAAGTAGTAGTCATTTTAACGCTCGTCCCGCAGCTACACTGGCTCGTTTGCTCTTATGTTATGTTTGTTGACGATCATACCAACAAAAATCGGGTTATCATCGTCGAAGAATATGGTAGAGCGCTGGTCAGAAAGCGATGGTGAAGAAGACCACACCTGTTACAATGGGACGATATCAGGACCCTACTTCCTAGGCGCCCTATCCGCATCCGAAACCTCCAGATACTGCTGTCAAAGATCGTTATCTTGTCCCTGGAGCCAGCCCCATACTCCAGAGGAAAGAGGTGGGCTGCTAGGTTAAGACATATATGTTGTGGGGGGACGGGGTTGGGAGCAGAGGGATGTAAGGAGGCTCGACTGCCAGATGCCCTGATGCCAGCTTTGGGCGCTTAGTTAAGACACGCGATAGAGAAGATAGATATTGACTTGAGAGTGCGGTATGGAGTTGTCTGGCGGTGGTGGTGGTAGTGGTCATCATGACGTGAAGCAATTAACAAGAGAGGGGTAGTAGGGCGGAGGGGGGGGGGTGGTTGTGCTTAACTAATAGGCTGATAACGACCGACCACCTGCCGAGAGGTGGAGTGGCTTGAGCTGGATACATCGTGACTGGTGAATAGAGTAGACAAGTTTCCTAACTGTAATGAAGTTCCGGAACCCTACAACCAGGGATCCATATCAAGCCTCATGGGTCTGCGGCATAACCAGCGTGGGATTCACGTGCAGTAATGTTATTTTGTCATTTTATAGCGTATTGCACTACATTTCCATGTTACTGATACGCATCCCATTGTTTCGGATTTTCGCTCTCGCGCGACGCATATATGTATAAAGATATATTACTGTCGGGTGTTTAGTCGACAGTCGTAAGCGTGGGAGGGACGGCTTGTTTTTCAGTAAAAAAATGCGATCGCCATAGAAAGCGAATAGCATATAACCGAAGTCAAATTGAGTCTCAATACCGTGCACAATCATCTTTGAAGTATCCTCTCCCGATAACTGCAAAAACTGAGACATGCGTTTGCAGAAAAAAGAAGATGTTTAGGTATTTTTTTGGGATGTGATACGGACTAAACGTTACAAAGGCCACTTATGCGCTGTCCCGCAAACATATATGTAGGTCTGTTCTGGTGACGTAATGCACATCGGGTTACGTATACTGATACGTTCAATTGCCAAAAACGTAACGCAATAACTCATCATTTTTATGATACATTTTGTATGATGAATTGCGGATAAATAACTAAGCGTAACATCTGGTTAAGGTCCTCGTATGCCCCACCCGCGGACAGTGAGAATGAAGACCATGTTTTCATCATCGTATACCATGACTTTAGCCATATGTTTTATTTCATTGAAGTACATTGAATAACGCTATAAAGCAGATTAAAGAAATCTCTCCCGCGCTGATAATGGGACGTAGATAGTAAGTCTGACAGATGCGCGATCTGATATATAATTTTATGACGATTGAGGCCGACCAATGAACACAAATAGTTTAAATGAAATATATATATATATATATATATGTATTCAGTATAAACACACGTTATTATTCAATAGCGAATTAGGCCTACCTTTTACCCACAGAATCTCTAAAAACTACGGAGCTTTCGATGCAATAAGGCTTGGATGTGAAATATACCAACCACAAGATGTGAGGCCTCCAGAAAGAGATCGTTATTGATGGGGGGTCTAGGGATTACATGCTTTATATAGGTCCCTTATTGCGCCCAAAGATGATTTTGTCATTTGGATAGCACTATCAGTGCCTTTTAGTCCGCGAATGTAAACTAATGGTAACCTTACATTTTATTTCGTCTTCTGATAACAGACGGGGATGATTTTTTTTTTATATTGTCACACATATTATAATATAAAATACCTTATGCATTCCAATATCACACAATAATAACACGTTAACGCCCCCCCACATCCCAAGAATCTCTCTCTGTCTGAATTCTCCTATCGTTCTGTCGTCCCTCTCTCTAGCTCAACTAAAACATTCAATTACTACTGCTGCTATCGTCACATTATTAACCTATATTTACATACTACTAACATATCCACTATTTCTTAGTTACGCTTGACATTACGCCATACATCTACCAACGTCTCACTTTATCCATGTAATATGATCCCTAAACAATAGTCGTGCTTGTAGGTTTCTTTAGCGGTTCATCATCGCTGTCAAAGTCGTACGGACTGCTGGTGTTCATCGAGCCCTGGGCATCCTCTATATCTTCTTGTTCCTTACCCCTTAACTGTTCGTCCAACTTCTCCACGGGCTTTCCTCTTCGTTTGTGTGACGAGGGAAGCGGCGGCGGGCCTCTGGCCAGCTGGATATGTTCTTTATGAGCATAAACGTACGCATCAGCGTATCCATTTTTTGTTCTCGCTGTGCCAGGCGACCAGCGTGCGCGAGGGTGAGGCCATCTCTTAAGCAACGCCTCAAAATATCGTAGAAGCGTTCTTCTCCGAGGCCTTGAAATTCTTTGAAAATCTGAAAAACAGAACCCGAAGAATACACATGAAACGATGGCGTTGAGGATGGTGATCTGTATGCCGGTAAAAGTCTTGTAGGGGTCTGGAATGGAGGATCCAGTGTGCAGTGTCGATTTTACAAAATTGTCAGTTTCGAATGTCGATTTTTTACCACATTCTGTGTCGCTTTTTGGCAATATTCAGTGTCGTTTTTTTCAAATATCTGTTTCGATGCCGCTTTTTCAGATCCTTACTTTCGAAATTTGGGGCTCAATGTCGATTGTCGTTTTTTCAAATATGTCGCGTGTCGCCATTTACCTCTTCCAGACCCCTTCTTGGTGGCAACCTATTACTTTGAGGATAAATAATGGCTTGCACAGGAAATGGCCGCTTTTTTTGCAAATTAACATTCATGTCTAAAATACCAATTGAATAAAACTGGAAAAATTAAAATTAAAAAGTAAATAATAATAAACATGCGGCTCAGGAGCGAATACAAAACTGAAGTGTCATAACACTCTCTTTCCCAGAATGGCCGCACGTGTAGATTTTTATTACCCATTTACGATGGTGATTTGCTGGTTAATGTTGTGACTTACTGTTTGCTTTAGTTCGACTTTGCCGACTAGCTCTTTCACTAGCTCCCAACAACGAGCGCTGTATGAAGCCACGTGGAATGTTGTGTTGAGACTATCGCCCACCTGAACATACACATAGGTATTCAGATATCTGTATGACACTCATTTCAAGAACAAGCGCATGCGCGAATAGGTACTATACGAATTATCATCATATGTCGATGATACACAGTAAACTCAAATCCAAAAAGACCAATTCGATTGCTATAATATACATTTGAGTGTTTCTATGCATTTATTTCATCGAACTGCTTTTTCGCAGCCTATTCGTATAATTTATTCACCAATTTGTATACACGCATTGATATTGAGGTATACAAGTTCCATATGAGAAACAAATGAATGATATGCGGAGATGTCACACGCACCAACGGCATGTACAAAAACGAAATAACAATAGCAGGCATACCTCTCCCAGTGAAAGTTCTGTGCTGAACAATTTCTTGAAGCCGGGGGGGAGCTCCTTGGGTGGTTCCGGCTCACCCGTTACTTCCAGCAGTAGCCTCCTTGCTTGCCGAACTTGATCCAGAAACGCAAGCGGCTGGGAGACAGATTTGCGATTGTGCTGGTTTCCCAGCCGCCTGGCGTCGCCCTTGGCGAGACCCACATACAGGTGGACGTCTATTTGATCTAGGCGTTTTCGGGTTTGAGGGTCGATGTTGGCAGTCCGTAACACCTCCTTGGTGGCCCTGGTCAAGTGGTTGCCACCGAGAGGAAAGATGCGATAGCTCGCAATGTCTCGGTGGCTGAATTGGCTTGCATCAGCCAGCTGCCCGGGGTCAACCATACAGGGAAGTATTGTCTGGTGACCGCTCGGGCAGGAGCGCAGTTCCGACTGGCGCCTGTCAACCCAGTTGGGGTCGACTGGTCGGCACAGATATTCATCTGGCGTATCGACCAGATCAGACACCTGCAGCATGAATCGTCCTGAAGTATATAATAGAACAGTCGTCATGCTATGCAATCTCGACGTAAACAGCGAATCATCCAGGCAATCAATCTATACGGCAGCGTAGAGCTGCCATTTCTTTTTTCTGTATAAATCGCCCTTGTGTATTATTAACTCGCACTTGCGAATTAATAACTGGCACTTGCGAATTAATAACTCGTACTTGCGAATTAATAACTCGCACTTGCGAATCAATAACTCGCACTTGCGAATAGCGGATGCAACATACAACCCTACGTTGTGCCCAGGGTCCCTGACCACATGTGGCCGTAGGTGGTAGTCAAAGCAACAAAAGCAAACCGAAGTCGCGGAAGGTATATGCCATTGAACACACAAAACAATGGCCTCCACAGATATTGGCTGACTGGCTAAGGCTATTTTTCCCTTGGTATGAAACACACGGAAATATAGCAATCGTTGGCACATCTCAACAATTGTATCATAAGCTTGAGGACACTTCGAAGAAAATTAAAAGCCGCATGACTGTGCAGGCGAAAGGAATATGGCCCGTAGGGGAAAATCACAGTTGTGCATCCTATTATACACTATCCTACCCACTGAGATATCGATTGACGTCTAAAAAAAGAGAAACTCATCTGCTTGGTGTTCTGGTTCATCGATATTGATCTAGAATAAACAGGTTTTGTACTCGTCTCGGTTCTCTGACCATTCTGCTTAACACACAACAAGGAAATTCACGCTTGCTGTCGCGTGGTAACCAGTACATAACGCTTCCTGTCACGTGGTAACGTGGAAGTCTGCTCCCGACCCAACCATTTTTCCTGCTGTTGCAACAAGAATCGCTATGTAAAATCTCCAGCCCAAACTCGCGTAGCCATTTTTCTTGCATCCAGTACATAACGTCAGATTTGAATATTCATGAGTAACAGAATCCCCCAAAAAATATGGCGCTATACCATTGCTATGGGTGTATGACGTTAGTCCCTTACCCAACTCATGTACAGATCAGGGGCGTGTGCAGAAATCCTTGAAAATGAGGGGGGGTGGGGGAGCAATAAAAAAAAATGACGAAGGGGGGGTTGGGGCAAAGCAAAATTGACAACCCCTGGGTAGCTCACACAGGGGTTCACCAATTTTTTGAAGACCGGGGCGGGGAGGTACAGAATTTGAAAGGGGGGTGGGGCACAGATATACTTTAGGGTCTGAAAGGGGGGCACGTGCCCCCTGTGCCCCCCCCCCCTCCCTAGACATGCCCATGCAGGTCGTCTACACCGTCTATAACGTTAGTCCCTTACCCTTACCCACGTACACGTCGTCAACGACTCACAGCCTTCCCGCTGCACTGGAAACCCCCAAGCGTTCACGTGTATCGCTGCCCGGCAGGTAAGGCTATGTAGTATCACTGAGTGCGTGACTCCCTTCACATCACCCACGCACCTACCCACGCACCTACCTACTGTCCATTTAGCGCACCGGGCATAGAATATATATTAAAACCGAGTGGAGGTTAATGGGTGGGGGGAATGCATGGTGGGGAGGGCAGGGCCGGATCCAGACATTAGGGGGTGGGGGCTGGGGCTTGAATTTCGAGATTACAGGGCATAGACGGCGGAGGGGGGGGGGGGGGTGGGCACGGCCCTTACTCAGCATCAGGTTGCTGCTCGTGGACAGGGGCTAAACCTGTCGGTGTGGTGTGTGGGGGGGGGCTTCTGCGCCTTGACCAGGGGGTGTTGGGGTTATAGCCGCAGTAGCCCCCTCGCTGGATCCGCAACTTGAGGGGGTAGTACAATTATCAAATCTTTCGACCTGCGGGCGTTTCGTCCAGGGGGCCTCCCCCGTCCCCCCCCCCCCGCCGTCCCCACCCCTTAGGACTCTATTCATAAACCCATAAAAAGTGCGTTTTCGTCGTAGCCTCACCAGCTAGTTGTGGTGTAGCCCTGGTACATGCCTCTCTGACGACGCCCGTAGACGGAGCAAGGGCCTCGTTCCGTTTACGGGCGTGGTCAGAGGAATGCACCAGGGCTAGTTGCGGTGGTGCTCATGATAAAACAATTCTAATTCAATATAATTATGGCGTTTTCTTAATTCAGAAAATGCACCTATTGCGTGAATACTTATCTATTTTGAGCCGGATAATCGCTTGACAAAATGTTCTAAGTGTGTTTTATGAATCTATACCGACCCTGGGGCGGTATTCATGTTAATATTCAAAAATAATCAAATTACATTGAATATTAAATATGATTTTCTGGCGAAATCAAGAAATATATATACTACACAAATATAAAGGCACAAATAGTGCTGTAGGTAAGACTCGGTGGCTGTGTCCGCACTTGCAGGCTGAAGTTCATACGGACCGCGTTGCTGCCAAACCTTCACTGCTGAGCAAACATGGTTGGACGCTAACGTTGTATGTCGCAGGTACGTCTCGCGTGCATTGGAGTGGGACTCTTCACTCTTCACTCTCACTGATATATAGGGTAGGGCTCGACCCTTCACTCTGACTGATATATAGAGTAGGGCTCGACCCTTTACTCTGACTGATATATAGAGTAGGGCTCGACCCTTCACTCTGACTGATATATAGAGTAGGGCTCGACCCTTTACTCTGACTGATATATAGCCCTGACGCATGACCCTCACGACCTCAACCCTAACGGGGGTGTAAGGGCCATGCCATGCACATGGTCAAAAAAGTAGCATTGCATCACCCAGCTCGCTTCGATGAATAATTGTCGATTATGACGACGAACCTACTTCTCCTAATCGCCTCGCCCCTCTTCTTTAGACATTACTTGGACCATACGATGCATTCATTTTAAAATTTGGTCTCTAATTCTTGCAGACCAATGATATGTTTGTCGGTTAAGCCACAGGTGCCTCAATCGTGGGTGGGTGGGGCGGGAGGACATATGACATATGGGTGTAGCCGGCTCTCCCCCCCCCCTCCCGCCCCACCCACCCACGATTTAAGCGCCTGTGGTTAAGCATTACTACTTTTTTAACCATGTGTATTGCTTGACCCTAGCTCCTGCCTATCAGGTTGTCAGAAGGGTCAAATTTACTGGGCTAACTGATAGATAGGGTAGGGCTCGACCCTTCACTCTGACTGATATATGTGAGACCCCGTTGCCCTTTAATGGTTCTAATCTGAGAATATGGGCCTCTTTCCTTTCATTTGCTCTAATCTGGGAATGTGACTCATCTTACCCAATATTGGTTCTATTGAGGATGTAACCCCTCTTGCCCGGTATTGGTTCTAATCTGAAAATGTGACCCCACTTGCCTTTTATTTGTTTCAATATGAAATGGACCGTTCTTAATTGGGGCTCCAGAGGGCCTTTTTCGACACGACGACACGGCGATTTTTAAAATCGATAACGCGACTTTGGGGCTATACTACCTTAAAATCGACATGCGACATCAGCACTTATCGATAAGCCACATGGGCGAAAACTTAACTCAACCAAAAAGGCCTCAACCGTTATCAAACGCAGTTTCATAAACATTCATAAGATGTATTGAAAAAAAAACCTGAAGAAAAGATCTTAACTGTGGACGAGTGGAACTGTCTGCTGAAAAAAGTTTTGATGAAGCCTGAAACCTGTCAAAACATTTTTCCAACCGAACGCAATTCGCCCCATTCTTTCTACTCTTGAAAGATTGTTTTCACAAGATGCCATATTATGCTAACAGACATTTGAAGTGTGGTTGTAGCGTAAGCAACCAGAAGAAGCAACAGACACTAAAACAAAATTTTGCTAAACAGAAGATGGTTCCACAGGGATCTCCTAAGCCGAACGAGTCAACGGAGCAACGGCGGGAAGAGAGGTTTGTCCATCCAGTCGTCGGTCAATGTTACTCTTCGCTAAAACAGACTAAACAGATCGACGAATGAAGTTCAGGTTAATGTTGTTGGCTACATTCACAACAAGCTACCGAGTCATAGAGAGATGTGTCATGGTGGCATATTTAGTATTTATTAATGACAATCAATAAAAATATTACGTAACTTGATAAAAGTTACGCAATATTTTAATAATTATAGCGCAACTTGCGTATAAAATATATTACGCAATCTTATATTAAGAGTTACGTAATATGTACACAAATTACGCAAGTTACGTATAACCGGCCGGTAAACTATCCGACAATTATAAGGTGGGGGATAAAGCGCCACACAAATCAAACAAGAACACACACCAAAATCTAAACAGATAACGATCACTAGTGACAAAACCAACATCAAAAGATATCGGGGAGCCGGCTGGGGATGGTGGGTGTCTGAAGTTTACGCCTGGCTCTGGTGCAGGCTTTGTCAGAAAGAGGCCGGACGGCCGTTACCGCTTAAATGTATACCCCGGAACAGCTTCGGACGAGATTACCCAATCAGGGCGTTCCGGATGAAGCGACATCTAGCGAAAGGGGGAAAAACAAAAAACAAAGCCCTTCGCCAGAGGGCGCTCGTGTCACGCCGTATGCAGTTACTCGCTAGGGAACTACATTGGCAAAGGCAGAACGCGCACGTTATGACGACCGCTTGTATGTACATGTCGCGGTAGAAGTGTACTAAAAAAAGTTAAACCCAACGATATACGCACCCTGCTAAAAACCAGTTCTATTAGAACAGGTAGATAAAACATAGCATCAAGCAATCGCTACTACATACGGTGATAACGGGTTACAACAGTTCCTGTTAACCCACCCCTAGGAGCATCCTTGGCTGAACGTACACCGCGTAAAATCAGTTATCATCGTGTGCAGATGACTTTCATGTATAGACTTTAGTTTGCAAGACACGTCTTCACTTGGTAGACTTTAACCTATTACAGGTTAGAGTCGTACTGCAATTCGTTTACATTTTGTCTCAAATGTGTAATGACCGCATTTAGGGGCCTAGAACGTACTTTACATATATAACCATCAGTTATGAAAACCGTAGATTGAACAGTTCATAATCTGTGATGTTGACGACGATGAATGTGTGCGCACGATTATATCTCTCTTGTAATATTTCAAAAGCGTCTGGTTCAATTCAACAAGGTAAAACAAGAGTTGCGCGTGTAATTGTTCTGCAGCATTGAAGAACAGGTGGAGGAGATCGCAGATATACGCAGTGTTCTTAAGGGTTTAGAAGAGTGAGCATAGCATATATATGGCTCTGCTTGGAGAAGTCTGTTTGGCATCAAGACTAATTATTTTAGCATATGTTATCGCGTTAAGATGTGTATAATTTGACTTCCAAAGTGTTAAACTTGGAAATTAACATGGATTTCACCATATGTAATTGACTATATGTGCCTACGACTGATTTAGTGATGAGTGAAGCAACTTTGAATTTTTGTTGTTATTGTATTTGGTTTGTATGTCTCCTGAATTGATTTCAATACACTTTCTGTATCATTTGTGGCACGGCAAATTACTTCTTTTTGTTTTCCTTTTGTACATAGTTCAATGGTGATGTTGGACCCTGTAGCAGAGAGGCTGCATTGCCAAATAATGAGAGGATACATGACGAGGGACCATATCTTCTTCAAGTATTTGGACAAGGCTTTGACGTTTGTGGAGTGTTGTCAGCTGGCTAAACTTGACATATTTCAATGGACGGATACTGACCCAACCTAATGAATTTTCTGGCTTCGTTACGGCATATTGGACACAAAAGGACATACAACTTATTACGTGGACCTGACTTTCTCTCGCAAGGCGGAGGAACCTATACTTTTGATTGGAATGACTGGAACTTCCCTCTGCCACCATCAGAGAAACTAAACACATTCATTGGATGTGACACAACTGCAAATGGTGTAATACTCTTTTTTTGTTCGTCGGAAAAAAATTGTCCCATTATTGACAGTAGAACTGTTGAAGTGTGTATTGTAATTCAATGAGATGACGGCATGGCTCTAAAGCCTGGAATGCAAGTTGATTTCAGGACGAAACAGATAGTGGGCACCACTGATAACATCGACTTGGCCTACATCCAACGCAACAGAAATCCTGATCCGACTTCCTTCAAAGAAAAGTTTGCAAAAGAGGCTCGTACGTGAAACATGTTGCAGTACGCTGGATGGCAAACTTCAAATGCCTGGTGGGGTTGATCATATTACATCAGGCGTCTCAGGAGACCAGCTGCTGCAGATATGCATGGAAAGAACAGATGCCATACAAACCTGCTTGGCTTGCATGGATCATCACAATGCTTCACCAGTGCTGGCAACCCGAGCGAAGCACCAGTGCGAAATTGACTTTTGCAAGGACTGCAGTGCCATGAAGCAGCTTTGCGAACAATGTAGCGCACTTGGGATCAGCCACTGAAGCTCGAATTTGCGTCTATACATTAAATGCAAGCAACAGCAAAAAAAGTGCGTGAAGTTGATGAGCCTAGGGAAAGCGTCAGATTGTGAGAAGAAAAAACAAACAGGCCAAAATCGCGAAAGACCGTGGGACAGCCCCTGTTGGAATACAGCAACAAATTTCAATACCAGACACGGTGCCTCTTCACGGGATTCAGTTCTCCAGTGAGCCAATACGATGTCTAGGCATATATGTCGGCCATGACAAAGTAAAATGTAAACAACTTAATTGGACAAAAAAACTAAATGATATTCAAAGACAGATAAATGTATGGAAAAAACGGAACCTAACTATATTTGGCAAGGTTCTGATAATCAAAACACTCGCGCTACCTAAAATCACATTTCTAGCTACACATTGCACGATTCCAGATGGGATTATAAAGAAGCTAAACAAAATATTCTATGGTTTTATATGGGGACCACGGGATCGCATCAAGCGCAACGTATTGATACAGCCTGTCACTCAAGGTGGTGTCAACATGATAGACGTCGAATCTCATATTAATGCCATAAAATCCTCATGGGTTAAACGGATTACCAGTGAACCTGATAACTGGAACTTTCTATCTCGGATGTACCTGAATAGTTTAGGACCACGATTCCTCTGTTTGGATTTCATTCATATTAATGCTGGCAGTTTGCCTATTATTATGTCTTTGCCATTATTTTATCAAGAAATTATTATAGCTTATAGTAAGCTGAAAGAACCAATGAAACCAAAACATAAGGATGAAGTTCTAAACCAAGCTATCTGGGGAAATCACAACTTTTCCTACACCGATGTAAAGAATAAGGAACGTTGTTTATATATTAAGCAGTTTATTGAATATAGAATAACTCATATAAGACACCTGAAGTTTGTCGCTGGATCACTGGATCAGGCGTATATTCACGGATTGTCGCTAGGAAAAGCAAACATGTATCATGATATAACACATTTGTTGAAAGGGCTAAGACCACATATTGCATTAATAGGAGATCATGTACCTACGAACAGTAAGACATTTTTCCCCAACCCAGATATGATAACGGAGTTGACAAAGCTCAAATGTAAAGGGTTTTATAATATACTATTACGTAGAAAGGCAGAAAAACCTATAGCGCAAGGGAAATTAAGTACATTGTTTTCTGATCAAGAAATCACGTTTTCTGATGTATATGAACGAAGTATAGTAAAGATTCAAGATCTTAAACTTGCAGAATTCAGATACAAAATACTAAACGTAATACTCCCATGTAATAAAAATTTGTATAAATGGGGGAAAGCCAGCAGCGATTGTTGTCAAATATGCGGAACCGCGGAAGATATCTGGCACCTTCTATACCAGTGTAAGCATGCAAAGAAAATATGGTCTTGTGCTGCCGATGTATTAAAAATTGATATTTGTTTACATAATGTTGTATTAGGGGACAAGAATGCAACAACCAATTTTATTATCTCACTTATGACCTATTTTATTTATAAGGAATGGCTGGTATGCAACGCCCAACAGAAATCAAGAACTTGCAGCGAAACTGTCCCCTTCCTTAGAAGAGAACTGCACTATCGATCATTAATATATAAGAATATACTTAGTACAGAATCGAGAGAGACATTATATAGAATGCAAGAGCACTTAGCGACAATTTAGTAAATTAGTATCTTGACAACATTGTCAGATTATACCTGAATACATACTTGCTGCGAACTAATGTTTTATATGTCAGATGTATGGCTGCTATGTACCCACAACTGTTTGGATTCGGAATAAACGATTTGACCAAAAAAAAAAAAAAAAAATAAATAAAGGTACCAGGTTCAATAAAAAAATGCTACGAAGCTTGTTAAAAGACGCCGTAATTAGACCAGAGTTGAAAGCCAGTGCATACCGTCGTCCCTGAGCTGTTCCGTTACCACGAGGCCAACAAACCGGGGGTGCTGGTGCATCCGATTCAAGTTCGTATGGGAAGGGAGCAGACACTGTTTGTGTGTGACGCGTCTAAACAGACAATCATAGAGGTGAGGCTTCACTACCCTGCAGATGTGGTACTGCCTGGACTTCAGAAGCCTCGGGGTGTCTTCTTTTCTTCTGGGGTTCTATTTGTCTCAGACACAGGGGCCGGTGACATCTACTACATAGATTTGGAAAACGTCACTGCAATGAAGCCAAAGACAACGCCAAAAAAAGCACTGGTTGCTGCAACGTATTACTGGAAGTTGTTCTCAGAATGTGAGGCACGAAACAGGACTGTGAAGAAACCTAGAGATACGCTATTAAAGTTAATCAAATCACGAGTCACTGTCGGAGGTAAGCAGGTGCTTTACGTAGAACCTGCGATTGCGTCGCCAGGTGCCTTAACTGGAAATTTGTCCAATTACGCACAGCTCTCCGGAAAGATAGTCCGGACCTGGGGATTTCCGGTCCAAAAAGGGACTCGTGTTTCACGAGGATCAGTTCTTTGTCTCTTGCAAAGATGGAATACGCTCAGTCTGTGTTGGGGATCCAAATTACTGTCCCATTCTGCTGCTGGCGAGCAAGACCGAGACTTGCCAAGAACCGTTTGGTCTCGCCATTCATCAGTCAGAGCTGTTTTACAGTGATGTGGCATCGAGAAAGATTTGGACGTTTTCCATACTAGAAGGCAAATGCGAGCTTTATTGTGGGTCAGGCCTGCAGGGTAACCAAGACGGAGGAAATCGTTCGGCAAGCTTCCATCAGCCATTGGGATTGTCTGGCGAGGGGAAGACTTTATATCTGTGTGATGCTGGTGTCGGCGCTGCGAGAATGCTCACTCCGTTAGGAGGCATGACAAGTTATCTGGAGACCATGTACTCTCTGTTTGACGTGTTCGGCATTCACACTAAGAGCAAGAGGAGGCTGGTAACCAATTATCGCATTCCTTGAACAGGGTGAAGCTGATGCAAGAAGTAGGACGGGCAAGACTGGCCAACTTCAAGGACTGGAGGGTGTCATCGCCAGCAAAACGTTGCACTCAATAAAGATGCTGAAGAGTGCTTTGGGGACCTGCTGGGAGAAGTTTTAGATGTTAACAAGGACTATATAGTCATATGTTTCGAAGATTAACATGAGAGCACTTTTCACATTAGTGGCACAATGAGATCGCGCTATGACATGCCTACTGTACTTCAGTTTGCGCAGCAGCTTGGACCTCCCGCCAATGAAACACTGAAGAGAATGACAGACTGTGGTTTTCGCTTCTTCACAGCTTTTACTTCGTACTATCCTACACCATCCAGGTGTCCACAATTCAGTGATATCCCAAAATAACCGTTTCCGCCATCCGTCAAAGCCTCCAGCAAAGATATTAGTACACCAAGATAGGTCATACGGCGATCGCCCATTGTAAAATGTGTAATGCGGCGAGCAGTAGCGCCGCTATGCGGCGAGCAGTGGCGCCACTATGCGGCGAGCGTGTAACGTTGGGCTGCCACTGCGCTGACGATAACGTTATCTGCAAGATAAGCGGCGCCCTGTGAACTACAAAATGGATTTTAGCGCTATTAATCCCGTTGATGTAAAGCTTGGTGGTGTCCTTTCGTGCTATAGTTATATTTTACATTAAATATATAATTTTTTTTAATTTCTTAGGTGGCAATAAATAGTTGTTAGTGTCATCAGGGCGTCATATTCCGAGTACGTGATGCACTGACAGGCAACTGTTTGCCTCCCCTAACTTGCTGATAACTTTGCTGGCTGAAAAGTAAGACTTACCCTTGACTTTTCGATTATTGAACACAACAACTTTACAATTATTTAGCATAGGTGGTCTCCAGCCCTTGTTTTCTGTTTTGGCACATAATAGATTCGTCCACCCTTCAACGTCACTGCAGATGGGGTGGCGGGGGTGGGGTGGCAAGGGGTATTTCCGTTCCTCGGGAATGGGGTTTTCATTTCACCGTGAACTGGGGTTGAGGCAAATGATTTTTCGTGGATTGGGAATGGGATATTAGCCGACCGTCGTGATCAAGAAGATCAAGAATTTTATTCTTTGTGATTTCAGAACACGACCCCCACCCACCCCCGCCCCCCCCCCCCCCCTCCACTGCAAACAGGCTCCCAACAAGTGTATAACAAACCCCACGACGCCCAAAGTTCAGTGATATATTTTATGCCTAAATATTGATGATAAACAACAAAGCTATGCTTATAAACATAAATTAACTTGACAAGCGTTAAGTAGAAATGCAAGCAAAGGCTTTGCTTTTCCCGGTCTGGCTAGCTTTGCCAGATTTGTCAAAGGTGCCCAGACAGCCGGAGCCGGACACCCATGGCAGCTATACCTAAAGGTCTATATATGATCAAACGCTATATGGTCTGAGTTCACCTAATTTTTACTCAAACTCCAGGACATTGATCAGGACACCTGATTACACATTCTTTAGGTCTTAGCAGTCACTTGAAGCTTGTCATCTGATAATTATTGAGTGATAATTGGCAACGATAGATTTTTGACTGCTTTCACTTGCATCAGCCCACTTCGACGTGGGCAATAATAAAGAATTATTAGCAATTGTGGCGGTGATAATCGATGCCCGTTATCATATAATATCATATAAATTAACGCAAGCAGCAGGTCTTACCTTTCTTTTTCCTTGGGGAATCTGAAGAATGACAGTCCTTGACATTCCTTTCGTGAATTCGCGCAATTTATGGCGCAGCAAACCTAAAGTTGATGCATGTTGACGGCGGCACTGTGCGACCCTACGCGCTCACCGCTTGGCGGCGCAACCGGAGAACGATTACAAGGAACTCGCCGTATGACCTATCTTGGTGTACTAATATCTTTGCCTCCAGGAAGATGGTAAGGGAACTACAGCGTTACCGACACGAGAATAGACAAGGCGTTCGTCAGCAATCCGTGCCATCCTTTAGCACGAAGGACAAGCCCGGTACTCACTAACCAATTTCAGCCTATCAACCTGTTTACCTCGGAGTTGCTCATGCTGACCTGACCAGCCTGATTGTGTCTTCAGAGAGCGCTCATGAAGATGATGGGATGAACCTTGGGGAGAATGCTTTTGTTTCCGCAAAACAAAATGGCATTGTACCAGAAGTCTTGACCTGCGCATCCAGTCGTAGTGGCAGGACTGTCCGCACTCCAAGACGCTTTAGAGACAAATAGTTTGGGTATTATACTGAATTGTACGTATGTTTCGTACACCCTTTCGTGTTTTCGTGCGCCGTCAATGTGCTGATTTTTATGTACTGTAACATGTCGGACACCTGTACGTATGTATGTTTTCCGAAAGTTAAAATTGTACTAATTATGTTTTAGCTAGTACGTGTCTGAAAACATACATACAATACGAAATGACCTACATATGGTCACTGGCAATTCTTTGCATTGGGCTCTGCCTACAATTAAACTGACCTACGGCCCCTGTAGAAGGGGACCTAGTCTGGTGCGTGTTTCATACGTGGTACTATTGAGCGACACTACCGACACGGTTTTTTACTGAGCGACACGCGACATGGACCTCTTCTTAAAATCGACATGCGACATGGCTACCCCCCCCCCCCCCCCTCAGGGGCCCTTTAATTGCCTAACGTCTTTTTATCCTGTTTAAGGAACGACGGCATCGTCAAAACATGTGTTTTCGTTTTATTGCATGATAGTCTGGGTGGAATGCTTGCCCGCGTTGAGGATTTCAAAGTTCATCTACATATTGGCAAGGTAACAGATTCCACGGCTTCAGCCACTGGACAACCGCTACCGCAGTACTGGATAGGTAAGGACGGTCGACTTCCAACAGTAGCTATAGGCACACTCGGTGGATATATATTGTATTCTCGGTGGAGTACGAATACATATATTACATACAAACGTATTTCGATCATTAAAAAAAAACGCTTATTTAAATGCATTCACGAAACGGACGTTTGTATTAAAGCAATATATTCCGTATTTTTTTGTATTACCAACCTCTTCTCCATGTCAAATAAGTGCACTCTGTCTTGAGTTTAAATCCTGAAAGCCTGCGGGCTATCCGGAGAGAAGCATTTTGGTCAACGGAGCAGAAGTTGGTGGCCGGCTTTATATCCCTACGCGCCTGTTCACAGTTCTCTGTTTCGTGTGTGATGTCGACCGCGGCTCGCTACCACGTCCGCGCGCGATAAGAATAAACCGCGCAGTTTTATATTGAAATGTTTGTTTTACACTCAAAGAGATATAAAACATATGCATCATAAATTTTTGAGATACTTTAGTCTTGATTCTAAAATGACAAAAATATAAGATGGCGCATGTAAGCATATGGCATAAATTAACATAAAACTATGTCCAAAAGTTAATGGGGCCGGCCTGGTAGCTCAGTGGGTTAGAGCGATCGCTTTGAGTGCTCTGGTCACCTGGGAGCCTAACACCACGTGGATCGGTGGTTCGAGCCCCGCTGTGGCCGTGTCTGTGCGGTAGCAGGATAAAGATCCCATATCCTTCTTTGCGAAAGTAGAGGGTTACCCCGGGCATATGGCTCCGCTCTTCCCTTACTTCTCCCGTTGACGCGATACGACCAGAATTGGTTAATGCGTCTTGAATAAAAACCAACCAACCAAAAGTTATTTTTTTAAAGAACCGACCCGACCTCGAAAGGCTTACGTTGTCTTGTTTTGCGTAGATCTCGAGAAGTGACCGTATATGTTAGGCTGATATATAACACAGCTTATTGTGATAATGAAAGTCAGCATAGATGATCTTACGCTAATTACATATGTCTCAAAGGGCTTGTTAACCGGTTCCACCTTCTGGCGTTAACTCACCCAGGGTTGACAACCACTGGGTGGACAGCGGCCTACGAAGCGTTTTGGAGCGACGGGGAAAGCAAGAATTTGGCGATTGGCCACTGGGTGAGCAGCCAGCCCAACAACACGGCGGGACAGTGTGTGGCTGTCCAGCGGCACGCTCAGGGACAGAAACTGCGGTGGTGCGACCTTCAGCTGCCCTTCGTCTGCCAAGTGACGGCCTGCCTTGAAGGTATTAAAGCTATATATTATTAAACAGATGTTTCCCGCCAATTAAAAAAATATGCATAGGATACTGAAAAGAAAGGTCGTCATTTGCATGTAACGCGACTGCATCATTTGCTTAAAATTGCCGTGGCAAACCTGCCAGAAAAGATATTCTTTGCATGGCAGCTTGCCGTACGTTTTGTAGCTAACTGGACTGCGTAAGAGATTTGTCTGTAGTTTCACTGGTTTTTCACTCGATTTTAGAGATTTTGAGCAGCGTGCAGACAATGAATTTCAGTGATTATTAAGTGATAAGAATACATGAATCTGGCACCAATCAGGCCAACATGTGACGGATGTTGATGCTGACATGGCTTTGGCGGAAACAACTGTTTGAATAACTTTGAACGGAAACCCTCTAATGTCCCATCAAATCATAAGGCGTACATCTCGTCATTAAATGTGACGCCCCTTGGAGCTACTATTGATGGATTCATCGTACCCAACTACATCGCTAATTGAGGAATCTTATGCTAGACTTTTGAACATCAAGCGGCTGTACAGTGTAGCGTTTCCCTCTCTCTTGTTTCTCAGACGAGTTTCTGTGCGCCAATGGCGGGTGTGTCCGTGCCAAGTGGGTCTGTGACGGGATGACTCAATGCGGAGACCACTCGGATGAGGAGAACTGCCGTGAGTTACATCGTGTAGCCTCGTTATGAATTATGCGTAGCCTAGTTATGATTTATGTGTAGCCTCGTTATGAGTTATATGTAGCCTCGTTATGAATTATGCGTAGCCTTGTTATGATTTATGTGTAGCCTCGCTATGAGTTATATGTAGCCTCGTTATGAAATAGCAGACGCCTCTTCATGATTTATGTGTAGCCGTGCGCAAATATGCAGCACCCGAAAAGCTACCGTATAATATCAAATTGACGAATCGCTGGTCCATTTATGTAATAAAATTCATTTCGCTGTGGGTGATATTTTTCTGTATTACGTTTTGTTGTTAACATTAAAATGATTTCTCGCACTCTGTTGTCAGTGGCCAATGTTGACACCAGTTCCGGGAAAAACCCATCCCGGTATACATGTCAGAAATTGAGATTTTATCATATTATGTTACAGTTTGACAAATTAGTTTATGTGGCGAAGTTTGGCGGCTTAAAAGCTGAAACTTACTTTGTGAAATCCATTTTAGTTTTCCAATCGTGCGTTGTTTTGCTGCCGCCATTCACGTTACAGATCTTGTCACTCAGTGGTTACCGCGGTGTCAATGCGCGTAACAGATATTTACATAAATAGTTCCAACAAACCAACCGAAATTAATAGCTATAGACCTGAATCATATGAACCCCAACTATAGAAATACAGCCACAATTTACGAAACAAAAGGTTCATTTAGGAAATAAATACCATTTTGCCTAAAGCAATATGTTCGTTAGACCTACCTAAACACTTTGACGACGTCATATCTCCAAGGAAACACGTCGCGCGCAACACTTAGTTACTGGTGCTATTGAGCGCCACTGTTATGATTTTGACAAAATATTTACTTACAGTTGTGAGTATTATTGTCATCGTTAGATCTCCGTGTTGACTTAATGGCGACGTTTGAAGTTCTATTCGAGGGAGAAAATACATATGGCATTGTTTCTCGTGCGAGATGGGTTTATCTTTATGGGTTTATCTTTATGGGTTTACCCGCCGCAGAGGCGTAAACACTTTGACGACGTCATATCTCCAAGGAAACACGTCGCGCGCGACACTTAGTTACTGGTGCTATTGAGCGCCACTGTTATGTTTTTTACCAAATATTTACTTGCAGTTGTGAGTATTATTGTCATCGTTAGATCTCCGTGTTGACTTAATGGCGACGTTTGAAGTTCTATTCCAGCGAGAAAATACATATGGCATTGTTGCTCGTGCGAGATGGGTTTGTCTCAGCAAGCATCTCCAAAACCCTGCCTTCGCCTAAAGGCTCAGGCAGGATTTTGGAGACTTGTGCTGAGATAAACCCATCTCGCACTGGACGCAATGCCATATACATATCATCATGTACTGGGTAAAAGGTATGTGCTGTGATGCTTCGTTCGGTAATTGTATGCATATTGTGAACGTTATTTTTCACGGTGTATTATCATACCTAAATCAATGTATATGGTCTCATTGGGGCCTTATTTACCGTATGATCTTCTCTTCAGCAGTATTCAATCAAAGCTACATGCATGTAGATTGGCAATTCTTATTACCATCTTTTTACATTGACTCCGACTGCTATATTTACTACTCTCTGGCCAACTCCCAGCCTCACTATGTAGATACCACGAGGGCCCTGGCAGATCTGGAACCCTCCGCTTCCCTCTCATGGGCAATGTCTATGAAGACAGCACGGACTACCGCTGACTAATCCAAGGCTTCATAGAAACCCGCGTACACCTTACCGTGAGTAACACCAATGTCTGTCTGTTTACATGTTGTCACTGGCCGATCTCGGGGGGAGCGTTACAGGGATCCCGTTGTTACATTCATCTTTCTTCTAAGTGTACGCCTCATTTTGATGTCCCGGTTTCGGCGAGCTCGATTCATCCAAAGTAGAGGAGCGGGTAGGAGTTCCAGGAGAGGATCAGGAAGTACGGAGTTCCAAGAGAGGATAAGCAAGTGCGCAGTTCCAGAAGAGGAGCGGGTGAGAGTGGCAGGAAAGGATCAGGAAGTACGGAGTTCCAGAAGAGGAGCGGGTGGGAGTGCCAGGAGAGGATCAGGAAGTACGGAGTTCTAGAAGAGGAGCGGGTGGGAGTGCCAGGAGAGGATCAGGAAGTACGGAGTTTCAGAAGAGGAGCGGGTGGGAGCGCCAGGAGAGGATGAGGAAGTTTGTAGTTCCAGAAGAGGAGCGGGTGGGAGCGCCAGGAGAGGATGAGGAAGTTTGGAGTTCCAGAAGAGGAGCGGGTGGGAGCGCCAGGAGAGGATGAGGAAGTTTGGAGTTCCAGAAGAGGAGCGGGTGGGAGCGGCAGGAGAGGATCATGAAGTACGGAGTTCCAGAAGAGGAGCGGGTGGGAGTGCCAGGACAGGATCAGGAAGTACGGAATTCCAGAAGGGGAGCGGGTGGGAGTGCCAAGAGAGGATGAGGAAGTACGGAGTTTTAGAAGAGGAGCGGGTGAGAGTGCCAGGAGAGGATCATGAAGTACGGAGTTCCAGAAGAGGAGCGGGTGGGAGAGCCAGGACAGGATCAGGAAGTACGGAATTCCAGAAGGGGAGCGGGTGGGAGTGCCAAGAGAGGATGAGGAAGTACGGAGTTTTAGAAGAGGAGCGGGTGAGAGTGCCAGGAGAGGATGAGGAAGTTTGTAGTTCCAGAAGAGGAGCGGGTGGGAGTGCCAGGAGAGGATCAGGAAGAACGGAGTTTCAGGAGAGGGTCAGGAAGTACGGAGTTGCCGAAGGGCAGTGGGTGGAAGTGCCAGCAGAGGATGAGGAAGTTTGTAGTTCCAGAAGAGGAGCGGGTGGGAGTGCCAAGAGAGGATGAGGAAGTACGGAGTTTTAGAAGAGGAGCGGGTGAGAGTGCCAGGAGAGGAGGAGGAAGTTTGTAGTTCCAGAAGAGGAGCGGGTGGGAGTGCCAGGAGAGGATCAGGAAGAACGAAGTTCCAGGAGAGGGTCAGGAAGTACGGAGTTGCCGAAGGGCAGTGGGTGGAAGTGCCAGCAGAGGATGAGGAAGTTTGTAGTTCCAGAAGAGGAGCGGGTGGGAGCGCCAGGAGAGGATGAGGAAGTTTGGAGTTCCAGAAGAGGAGCGGGTGGGAGCGGCAGGAGAGGATCATGAAGTACGGAGTTCCAGAAGAGGAGCGGGTGGGAGTGCCAGGAGAGGATCAGGAAGTACGCAGTTCCAGAAGAAGAGCGGGTTGGAGTGCCAGGACAGGATCAGGAAGTACGGAATTCCAGAAGGGGAGCGGGTGGGAGTGCCAAGAGAGGATGAGGAAGTACGGAGTTTCAGAAGAGGAGCGGGTGAGAGTGCCAGGAGAGGATCATGAAGTACGGAGTTCCAGAAGAGGAGCGGGTGGGAGTGCCAAGAGAGGATGAGGAAGTACGGAGTTTTAGAAGAGGAGCGGGTGAGAGTGCCAGGAGAGGATCATGAAGTACGGAATTCCAGAAGGGGAGCGGGTGGGAGTGCCAAGAGAGGATGAGGAAGTACGGAGTTTTAGAAGAGGAGCGGGTGAGAGTGCCAGGAGAGGATCAGGAAGTACGGAGTTCCAGAAGAGGAGCGGGTTGGAGTGCCAGGAGAGGATCATGAAGTACGGAGTTCCAGAAGAGGAGCGGGTGGGAGAGCCAGGACAGGATCAGGAAGTACGGAGTTTTAGAAGAGGAGCGGGTGAGAGTGCCAGGAGAGGATGAGGAAGTTTGTAGTTCCAGAAGAGGAGCGGGTGGGAGTGCCAGGAGAGGATCAGGAAGAACGGAGTTCCAGGAGAGGGTCAGGAAGTACGGAGTTGCCGAAGGGCAGTGGGTGGAAGTGCCAGCAGAGGATGAGGAAGTTTGTAGTTCCAGAAAAGGAGCGGGTGGGAGTGGCCAGAGGTATCAGGAAGTACCGAGTTCCAGAAGAGGAGCGGGTGGGAGTTCCAGGAGAGGATCAAGAAGTACAGAGTTCCATAAGAGGAGCGGGTGGGAGTTCCAGGAGAGGGTCAGGAAGTACGGAGTTCCCGAAGGGGAGCGGGTGGAAGTGCCAGGAAAGGATCCGGAAGTACGGAGTTCCGGAAGAGGAGCGGGTGGAAGTGCCAGGAGAGGATCAGAAAGTACGGAGTTCCCGAACGGGAGCAAGTGGTAGTGCCAGGAGAGAATGAGGAAGTTTGTAGTTCCAGAAAAGGAGCGGGTGGGAGTGGCCGGAGGGATCAGGAAGTACGGAGTTCCCGAAGGGGAGCGGGTAGAAGTGCCAGAAGAGGATCAGGAAGTACGGAGTTCCATAAGAGGAGCGGGTGAGAGTGCCAGGAGAGGATCAGGAAGTACGGAGTTCCAGAAGAGGAGCGGGTGAGAGTGCCAGGAGAGGATCAGGAAGTACGGAGTTCTAGGAGATGAGCATACCCAGCTCAATTACTTTTTATTTTTATTTTATTTTTTATTGCATCACAGCGATCTCATATGCATAATATGCAATATGAACTATAGTCAAAACGGAAAGTCTCCGGACATCGAAATTTGCGCATTATTTGTTTACTCTATGATTTGAGGACGAACTCTTATGCATATTCCTTACCTATGAACTGGGGCCTGTCTGAAAAATTGTTTATCCGATCTGCAGTTTGATTTTTATCCTCACAATACATGACCTGCCATGCTATTTAATAGAGCAGACGATGTTGTTTTTATCGTTCTCTTGTCAGTCACGCAAATGTAAGGTCATCCAACTGCCACTTGATGGGTTCAAAATCTGGGTCAGGTTGGCAAAGTCCATCGCGTCATTTGACGAAGGTACCGAGGTTGAATGCAATGGTCAGGTAGTGGTTCTGCTATACCCACTTTTGCAGGAGTCGTTTGCTTTTGCGCAATGAATCCAAGTTTAGCCTCAATTGATACTAAACTGATTTCAAGTTCCCTCTGGGTCACTTTAGGTATGCGTCAATGCTTAAAACGGAGTTAATGATTACACACTGTAGTATTTTTACAGTTTTCATACATTATGCATTCAATCTAATACAATAACAATAACGACATCACAATAAACTCGGTCCAAGATCACTTACCAAAGGTATTGCAGTAGACTTGTGTAGAACGTCGATGGCGCTGACGAAAAGACTACCTAAGCTTCACACATTACCTCTGTACCGACCAACATCACATGGAGCTTTGCTTCTACATAAGTATTGGGAATATTTATGGTATGGGCGTCTGTATAAAATAAGGTAAATGTCCGTCAGTCTGTCGACCTACAGCTACGTTAGTCCGTACTTGTCAAAGTCCAATTAGTCACTGTCCGTATTTCGCGCAGAAACCCCTGTCGTCCCCCTAGTCACGTGATTCCGACCAACACCGAACGTTTATTTGCATAGTCGTGTATTTCCGCATTTTTTGGCACATTTTTGTGTGAGCCCTGTCTTTTCGAGTTTCTGCAGTGAAACCCCGTCATTTAAATTAACAGTACCCATCTCAAGTGATGTCACCTGGCACTCATAAAGAATATCAAATAGTTGAGAAGTACAAAGTATCAATTAACTAAATTTATTTTATGTACTGTAAAATCTCGGTAATTATTTGCATGTCAGTATTAAAGAAAACTCAAAAATTTGTTATCAAAATATATTACAAAGTATTCTTATATTATTTAATATATATGCCTAGCATATAATTTGATTTAAATAGCTAGATCTAATTCAAACTTAAATCACGATTCAGGTCAGGATAAAATAATCAATAAATTGTAGTTATTTGTTTGAGGTCTTCTACAATATGTGCTTGACAGACAATATATATAGCAAGATTTAATCTCTCAATCTAAATGAAGCCCAAAGCCTATATCTAAATAAAGAAAAGAAGAGTCTTCGTCTCTGGGCTAATCAGAGCACAAAAGTTGTCTGTAAAAAAAGCCGTGTTAGTATACAATAAAAGGTAGTGTGCACCTATAGAAAATAGACCTCATTAACCAAAGCCAAAAAAATTAACAGGGCAGTATTAGTATTAGAGCGGTAATGACCATGTGGACTGAGTACTGTAATTCCTATAAAACTTATCTGTACATAACATTTTCAATAGATTTTGTTTCAATATGCACAATAATTTTCCACTGAAAACCACAAATATTGCTCGTGCTTCACTTTAGTGACAACATATGACAATAAATGTCTGAAATTGATGACAAACTAGGCCTAAGTGGCCACGAGAATTCGTGACCCGTGTGTAAAAGCTGGTCTATTGACAAACACAACCAAATAAGGATTGACGTTACATGTTTACCCTGCGCACAAATCTCTTTCTAATTATAAACCAATAGAAAACAACTATGCAGATTAGGCTGTTCCGGCTTTGGCGCAGACACTCTCTATTACCATTTGCTAGGTAAACAAGGTCAAGGCCGTCAAGCACAACAGATTTAAATCACCAAATCAAAAAGCGGCCAATTGAAAAATGACAATTATGCAGATAATACATCAAAGTTACCTCGGGTTATTTGAATTACATAAATTAGGGGTTAGTATCCATCCGAATTTACATATAGAATTATAATTTTAACACTACAAAAACTAGACAAATGACTGCTTATGATAATTTGTTTGACCTTGGACCTGGTTTGTTTACCTTGTCGTCAAGATAGAAAAAAACTTCGCCCATTCAATAACAGGCTTTCCGTTTAAACCTCTGACACCAATGAAGTATTTTTACAGTTTTCATACATTATACATTTAATCTAATACAATAACAATAACGGCATCACAATAAACTCGGTCCAAGATCACTTACCAAGGGTATTACAGTAGACTTGTGTAGAACGTCGATGGCGCTGACGAAAAGACTACCTAAGCTTCACACATCACCTCTAGCTGTACCGACCAACATCATATGCAGCTTTGCTTCTACATAAGTATTGGGAATATTTATGGTATGGGCGTCTGTATAAAATAAGGTAAATGTCCATCAGTCTGTCGACCTACAGCTACGTTAGTCCGTACTTGTCAAAGTCCAATTAGTTACTGTCCGTATTTCGCGCCGAAACCCCTGTTGTCCCCCTAGTCACGTGATTCCGACCAACCCCGAACCTTTATTTGCATAGTCGTGTATTTCCGCATGTTCTAGATTTCAAGGAATTCAAACCTATGACCCCTTACAAAGATGTAAATGGTATCGCCCAGTGACGTCACAGTAAACAGTAAGTGGCGCCATCAAGCCGATGGGCTGCTTCAAAGTGCAGCAAAGCAACATTTGCTAATAGTTTATTTGCAAGTGCCTCAGAAAACGTGAGTTGACATACGCTTATTAGGCCCCGATTTGAAGTTCACATAGAAAGTATTTTTTTCTTTAAATCAGTGAATATTGTCTTGTAAACGGGAAACTTCGTTGTCCGAAGAGTTTCCGTTGCGACAATGCAGATGAGTCAAATCTAGCTACAGAGAGCAACAATTAGGAAGACAGAATATTTGGTGGCGTGTATAAGAAAGTATTCTATTGGCGGAGGAAGTCTTACCATTCGATTATTCTTTGTGGCATGTTCTTCAAAGCGTTCTTCAAACACTTTTTAACTGAAATTTGAAACCATGGCTTCTTGGAAACGTTTTTTACGGCAGCGTGAAGTTAGGAACGGGAACCCGGAGACACGGGAGTCGCTGTGAAGTTAGAACCGGGAACCGGGAACCGGGAACCTGGAACCGGGAACCGGGAACCCGGAGACTTGAGACTAACAAGGATGCAAAATAAAAACCGCTGGAAAAAGTACGCAAGTGTTTGGAATTAGTGAAGGTTACACACCAATAGGCGGCCTAGGTCGTGCGTAGAAAAGTATATACCGTCAAGTAGTGCCTAAACAATGATCGTATATCCGGGTTATATGCTTACTAATTAATTCTGTCTTTGCATATATCGTTTGTTTGACTCCTGTTTGGCCCGGATAATGCCTGTTTAATTCATCTGTGACGCATTTAATCATGCATACCGATGTTACGGGTGCGTAGTTCGGTCGACCTCATCACATGCTAATTTCCAGGGTCTCTCATTTTCGGCGGGTTGCGCAAAGGGGGATGCCACGCTATAGCATAGGCTATAGCCAAAAATTACGCCAGTCAACCAATGCTCTATAATGTTCTATGGCCCACATAGTCAATTTGGGTACCGACTTTATTCTGGCATAGGGTTGAAAATTTGAGTTTTTACACTACTTATCATCTGGATGGTTTTTATTGGTGTGTAACGTAAAGTGAAATAAAGAAAGTGGCGTCATTCATGAAGTTTACACACCAACAAACGTTTCAAATATATTTATTATAGTGTCACAAGAGAGCCATTAAAGCAAGCAGCGGTATAGCCAAAATGTTATGCCATGTGGCATATGTTCGACGCTGTTTCGGCCAATCAGACCGGTGTCATTTTGAAGCATATCAACGTGCCTATCAAATGAAAAAACAACTAGGGCGGCACAGCATTTAGTATAGAAGCCACGGCCAGAAGAAGATGACGCATTTTAACGCACTAACGCTATACACATGTACAAGTTCCTGGAGTTTTATGCCATGTGGCATATGTTCGACGCTGTTTCGGCCAATCAGACCGGTGTCATTTTAAAGCATATCAACGTGCCTATCAAATAAAAAAACAACTAGGGCGGCACAGCATTTAGTATAGAAGTTACGGCCAGAAGAAGATGACGCATTTTAACGCCTTAACGCTATATTAAGTCCTGGAGTTTATGCCATGTGGCACATGTTCGACGCTGTTTCGGCCAATCAGACCGGTGTCATTTTAAAGCATATCAACGTGCCTATCAAATGAAAAAACAACTAGGGCGGCACAGCATTTAGTATAGAAGCCACGGCCAGAAGAAGATGACGCATTTTAACGCACTAACGCCATACACATGTACAAGTTCCTGGAGTTTTATGCCATGTGGCATATGTTCGACGCTGTTTCGGCCAATCAGACCGGTGTCATTTTGAAGCATATCAACGTGCCTATCAAATGAAAAAACAACTAGGGCGGCACAGCATTTAGTATAGAAGCCACGGCCAGAAGAAGATGACGCATTTTAACGCACTAACGCCATACACATGTACAAGTTCCTGGAGTTTTATGCCATGTGGCATATGTTCGACGCTGTTTCGGCCAATCAGACCGGTGTCATTTTGAAGCATATCAACGTGCCTATCAAATGAAAAAACAACTAGGGCGGCACACCATTTAGTATAGAAGCCACGGCCAGAAGAAGATGACGCATTTTAACGCACTAACGCTATACACATGTACAAGTTCCTGGAGTTTTATGCCATGTGGCATATGTTCGACGCTGTTTCGGCCAATCAGACCGGTGTCATTTTAAAGCATATCAACGTGCCTATCAAATAAAAAAACAACTAGGGCGGCACAGCATTTAGTATAGAAGTTACGGCCAGAAGAAGATGACGCATTTTAACGCCTTAACGCTATATTAAGTCCTGGAGTTTATGCCATGTGGCACATGTTCGACGCTGTTTCGGCCAATCAGACTGGTGTCATTTTAAAGCATATCAACGTGCCTATCAAATGAAAAAACAACTAGGGCGGCACAGCATTTAGTATAGAAGCCACGGCCAGAAGAAGATGACGCATTTTAACGCACTAACGCCATACACATGTACAAGTTCCTGGAATTTTATGCCATGTGGCATATGTTCGACGCTGTTTCGGCCAATCAGACCGGTGTCATTTTGAAGCATATCAACGTGCCTATCAAATGAAAAAACAACTAGGGCGGCACAGCATTTAGTATAGAAGCCACGGCCAGAAGAAGATGACGCATTTTAACGCACTAACGCCATACACATGTACAAGTTCCTGGAGTTTTATGCCATGTGGCATATGTTCGACGCTGTTTCGGCCAATCAGACCGGTGTCATTTTGAAGCATATCAACGTGCCTATCAAATGAAAAAACAACTAGGGCGGCACAGCATTTAGTATAGAAGCCACGGCCAGAAGAAGATGACGCATTTTAACGCACTAACGCTATACACATGTACAAGTTCCTGGAGTTTTATGCCATGTGGCATATGTTCGACGCTGTTTCGGCCAATCAGACCGGTGTCATTTTAAAGCATATCAACGTGCCTATCAAATAAAAAAACAACTAGGGCGGCACAGCATTTAGTATAGAAGTTACGGCCAGAAGAAGATGACGCATTTTAACGCCTTAACGCTATATTAAGTCCTGGAGTTTATGCCATGTGGCACATGTTCGACGCTGTTTCGGCCAATCAGACCGGTGTCATTTTAAAGCATATCAACGTGCCTATCAAATGAAAAAACACCTAGGGCGGCACAGCATTTAGTATAGAAGCCCTAGTTGTTTTTTCGTTTGATAGGCACGTTGATATGCTTTAAAATGACACCGGTCTGATTGGCCGCAACAGCGTCGAACATATGCCACATGGCATAAAGTCCAGGAACTTGTATGGCGTTAATGCGTTAAAATGCGTCATCTTCTTCTGGCCGTGGCTTCCATACTAAATGCTGTGCCGCCCTAGTTGTTTTTTCATTTGATAGGCACGTTGATATGCTTTAAAATGACACCGGTCTGATTGGCCGAAACAGCGTTGAACATATGCCACATGGCATAAACTCCAGGACCTAATATAGCGTTAAGGCGTTAAAATG
>OZ025251.1:12822722-13124875 GCA_964019135.1 Arenicola marina
CTAAATGCTGTGCCGCCCTAGTTGTTTTTTCATTTGATAGGCACGTTGATATGCTTTAAGATGACACCGGTCAGATTGGCCGAAACAGCGTCGAACATATGCCACATGGCATAACACTCCAGGAACTTGTACATGTGTATAGCGTTAGTGCGTAAAAATGCGTCATCTTCTTCTGGCCGTGGTTTCTATACTAAATGCTGTGCCGCCCTAGTTGTTTTTTCATTTGATAGGCACGTTGATATGCTTTAAAATGACACCGGTCTGATACGCTCAAACAGCGTCAAACATATGCCACATGGCATAAAACTCCAGGAACTTGTACATGTGTATATCGTTAATGCGTTAAAATGCGTCATCTTCTTCTGGCCGTGGCTTCTATACTAAATGCTGTGCCGCCCTAGTTGTTTTTCCATTTGATAGGCACGTTGATATGCTTTAAAATGACACCGGTCTGATAGGCCCAAACAGCGTCAAACATATGCCACATGGCATAAAACTCCAGGAACTTGTACATGTGTATAGCGTTAGTGCGTTAAAATGCGTCATCTTCTTCTGGCCGTGGCTTCTATACTAAATGCTGTGCCGCCCTAGTTGTTTTTTCATTTGATAGGCACGTTGATATGCTTTAAAATGACACCGGTCTGATTGGCCGAAACAGCGTCGAACATATGCCACATGGCATGAACTCCAGGACCTAATATAGCGTTAAGGCGTTAAAATGCGTCATCTTCTTCTGGCCGTAACTTCTATACTAAATGCTGTGCCGCCCTAGTTGTTTTTTTATTTGATAGGCACGTTGATATGCTTTAAAATGACACCGGTCTGATAGGCCGAAACAGCGTCGAACATATGCCACATGGCATAAACTCCAGGACTTAATATAGCGTTAAGGCGTTAAAATGCGTCATCTTCTTCTGACCGTAACTTCTGTACTAAATGCTGTGCCGCCCTAGTTGTTTTTTCATTTGATAGGCACGTTGATATGCTTTAAAATGACACCGGTCTGATTGGCCGCAACAGCGTCGAACATATGCCACATGGCATAAAGTCCAGGAACTTGTATGGCGTTAATGCGTTAAAATGCGTCATCTTCTTCTGGCTCTAACTTCTATACTAGATGCTGTGCCGCCCTAGTTGTTTTTTTATTTCATAGCTACGTTGATATGCTTTAAAATGACACCGGTCTGATAGGCCCAAACAGCGTCAAACATATGCCACATGGCCTAAACTCCAGGAACTTGTACATGTGTATAGCGTTAGTGCGTTAAAATGCGTCATCTTCTTCTGGCCGTGGCTTCTATACTAAATGCTGTGCCGCCCTAGTTGTTTTTTCATTTGATAGGCACGTTGATATGCTTTAAAATGACACCGGTCTGATTGGCCGGAACAGCGTCGAACATATGCCACATGGCATAAACTCCAGGACTTAATATAGCGTTAAGGCGTTAAAATGCGTCATCTTCTTCTGGCCGTGGCTTCTATACTAAATGCTGTGCCGCCCTAGTTGTTTTTTTATTTGATAGGCACGTTGATATGCTTTAAAATGACACCGGTCTGATACGCTCAAACAGCGTCAAACATATGCCACATGGCATAAAACTCCAGAAACTTGTACATGTGTATAGCGTTAATGCGTTAAAATGCGTAATCTTCTTCTGGCCGTGGCTTCTATACTAAATGCTGTGCCGCCCTAGTTGTTTTTTCATTTGATAGGCACGTTGATATGCTTTAAAATGACACCGGTCTGATTGGCCGCAACAGCGTCGAACATATGCCACATGGCATAAACTCCAGGACCTAATATGGCGTTAAGGCGTTAAAATGCGTCACCTTCTTCAGGCCGTAACTTCTATACTAAATGCTGTGCCGCCCTAATTGTTTTTTTATTTGATAGGCACGTTGATATGCTTTAAAATGACACCGGTCTGATCGGCCCAAACAGCGTCAAACATATGCCACATGGCATAAAACTCCAGGAACTTGTACATGTGTATAGCGTTAATGCGTTAAAATGCGTCATCTTCTTCTGGCTGTAACTTCTATACTAAATGCTGTGCCGCCCTAATTGTTTTTTCATTTGATAGGCACGTTGATATGCTTTAAAATGACACCGGTCTGATTGGCCGAAACAGCGTCGAACATATGGCACATGGCATAAACTCCAGGACCTAATATGGCGTTAAGGCGTTAAAATATGTCACCTTCTTCTGGCCGTAACTTCTATACTAAATGCTGTGCCGCCCTAATTGTTTTTTTATTTGATAGGCACGTTGATATGCTTTAAAATGACACCGGTCTGATAGGCCCAAACAGCGTCAAACATATGCCACATGGCATAAAACTCCAGGAACTTGTACATGTGTATAGCGTTAATGCGTTAAAATGCGTCATCTTCTTCTGGCCGTAACTTCTATACTAAATGCTGTGCCGCCCTAGTTGTTTTTTCATTTGATAGGCACGTTGATATGCTTTAAAATGACACCGGTCTGATTGGCCGAAACAGCGTCGAACATATGCCACATGGCATAAACTCCAGGACTTAATATAGCGTTAAGGCGTTAAAATGCGTCATCTTCTTCTGACCGTAACTTCTATACTAAATGCTGTGCCGCCCTAGTTGTTTTTTTATTTGATAGGCACGTTGATATCCTTTAAAATGACACCGGTCCGATAGGCCCAAACAGCGTCAAAGATATGCCACATGGCATAACACTCCAGGAACTTGTACATGTGTATAGCGTTAATGCGTTAAAATGCGTCATGTTCTTCTGGCCGTGGCTTCTATACTAAATGCTGTGCCGCCCTAGTTTTTTTTTTTTGATAGGCACGTTGATATGCTTTAAAATGACACCGGTCTGATTGGCCGAAACAGCGTCGAACATATGCCACATGGCATAAACTCCAGGACTTAATATAGCGTTAAGGCGTTAAAATGCGTCATCTTCTTCTGACCGTAACTTCTATACTAAATGCTGTGCCGCCCTAGTTGTTCTTTCATTTGATAGGCACGTTGATATGCTTTAAAATGACACCGGTCTGATTGGCCGAAACAGCGTCGAACATATGCCACATGGCATAAAGTCCAGGAACTTGTATGGCGTTAATGCGTTAAAATGCGTCATCTTCTTCTGGCTCTAACTTCTATACTAGATGCTGTGCCGCCCTAGTTGTTTTTTTATTTCATAGCTACGTTGATATGCTTGAAAATGACACCGGTCTGATAGGCCCAAACTGCGTCAAACATATGCCACATGGCATAACACTCCAGGAACTTGTACATGTGTATAACGTTAATGCGTTAAAATGCGTCATGTTCTTCTGGCCGTGGCTTCTATACTAAATGCTGTGCCGCCCTAGTTCTTTTTTTTTTTGATAGGCGCGTTGATATGCTTTAAAATGACACCGGTCTGATTGGCCGAAACAGCGTCGAACATATGCCACATGGCATAAACTCCAGGACTTAATATAGCGTTAAGGCGATAAAATGCGTCATCTTCTTCTGGCCGTAACTTTTATACTAAATGCTGTGCCGCCCTAGTTGTTTTTTTATTTGATAGGCACGTTGATATTCTTTAAAATGACACCGGTCTGATAGGCCCAAACAGCGTCAAACATATGCCACATGGCATAACACTCCAGGAACTTGTACATGTGTATAGCGTTAATGCGTTAAAATGCGTCATCTTCTTCTGGCCGTGGCTTCTATACTAAATGCTGTGCCGCCCTGGTTGGTTTTCCATTTGATAGGCACGTTGATATGCTTTAAAATGACACCGGTCTGATTGGCCGAAACAGCGTCGAACATATGCCACATGGCCTAAACTCCAGGAACTTGTACATGTGTATAGCGTTAATGCGTTAAAATGCGTCATCTTCTTCTGGCCGTGGCTTCTATACTAAATGCTGTGCCGCCCTGGTTGGTTTTCCATTTGATAGGCACGTTGATATGCTTTAAAATGACACCGGTCTGATTGGCCCAAACAGCGTCGGACATATGCCATATGGCATAACATTTAGTCTATACTGCTGCTTGCTTTACTGGTTCTCTTGTGACACTATACAAAATATATTTGAAACGTTTGCTGGTGTGTAACCTTCATGAATGACGCCACTTTCTTTTATTTTTCTTTACGTTACACACCAATAGAAACCATCCCTATGATAAGTAGTGTCAAAACTCAAATTTTCAACCCAAAAAATCGGTCCCCAAATTGACTATGTAGGCCATAGAGAATTATACAGCAAGTATCCAACTGGATTTTAAAAACAAGCAGAACATAGGTTGACTAGCATAAGTTTTGGCTACAGCCTATAGCGTGCCCCCCCCTCCCCTTTGCGCAACCCGCAACAAATTAGAGACCCTGTGAATTAGCATGTGATGAGGTCGACCGAACCACACACCTGTAACATTGGCATGCATGCTTGCGTCACACATGAATTGAACTGGCATTATCCGGGTCAAACAGGTGTCAAACAAACAATATATGCAAAGACAGAATTAATTAGTAACCATATAACCCGGATATACGACCATTGTTTAGGCACTACTTGACGGTATATACTTTTCTACGCACGACCTAGGCCGCCTATTGGTGTGTAACCTTCACTAATTCCAAACACTTGCGTACTTTTTCCATGGGTTTTTATTTTGCATCCTTGTTAGTCTCAGGTCTCCGGGTTCCCGGTTCCCGGTTCCAGGTTCCCGGTTCCCGGTTCTAACTTCACAGCGACTCCCGTGTCTCCGGGTTCCCGTTCCCAACTTCACAGTGCTGTTTTGTACAGCTATAAATATATTCTCGGGCAATAAGGCATACAAAATCTAGGCTATATCCACCGAGAATTAACTTTGTTGGCTCATACGATACATCTTGACCAGTTTTCTGACCATACCATAACAATAAACTCTTCCAAAACGGTTTAATTATCTCACATGCCATAAGGGCGTGTTGGATAGTGTCAATGCTTTCATCACAAAAGTCACATATATCAGTATTCCTGATTTTGCAGATGAACAATTTCTCATTTGTAAACAGTAAACAATTACTTAACAATATTATGATTCCAGCTACATGGTACATATGGAGCGAAAATGTGTGGCGTTTAACATTCCAATAGCAGATACACATATCCAAAAGACACTACACTAATACAACACCACGACAAACCGCGTTATAGGTGAGAGTCCCCGTTAAGCCGTACATTTGTCACACATGGCTTTTGTTCTAAGACTCAAAACTTGGCCAGCTCGTTGGATGCCCTCAGTAGGCGCTGCTGGCGGGCTTCCAGCCGTGCCCGCTTCTGGGCCAGACCAGCCTCCTCGGCAAAGCCCTGGAGGACATCCTTCCTGGCGGACAACAAGCGAGCGTCCGTCTCTACCTTTCTCAGCAGGATGTTGATCAGGTAGTACAAGATCAAGTTGGGTATGTTGTCGACAATGCGTCGGTTCGCGACCTGCAAGCGAAGGACCGGCAAATACAGCACGAATAAAGCAAGACCCACAATGAGTTGGTGGGTTGGTTGTATATTCAGGACGCTTTAACCACTGTTGGTCATATCGCGTCAATGGGAGAAGGAAGGGAGAGTGGAGCTTTGTCCCCGGGGGTAACCCTCTACTCTTTGCAAAGAAGGACATGGGATCTTTATCCTGCGACCACACAGACATGGCCACAGCGGGGCTCGAACCACCAATCCAAGTGCCGCTCCCACAATGGGCACAGATTCTGTTAAAACGCCACCAACATTATTAAAAAATGGAACATCTTTATGGGAACGTTTGAACAGTACTTTTTTTGTGATATATATGCAGAAAGGGGCATAGCGACTATAAGGCTTATGAAAGTGGGGTCCAGTGTTTAGTGTCGATTTTTCAAAATTCTCAGTGACCAATGTCAATTTTTCAGGACGTTTCGTGTCGCTTTTTGGCTAAATTTAGTGCGTTCTTTTCTAAAACGCCACTATCTGTGTCAATGTCGATCGCTTTGTCAGATCCTCAGTGTCAAAAGTTCGGGGTTAATGTCGAATGTCGCTTTCTTCAAATATGCCGGTGTCGCGTGTCGCCATTTACCCCTTCCAGACCCTCGCTATAAAGTTGTTATTATTGTGTTACCTTTTATTTGGGCTATTTTGGTCCATTCTGTTGAAACCCTAATTTCTGTTTTATTATAGGCTGCTGCATGATGATCTCCCTGCATATTTTATTACCTTTTTCCATTTTCCCCGTATATTAGTCCAACATGAGTATAACACCAGATGTAAGCACAATATAATTATACCCAGAACCAGGCACAAATTTGCAGAACATTGCATCCGCTATTACTTGACTCATTTAATAAACCGAACTTCAGAAAACATTTTAACGAAGATATTTACCCATTCAATAGCGGGCTACTCTACATATATAAAAAATAGACTTATTGACAGGTACTTTGTTGACTGTTTCAAAGTTAATTGTTATGTCTGCCGCAAAGAATTATAGAGATATTGCGTTCTATCTAATCCCCCAAATTATTATTTTTATATCACATGTTCTATTGAATTGTAACGGTGTCTATCGATAATTGTGTTGTTTATAAAAAAAAAAAAAAAAAAAATTATTTTGAGGTGGCCACCATGCTAGCGACTATGTCATAATGGTGGTCTCCTCGGCCAGGGATTGTATTTTGTTCGTTTTTGCTGTATGTTGTATTGTATTGTTGTTTTCCTGTTCGAAATAAATGATTATTCTCTCTGGGGTGACGAGGTTATTGCTTGCAGGCTCCTACACGGCAGACGGTTCTCAAAGAAGCTGACACGCCGGGTAATGGGCGCCCTCTCAAGGTAATGGACTGTCGGGACGTGTCCCTGTATTTTGGTAAGCCAATGGGTCTTAAATTATGCACTTTTGGTACCTGTATGAGTCTACTGTGGGGGCAGTTGGTGGGCCAATGGGTCCGCTAAATTGTCAAGCTGGAGACGAGCCGATCCTAAAGATTTTCGTCACAGCAGATTTAACCAAAGTCGAGCAAATTTCTCAGCTGGTGCGTGGATGGGCCCTAATTTGTATACAGCTTTTTGGTACTGGCAGGGGTAAGATCTTGGGGATCCCAGTGGAACCTTCTCATATAATTTTGTTTCTAGATAACCCCCTCCCCCCCCACCCCCCCGAGTGCTGAGAACGCAGCTGTTGGCTAATTTTATCTCATCTTGAATGATAGGAACATCATGCCACGCCCAGTTTAGTTGTTATCCTTCTGATCATCATTGTAAATGGCATAGTGACATTTTATATACGTAATAGTAATTGGGACTAAGATCTGCGATACAGTGTACAACAATAACGCTTACCGTCATATAGGCCACGATAGTTGCTAGCAGAGCATCGACCTCGTCATCCGCTCTACTGCCCATTTGGAATGTTGGAACGGGCAGGCCAAAATACCCCTTGAAACAAAACAACGACATCGTATTCCTTAGATCAATGAAAATAATGCATGTCGCCTACCATTGCGTTAACATAGCGGTATCGACCTCACACAACAGCCGTGTCGACCTCACACAACAGCCGTGTCGACCTCACACAACAGCCGTCACACAACAGCCGTGTCAACCTCACACAACAGCCGTGTCGACCTCACACAACAGCCGTGTCGACCTCACACAACAGCCGTGTCGACCTCACACAAGGGCCGTGTCGGCTTCACACAACAGCCGTTTCGACCTCACACAACAGCCGTGTCGACCTCACACACCAGCCGTGTCGACCTCACACAACAGCCGTGTCGACCTCACACAACAGCCGTGTCGACCTCACACAACAGCCGTGTCGACCTCACACAACAGCCTTTGCGACCTCACACAACAGCCGTGTCGACCTCACACAATGACGGTGTCGGCCTCACACAACAGCCGTGTCGACCTCACACAACAGCCGTGTCGACCTCACACAATGACCGTGTCGGCCTCACACAACAGCCGTGTCGACCTCACACAACAGGCGTGTTGACCTCACACAACAGCCGTGTCGACCTCACACAACAGCCGTGTCGAGCTCACACACTAGTGCGACAATATTTTCAAGTAATTACACTTTTAAATATTACTTTAGTAGTTACCCCAGGTTGGTTTTCATTGACAGCGGGTTTCTTGAAAAGGCCGTCTACAACAGACATAGCATATATATAGGTTAAGTAATTTGATGCATTCCAATAGTATTAACGTATATATGTCACTTTCAAATTAAATCAAACATGAAATAAATTCATGAGTGAATGAAGTTCACGCACAACAGTTTTTACGTCACTACTTTCGTTTAATCCTTAAATTATAAACGATATTAAAGTACATTAAATAGGGATACACTAACACATGATGTATGCGATGGTTGCCTTACGGGTCTATATGGAAGGAGTCACTTCAAAACAGTGACTACGCTTTTTTTTTTAAATGCCTGAGAAAACGGACATTAGTGATGAGAAAAATACCCCTATAGAGCGGACATCTATGATGAAAAAGATACCCCTATAGAACGGATATTTTAAACTGGCGACCGGGGGGGGGGGGGGGCGGGGCAGCAGGGCGGAGGGCTCTGAAAATATGCGTTCATAGATAGGGCTTCTGAAAAAAAGACACACCGAGCGGACATTGGCAGTAAAACGCCCCGACCCAGCTGATTTTGACGGTGCAAAAGTGTGGGGGCTTTAAAGCGGAACCTCAAAACCCCCCAATGTATTAAGTGCCTCCCCCGGCCCCACCCCCTCTCATCCCTCCCTGCAGAAGCATTGTTACTCGCACGCGTAGTACGTTAAATTACTTAGACTTAAATCACTCACCACGAGTGCTGATAAAAATGGAGTCCTGGGTGAAAACCATCTTCTCCATTTCTAACGACTTCTTGATCTCTTCTTTCGCCTGTCGTTTGAGATCTCTGTGAAGTGTGTCGATCATGCCCTGAAATCTTAATCGAGATGTTTCCTAGTCAGTGAGTAGAGCCACCCGACTCAACAAGTCATTAAGGTACCCCAAAAGTAGGGGGTCCTGAATCCGCCACTGTGGTTTAAAATGGTATTTGAGACTATGGCCTAATGTACTCCCTTTTTCTCTCAGTCCCTAACCCAGAACCCTAGGCTGTGCGGGCTGAGACACAGCCTAATCGCATTTTATAATAAACTTTAGAAAAAAAAACATTTCTGGGGTGGTTTGACTTTGACCAAGTGAAGTGTCATTCTCCCATTCCTGTGAGAAAAGCTTTAAAACAGAAACAAACCTAAATTTTTTATCTATTACTTCCCGATAAGTAATGACTAATCACATCAGTAAATTGTCTTGAATGGCACAAAATAGTCCAGTCTGTCACAGAAAAAATCACACGAAAACATGTGCATTCATTCACCCAATCACTGGGTCGCTGAACAGGAAGTAATGAATAAACCAATAAGCATGGCTTATGTGATCATGTGATGACCTTGCACATGTGCATTGATCAACTTCATGTAATAACAAATGGTGGCATGTTGTCCATCTTTGTGTCATTTGTGCAATTATGGCTCCTTTTGGAGACAACTTTGTGAGAGTTCAAACCTGGGTAATTTTGTATAAGAAAGTATGTTTAACTTATTGAAACTAATTCTGAAAGCTATATTTAAACAATTCAATTTGTCATGCGAAGTTGATTTTTTACTATATAATGCAACATGGCTATGATTCTTCAGCCATAGGCATGGATTCATGGCTACTCAGTCCCCGGAGCAGAAATCTGCAATTTCTCTCCATGTGGCCTTTTGAGAAGTTTCGTTTTGGTGCAACTCTTGACTATACATTCCTGTTGTCAGCCGGGTGCTTAATTGATTATCGAGTGATGTTCAGCCCAACATTTTCTCTGGTTAGATAGTTGTGAAGTAAGAAACACAAAACAGAATTATATGCCATAGTCACGAAAGGCATTTTCTGAATTAGAAATGAGCCACATTTAAATGGAAATATCACGGTCACGAGGTCGAGAAGCTATGACGGACAGGCGTTCGTGCACCAACACCATTACCACGGATACCGACCATTGACATGTGGCGGCTAATAGACCGATCCATACTCCGACACTAAGCCCCGCCCACGCTTGTCACTCCGACACTAAGCCCCGCCCACGCTCGAATCACTCCGACACTAAGCCCCGCCCACGCTTGTCACTCCGACACTAAGCCCCGCCCACGCTCGAGTCACTCCGACACTAAGCCCCACCCACGCTTGTCACTCCGACACTAAGCCCCGCCCACGCTTGAGTCCTTTTTCCTTAATCGTAAGTATGAAATTGACAATCGTAGCTGATGGTAGGTACAAGTAGGTACAAGCAGTACTCATCTCTGAAACTGACAAGAAAAATACCTGCTGCTTTGTTTGTTCGACATAACGCACGTCGTGGAGGCGCTTTTTTCACCACTACATGATTGGATAAAAGCAACAGTAAATGTCAGTGAATGATTGACAGCCTGGATTACCTTAATTTCCGCGGCCAGCCCAGGGTAATGGCCGACATGATGCCTCACCACCTTCTCAAGTTCCCGACGCACTATGATTTCCACCTGGTCCAGGCAGCGCTCGGCCGGGTCGCAGATCTTATCAATTAACTCCACGATAAACCGCTTGCACACGTTGAAGTCTGGAAAGCCCGGCAGCTGATAGCCACGTTTGTCTGTGATCTCATGACGCAATCGTAGCTTTAATTCTCCGTGGATAGGGTCTGCCATTATAAAGATATTACGTGTATGATCACCGTTACACGTTCAAGCTATGGAAAACACAAAACATGTGGATAGCATATGATTTAAAAGGTAAATGTATGGGTTAAAGTTACGGATACAGTAATATTTTTGCCTGAGAAAATAAAATAGGTTTTTTGACTGAAAATGATGTATTTATATTATTAGCATATATGTACACACATATTGTATGCAATGGATAACGGGACACGTTTTTATACCACTTATTTTTCGCCAACTCGTGTGGGAAGGTGTGGCTTTCTTGTGTACTTCGTCATCAAAATTCAAACATTACGGCAAGCGTTTACCATAGGATAACACATGTAATTCTGATGGATTTACCATTCACAGGGTCAGAAAAAACTATGTCCAGACGGTTTTTCCAAACTATTTCGAAGATCATAATGTAGGTGAACAATCGCTGTAATAAAAGTTTAAAGATATATTTGATTAGTTTTACTATTTTCAGTTTCAATTTTCTATCGTTTCGTACGTTTTCGTACGTTTTTGCTTCACTCATGGGGGAAGGTTAGTCTGCAACGTAATACATTCTTCGACTGATTTGCTTAATGACATCCTTGATTTCCTTTCCAGTAGTACGAGAGTCAAGCAGTATATTTCTCGTATCAAATGTTACTTACAGGCGATTTCCGTCATCAATAGTATCTTGAAACTATTGAAATATTGCTGACGGAAATCGGCCCAGAAACGTCGGATCTATATTACACCAAGTAGCCGTTTACATATAGATTGTTAGCTATAATGACCTAATAGTATTATATTTATCTGTTCGCATTAATGGTACTCACACGACATAATATCAGTAGATGGCAAATACCTTATTACACATATTATTTACAAGGTAAGTGACAGATTTAGTAATGTTATGACACTGAAAGACCATTGAGTGATGTATCATATCATTAAACAGAAAATTGAATAAATGAAACAAAAAAGCTAACTTTTCGTCACCTGTTAAGTCTGCTTTCCCGTTCCCAATCTTCTTTGTTACGACCGCGCCGAAGTCTTCAAACTTCTTTCTCGCCTCCACAAACAATCGTGAATCTTCCGTTGTTCCCTTCTGAATGTCGGTCACTTCATTTGCAAGTTTATTGATCACCTGTTTAAAGCAGAGTCGAGCTTGTCATTATGGTATTTCAGAGTATGATATTTCGTGTGGGTTTGACACCATTTTGTCACATTTGGACCTCTTCTCATGGCCTATATTCACCACTCTCCAGTGAGAAGGCATAATTGTGTCAATGACCCCCTGTCAGTCACCCCGAATGAAGTTTATACCAACCCACCCCCCAACACCACCAATGAAGTCTAGACCCACACCCCGACACCATCAATAAAGTCTATACCTACCCACCCCGATCACCCCGAATGAAGTCCAGACCCCCGACGCCCCCAATGAAGTCTAGACCCAGCTGACACCCCCAATGAAGTCCATACCCACCCCCCGACACCCCCAATGAAATCTATACCCATCACCGACACCCCCAATGAAGTCTAGACACCTCCGACACAACCAATGACGTTTAGACCCCTCCGACACCACCAGTGAAGTATAGACCCCCGACCCCCCCAATGAAGTCTAGATCCCACCCCCGACACCGCCAATGAAGTCTGGACCCACCCCACGACAGCACCAGTGAAGTCTAGACCCCCCTCCCCCGACACCACCAATGAAGTCTGGACCCACCCCACCGACACCCCCAATAATGTCTGACCCACCCCCCGACACCACCAATGAAGTCTAGACCCCCACCCCTAGACACCCCCAATGAAGTCTAGCTCCAGCGTTACCTGCATGAGGAACATTTGTTTCGGGACCTCGTCGGCGGGCACACCAGCCTGCATCGGCGCCATTTCCCGCTCGGTAGCCTTCAGCATCGCTTCCACTTTGTCCTTTAGATCCGGCAGGGTTCTCTGGAGAATAGTAGGTACACAACGGATACTAATAGGGGGCAGACAAGTAACGTGGTGACGGCATTGACCCTGGCAGGAGGCTTTCTGTAATTCAATGATAGGTCTGTGGATTGGCAAATATGTACGCCGCCGGCTTACTGTCTAATTTCAATATTATTATTCAACTGGAACATGTTTGAAGCTGCTACATACTACTTAAAAAGTAACTCGTTCATCGACTATTTTTGTCTGTGTATGTGAAGCCAATGCAGATGGTACCACTGGCGTCATCAGATAGTATCATTGGCGTCCTTAGATGGTACCATTGGGGTCCTCAGATAGCTCACCAAGGTACAGAACGCTTACCTTTATGTGCTGCTGAAGCTCGTCAGCCAGACGTTTGCTTAAGGTGCCAATGGTTTTACATTCCTGGGGAATGTCGCTGCAGAAACCAAAAGGAACATATTTATAAATGGTAACAGCTGTATTTGTTTCCTCTCTTGTGTTTTGTTGAGAGTATATATTGATAGGCATCTTTATAATAATAACCCTCGCTTGTCTATATATGGTAAGCAGTACTTTTTACAAAGATGGTTGTTTCTCGGTGTTGAGAGCATAGAGGTCCGATCATACTATTCTGGATATCATATATACATACATATTTACATTGGCTATACATTCGATTACACGGACGAACTGTAAGAAATACGTTGATGAAATGCTAGTTCTAGAATACATTGCATTGTTGAGCATTGGCGTCTGTCACAGCTAGCGGCTCAGGAAGAATATTCATACTTTAGCTCGATTGCTTGGCGTATATGATTATTCCAACCGCGCATAGCACCTATCCGACCATATATATATATATATATATATATATATATATATATATCATACATAAGTTAATCTGTAATGAATCAACATCTGAATCAGAATCAGAATCAGACTCAGAAGCAGTGTTATTTGTTGGATCAAGTACATTAATACAGTGTGTAACTCATAATACATTTAAAACTGTGAGTGACTGGATCAGGAGACCCCCATTCAGACCTGCGCGGTCGCTTTCACGGGGGCCACTTCAGTTACGATAAATACATTGCCGATGGGCGGACTTCTGAAGTGAATTATATGCATGATAGGAGCAAATACATCATCATCTGACATCATGGAGATTAATCATTGTAGAACCTACGACTGCGTCACTCACGATAAAGGAAGCGAGTTGGCAAAGAACGCCTCCTCGTTTTCGAGCGCTTGCTTCAGGCTGACTCCGTTCTGAATGTCTTCTTGCCCACGACACTTCACCAGCACGTAACCTTTGCGCAGCACGTAGCGCTGGTTGTTGACGACCGACACCAGTTCAGGCTCCGTGCCTCGATCAATCAGGTCTGGCTTGGTGATAACTCCTGTGTTAGAAGAACCAACGAGAAGAAAAACATGATATATCGCACACACGTAAATTATGTCTGGTTCTTATAGGATTTCCAGCATTTCCGAAGTTTCAACATCGGGAACCATTATCCCTTGGTTCCATAACTGACCAAGGGTCCTCTGGTTCCATAACTGACCAAGAGTCCTCTGATTCCACAACTCACCAAGAGTCCTCTGGTTCCATAATTCACCAAGAGTCTTCTTGTTCCAAAACTCACCATGAGTCCTCTGGTTCCATAACTCACCAAAAGTCCTCTGGTTCCATAGCTCACCAAGAGTCCTCTGGTTCCATAGCTCACCAAGAGTATTCTGTTTCTATAACTGACCAAGAGTCCTCTGGTTCCATAACTCACCAAGAGTCCTCTGGTTCCATAGCTCACCAAGAGTCCTCTGGTTCCATAAACTCACCAAGAGCATTTTGGTTCCATAACTGACCAAGAGTCCTCTGGTTCCATAACTGACCAAGAGTCCTCTGGTTCCATAGCTCACCAAGAGTCCTCTGGTTCCATAGCTCACCAAGCGTATTATGGTTCCATAACTGACCAAGAGTCCTCTGCTTCCATAACCCACCAAGAGTCCTCTGGTTCCATAGCTCACCAAGAGTCTTCTGGTTCCATAACTCACCAAGAGTCCTCTGGTTTCATAACTCACCAAGAGTCCTCTGGTTCTATAGCTCACCAAGAGTCCTCTGGTTCCATAACTCACCAAGAGTCCTCGGGTTCCATAGCTCACTAAGAGTCCCCTGGTTCCATAACTCACCAAGTGTCCTCTGGTTTCATAACTCACCAAGAGTCCTCTGGTTCCATAACTCACCAAGAGTCCTCTGGTTCCATAACTCGGCAAGAGCCATCTGGTTCCATAACTCACCAAGAGTTCTCTAATTCCATACCTCACCAAAAGTCCTCTGGTTCCACAACTCACCAGGAGTTCTCTGCTTCCATAACTCGCCAAGAGTCCTCTGGTTCCATAACTCACCAAGGGTTCTCTGGTTTCATAACTCATCAAGAGTCCTCTGGTTTCATAACTCATCAAGAGTCCTCTGGTTCTATAACTCACCAAGAGTCATCTGGTTTCATAACTCAGCAAAAGTCCTCTGGTTCCATAACTCACCAAGAGTCTTCTGGTTCCATAACTCATCAAGAGTCCTCTGGTTTCATAACTCATCAAGAGTCCTCTGGTTCCATAACTCACCAAGAGTCATCTGGTTGCATAACTCAGCAAAAGTCCTCTGGTTCCATAACTCAGCAAGAGTCATCTGGTTCCATAACTCAGCAAGAGTCTTCTGGTTCCATAACTCACCAAGAGTTCTCTGGTTCCATAACTCACCAAGAGTCCTCTGGTTCCATAACTCATCAAGAGTCCTCTGGTTGCATAACTCATCAAGAGTCTTCTGGTTCTATAACTCACCAAGAGTCATCTAGTTTCATAATTCACCAATAGTCCTCTGGTTCCATACTCAGCAAGAGTTCTCTGGTTCCATAACTCACCAAGAGTCCTCTGGTTCCATAACTCACCAATAGTCCTCTGGTTCCATAACTCAGCAAGAGTTCTCTGGTTCCATAACTCACCAAGGGTCCTCTGGTTCCACAACTCACCAAGAGTCCTCTGGTTCCATAGCTCACCAAGAGTTCTCTGGTTCCATAACTCACCAAGAGTCCTCTGGTTCCATAACTTACCAAGAGTCCTCTCGCCGTCGGGATCCAGGCGTCCAGCCAGCTGGAGAGCCTCCGATGTGGCGATATCTACGTTGGCAGGTACCACCGCCAGAATGATAGTCTCATTTTTCTTGATGTTCTTCTGAATCAATCTCATTATCTGAATAACAAAAAAAGAATAGGTGAGTCGTGCATTGAGGTAAAACTTGGAAGCTCATTGATCGAAACAGCACTTGACCGATGACAACATATACAATATGTTAAATATAAATGTGAGTCTTATCTGTATATCTATTTCTGGTTCGCGGCTTAGAGCACATGTATAATGTTATTTCTATCTTGGATTTATCACTTCCCACATCTCCTTCTTCGTCCGCCCAGTCGCCAGACCATCACGTTAATATTTCACCGCGGTGATAATGTTTCTTAGTTCTGGCACAAGTGATGACCTTGACCTTGCGCTTTTATACGTCGTACCTGCTCGGTGGCATTTTCCGCCTGTCCCCTTACAGTCACACGAACGATGCCGGGCAGGTCGATGAGGGTGAGATCGGGCAGCCCCTTGGCCTGCACCTCCAGGCTGATCAGCTCCTCACTGATGCCTTTGCCCTCCCCGGCCAGAGCATCTTGAGCTGAAGGGATGGACACATACGTCATATCAGTCTACGGGCGCAAAGTCCCTCTGGCGCGGAGGGTTCTTGTGGTCATCCAATCTTGCTCTCGGGCGAGGGTTCTTGGGGTCAGCAAATCTCGCTCTGGGGTGAGGGGTTCTTGGGGTCAGTCAATCTCGCTCTGGGGCGAGGGGTTCTTGTGGTCAGTCAATCTTGCTCTGGGGTGAGGGGTTCTTGGGGTCAGTCAATCTCGCTCTGGGGTGAGGGGTTTTTGGGGTCAGACAACCTCGCTCTGGGGTGAGGGGTTCTTGGGGTCAGCCAATCTCGCTCTGGGGTGAGGGGTTCTTGGGGTCAGTCAATCTCGCTCTGGGGCGAGGGGTTCTTGGAGTCAGCCAATCTCGCTCTGGGGTGAGGGGTTCTTGGGGTCAGTCAATCTCGCTCTGGGGTGAAGGGTTCTTGGGGTCAGTCAATCTTGCTCTGGGGCGGGGGGTTCTTGGGGTCAGTCAATCTCACTCTGGGCAAGGGGTTCTTGCGGTTAGCCAATCTCGCTCTGGGGTGAGGGGTTCTTGGGGTCAGCCAATCTTGTTCTGGGGTGAGGGTTCTTGGGGTCAGTCAATCTCGCTCTGGGTGAGGGGTTCTTGGGGTCAGTCAATCCCGCTTTGGCGTGAGGGGTTCTTGGGGTCAGTCAATCTTGCTCTGGGGCGGGGGGTTCTTGGGGTCAGTCAATCTCACTCTGGGCAAGGGGTTCTTGTGGTTAGCCAATCTCGCTCTGGGGTGAGGGGTTCTTGTGGTCAGTCAATCTCGCTCTAGGGTGAGGGGTACTTGTGGTCAGCTAATCTCGCTCTGGGGTGAGGGGTTCTTGGGGTCAGTCAATCTTGCTCTGGGGCGGGGTGTTCTTGGGGTCAGTCAATCTCACTCTGGGCAAGGGGTTCTTGTGGTTAGCCAATCTCGCTCTGGGGTGAGGGGTTCTTGTGGTCAGTCAATCTCGCTCTAGGGTGAGGGGTACTTGTGGTCAGCTAATCTCGCTCTGGGGTGAGGGGTTCTTGGGGTCAGCCAATCTCGCTCTGGGGTGAGGAGTTCTTGGGGTCAGCCAATCTCGCTCTGGGGTGAGGGGTTCTTGGGGTCAGCCAATCTCTCTCTGGGGTGAGGGGTTCTTGGGGTCAGCCAATCTTGCTCTGGGGTGAGGGGTTCTTGGGGTCAGTCAATCTCGCTCTGGGGTGAGGGGTTCTTGTGGTCAGTCAATCTCGCTCTAGGGTGAGGGGTACTTGTGGTCAGCTAATCTCGCTCTGGGGTGAGGGGTTCTTGGGGTCAGCCAATCTCGCTCTGGGGTGAGGGGTTCTTGGGGTCAGTCAATCTCGCTCTGGGGTGAGGGGTTCTTGGGGTCAGCCAATCTCGCTCTCGGGTGAGGGGTTCTTGGGGTCAGCCAATCTTGCTCTGGGGTGAGGGGTTCTTGGGGTCAGTCAATCTCGCGCTGGGGCGAGGGGTTCTTGGGGTCAGCCAATCTCGCTCTGGGGTGAGGGGTTCTTGGGGTCAGCCAATCTCGCTCTGGGGTGAGGAGTTCTTGGGGTCAGACAATCTCGCTATGGAGCGAGGGGTTCTTGGGGTCAGTCAATCTCGCTCTGGGGTGAGGGGTTCTTGGGGTCAGCCAATCTCGCTCTCGGGTGAGGGGTTCTTTGGGTCAGCCAATCTCGCTCTGGGGTGAGGGGTTCTTGGGGTCAGTCAATCTCGCTCTGGGGTGAGGGGTTCTTGGGGTCAGCCAATCTCGCTCTGGGGTGAGGGGTTCTTTGGGTCAGCCAATCTCGCTATGGGGTGAGGGGTTCTTGGGGTCAGTCAATCTCGCTCTGGGGCGAGGGGTTCTTGGGGTCAGCCACTCTCGCACAAGGGTAATCATCATATCGCGTCAATGGGAGAAGGAAGGGAGAGTGGAGCCCTGTCCCGGAGGGGAGCCCCCTACTCCTTACGAAGAAGGACATGGTATCTTTATCCTGCAACCACACATATATATGACCACAGCGGGGCTCGAACCACCGCTACACGTACCGTTAGGCTCTCAGGCGGCTAGAGCGCTGAATGCCAGCACACTAACCCACGGTTCTATCGGGCGGCCCCTTCTTGGGGTCATTCAATTTTGCTCTGGGGTGAGGGGTTCCTGAGGTCAACCGAATCGGAGACGTGCTCCCCTCTCGCCCCGAACCGCACCCTCGACCACTGTTATTTATTCTTGCTCGAGCCATCTGGAATTGTCATGGTACCTACTGCGCGATCCATCACATCAGGTGTTTACATTCAATATATTCAACCGATTCCCTTTGCTTTCGTCGAACCCTAATCCAAACCGATCACGAAATCTCCGGCGTTTTTGTAGTATTATTTTTATTAAAAACTCTCATCTAAACAGTTTTAATGTTTCTCAGGGGAGAAATCGCTGCGAGCACGCAGCAATCGACGTATATTATGAGGAGACTTGTGTGACACGTACCTGCGCGGACCGCCTGCTCGACGTCACCGATCGCGACGGGCTTCACGATGTCCCGGTATTTGATATTGGCCGCCCAGAAGTCTTCTTTATCACTGCTCTTCAGCCGCAGCTCCAGCGGACACCGGGTGACGATACCTAGCCAGAGATATGTACTAGGCATGGGAGAGGGGTGTCTTGATTGTATTAAAGTTATTCACGATATTAAAGTTGCATATCGAGCTATTTCCCGCCAAAACCAAAGTGGTCCAAATACAAATAAGAATCAGTCCTTGAAAATTTCCAAGTTGGTGTACTAACATAAAACTTCGTGGTCGCCCACCAAGGGCAATGGCCGGTACACCTGACCTACCTGTTCTTCTAGGCAGCTGTACACCCTGACCTACCTGTTCCTCTAGGCCGCTGTACACCCTGACCTACCTGTTCCTCAAGGCAGCTGTACATCCTGACCTACCTGTTCCTCTAGGCAGGTGTACACTCTGACCTACCTGTCCCTCTAGGCAGATTTACACCCTGACCTACCTGTTCCTCAAGGCAGCTGTACACCCTGACCTACCTGTTCCTCAAGGCAGCTATACACCTTGACCTACCTGCTCCTCTGGGCAGCTGTACACCTGAGATGGCCTCGAGGACCGAGCTCTTGCCCGAGCTCTGGTCTCCCACCACAGCGATGGCCGGCAGTCCCACGTCCTTGTCCAACCCAAGACCTCGCAGGCGATCGATGAGGTCGATTAGTGGACGGACCTGACTGGTGAAGTCCGCCGACAAACACGACTGAAATTCGAACCGTGGGCAAATCGGTAAATTTAGTTTTCTTACATCTCTTTGATGTGCAAAATCGGTGGTACAATTTTCCATTTTTTACAATATGAGCATGCGATATTTGACATACAGCTACTCCAGATCTTGTAGTACTGTGCTACAATTTATGGAATTGATATCTGCGTGACATCACAGTAGCGCAAGGAAATATTATTTGTACACATCAACCGTTATAAGCAAAACCTTAGATATTTGTTAATGAATTCATGAGCAAAAAGTTGGGATTCTATGCCACGCCTAGTATGGAGGAACACAACTGACACTAGATACCATGCCTAGCCCTAGAGAACACACCTCACACTATATACCACGCCTAGCCCTAGAGAACACATCTTACACTAGATACCACGCCTAGCCCCAGAGAACACACCTCACACTATATACCACGCCTAGCCGTAGAGAACACATCTTACACTAGATGCCACGCCTAGTATGGAGGAACGCTCCTGCCACTATATACCACGCCTAGCCCTAGAAAACACACCCGACACTGAATACCACGCTTACCACGGGGGAACACACCTCACACTAGGTACCACGCCTAGCCCCAGAGAACACACCTCACACTATATAGCACGCCTAGCCCTAGAGAACACATCTTACACTAGATACCACGCCTAGCCCCAGAGAACACACCTCACACTATATACCACGCCTAGCCGTAGAGAACACATCTTACACTAGATGCCACGCCTAGTATGGAGGAACGCTCCTGCCACTATATACCACGCCTAGCCCTAGAAAACACACCCGACACTGAATACCACGCTTACCACGGGGGAACACACCTCACACTAGGTACCACGCCTAGCCCCAGAGAACACACCTCACACTATATAGCACGCCTAGCCCTAGAGAACACATCTTACACTAGATGCCACGCCTAGTATGGAGGAACGCACCTGCCACTATATACCACGCCTAGCCCTAGAAAACACACCCGACACTGAATACCACGCCTAGCCCTAGAGAACACACCTCACACTAGGTACCACGCCTAGCCCTAGAGAACACACCTCACACTATATACCACGCCTAGCCCTAGAGAACACACCTCACACTAGATGCCACGCCTAGCACGGGAGAACACACCTCACACTATATACCACGCCTAGCCCTAGAGAACACACCTAACACTAGATGCCACGCCTAGTATGGAGGAACGCACCTGCCACTATATACCACGCCTAGCCCTAGAAAACACACCCGACACTGAATACCACGCTTACCACGGGGGAACACACCTGACACTAGATACCACGCCTAGCCCTAGAGAAGATACCTCACACTAGATACCACGCCTAGCCCCAGAGAACACACCTCACACTAGATACCACGCCTAGCCCTAGAGAACACACCTCACACTATATACCACGCCTAGCCCTAGAGAACACATCTTACACTAGATGCCACGCCTAGTATGGAGGAACGCACCTGCCACTATATACCACGCCTAACCCTAGAAAACACACCCGACACTGAATACCACGCCTAGCCCTAGAGAACACACCTCACACTAGATACCACGTCTAGCCCTAGAGAACACACCTCACACTATATACCACGCCTAGCTCTAGAGAACACATCTTACACTAGATGCCACGCCTAGTATGGAGGAACGCACCTGCCACTATATACCACGCCTAGCCCTAGAAAACACACCCGACACTGAATACCACGCTTACCACGGGGGAACACACCTGACACTAGATACCACGCCTAGCCCTAGAGAAGATACCTCACACTAGATACCACGCCTAGCACGGGGGAACACACCTGACACTGGCAAGTGATACCACTGGTGGTAGGATTTCTCGCAAGAAAATCCAAGTAAAGGCTGGTGTTTATTATCGCTGAATTTACCGTTTCTTTCTCTGTTTTGACCTCCTGCACCGCGGCATCTTCTGGAAGAAAGTATGGAAGATGAACCGTTTTTCTTTGTTTTCTGTTAGTTATTGATAGTATTTTGCGAGCATATTCAGTCTTAAAGTACTGCTATGACGTCATTCTATTGTCTAAACTGTACATTAATTTTCACGAATGTACTGTTTTAGCGAGCTGATAAATTGCGATTGACTCAAGGAGACCAAACAATTTTTCTGTTGAACAACCGTCCTTCTGTTACGAAATCGACAATCGCAGGCAATGCCAATCGTGAACAATAAGTGAGCTTGTGTGAAACAGGTCACAACCACAATGGATGATGACCTGGCAAGCTTGACGCCCGATGGAACGCCCCAGCAAAAACAGATACAAATGTCTCATCAACACAAGCGTATATCACAAAATCCACTTCTAGAAACTGAATTTGAGATCATATGTAAGTCATATACAAAACACATACCGACATTTCCTTAATATATCCTATAATCACACTAGAAATCATTTTATTTCTCGTGAATCCCACGAAACTCAGTTGGCAAAGCGTATCAGATCCATCAACAACGCACTGGGTGTTATTTGTTTCAAACACCATAGCAACATCGCTGCGTATCATATCATTTCAGTATCCAATAATTTGAAGGATTGTATCATATTCCACATTCAAATGACCATTATCTTCTGAGAATGACACATAATCCATGCAAAGTAGCCTACGCGCCTTGATGCGAAAGACGACTTCATTCTTGCATGTCCATATTTACTCTAGACATTTTTATATTAGCATATTTAGTATTCATTCTAGACTTACCGTTGTCGCTGAGAGGGTCGTCAGGCAAGGGAACCTCAGCAGCATCTACGAGAGCGTCTTCACCGTCATGCCTTTGCACCTTGACATTCTTGTTTTTGAGTGACTTGGTCATATTACTGGCGTAAAGGTAAAACGAATCTTCATTAGTAAGGCTTTATGTCAAATGCAAGAATCAATTTTACCGAGAGGTGTGAATGCATGAGCGACTACTGACCTTAACAGAAAAGTCTGAAACAGTCGGCCTATTGTATATAAAATCCATCGTTTGTAACGCACTCGCCCTTTGACAGCCACTTGGCTGCTCCTTGATAGTCACTTGGCTGCCCCTTGACAGCCAATCGGCTGCCCCTTGACAGCGACTTGGCAGTCCATTGACAGCCACTCGGCAGTCCATTGACAGCGACACTTGACAGCCTCACGGTAACCTATTGACAACCCATCGGTGGCCCATCGGTAGCCCATTGGTAGTCCTTGACATCTCGTCGGTAGCCAATTGACAACCTTCTCAAAAACACATTGACAACCCACTTGGTAGCCCATTGACAACCCCTCAGTAGCTCATCGGTAGCCCATTGACAGTCCTTTACATCCCCTCGGTGGCCTATTGACAACCCCCTCGGTAGCCAATTGACAATCCCTCAGTAGCCCATTGACAAACCCTCGGTAGCCCATTGACAATCCCTCGGTTGCCCATTGGCAATCCCTCAGTCGCCCATTGACAAACCCTCGGTAGCCCATTGACAATCCCTCGGTCGCCCATTGACAATCCCTCAGTAGCCCATTGACAATCCCTCAGTAGCCCATTGACAGTCCTTGAAATCCCCTCGGTAGCCTATTGACAACCCCCTCGGTAGCCAATTGACATTCCCTCAGTAGCCTATTGACAATCCCTCGGTCGCCCATTGACAATCCCTCAGTAGCCCATTGACAGTCCTTGACATCCCCTCGGTAGCCAATTGACAACCCGCCTGGTAGCCCATTGACAACCCCTCGGTAGCACATCGGTAGCTCATTGACAGTCCTTGACATCTCCTCGATAGCCCATGGACAACCCCTCGGTAGCCCATCGGTAGCCCATTGACAACACCTCGGTAGCCCATTGACAACCCCTGGGAACCCATTGACAGCCCATCGGTAGCCCATTGACAAACCCTCGGCAGCCAATTGACAACCCCTGGATAGTCCATTGACAACCCCTAGGTAGCTCATTGACAACCCCTAGGTAGCTCATTGACAACCCATCGGTAGCCAATTGACAATTCCATGGTAACCCATTGACAACCCCTCGGTAGCCCATTGACAACCCCCGGTAGCCCATTCACAACCCCTCCGTAGCCCATTGAGAGCCCATCGGTAGCCCATCGGTAGCCCATGGACAACCCCTCGGTAGCCCATTGATAACCCCTCGGTAGTCAATTGACAACCCTCGGTAGCCCATTGACAATCCTTCAGTAGCCAATTGACAACCCCTCGGTAGCCCATTCACAACCCCTCCGTAGCCCATTGAGAGCCCATCGGTAGCCCATCGGTAGCCCATGGACAACCCCTCGGTAGCCCATTGATAACCCCTCGGTAGTCAATTGACAACCCTCGGTAGCCCATTGACAATCCTTCAGTAGCCAATTGACAACCCCTCGGTAGCCCCCTGACAACCCCTCGGTAGCCCATTGACAACCCATCTGTAGGTAATTGACAATCCCAAGGTAGCTCATTGACAACCCCCCGGTAGCCCAGTGACAACCCATCGGTAGCCCATTGATAACCCCTCGGTAGTCAATTGACAACCCCTCGGTAGCCCATTGACAATCCTTCAGTAGCCAATTGACAACCCCTCGGTAGCCCCCTGACAACCCCTCGGTAGCCCATTGACAACCCATCTGTAGGTAATTGACAACCCCAAAGTAGCTCATTGACAACCCCCCGGTAGCCCAGTGACAACCCATCGGTAGCCCATTGAAAGCCCATCGGTAGCCCATTGACAACCCCTCGGTAGCCCATTGACAACCCTTCGGTAGTCCATCGGTAGCCCATTGACAACCCCTCGGTAGCCCATCGGTAGAGCATTGCCAACCGCTGGGTAGCCCATTGACAACCGCCCGGGAGATCATTGACAACTCCTCAATAGCCCATTGACAACCCCTCGGTAGCCCGTCGGTAGCCCATTGACAACCCATCGATAGCCCATTGACAACCCCTCGGTAGCCCGTCGGTAGCCCATTGACAACCCATCGGTAGCCCTTTGACAATCCCTCGGTAGCCTATTGACAACCCCCTGGGAACCCATTGACAACCCCTCGGTAGCCCATTGATAACCCCTCGGTAGCCAATTGACAAGCCTTCGGTAATCCATTGACAACCCATCGGTAGCTCATTGACAAGCCCTCGGTAGCCCATTGACAACCCTCGGTAGCCCATTGACAATTCCCTGGGAAGCCATTGACAACCCCTCGGTAGCCCATTGACAACCCCTCGGTAAGCCATTGATAACCCCTCGCCTTTGGGTCAGAGGATGGCCCTGCAGTTTGCCTGTCATAATAATGTGGATCAAAGAATAAACCCTCATTTCTTTCCTTTTCTGATGAATACGTCACCCTTACATTAGACAATTCCGCCTGCAACGGGATGGTCGCCGCCGATAGGGGGCGCGTTCGCCGTGAGTATCATCGATTACCCCATGACCATGTGATCCCTCGGGCAGCACAAACGTAATCTAGTAGTGACAACACATCAATGTGGAGACATGTATAAAGTTTCCGACACCTATTTTTTAGGGCGACGGACCGTCTCGGTTCTCTGACCATTAGGCTTAACACACGACAGGCCTCACCCTTAATGAGGTGCCGGGCCTCATGATAATATTACCGCATGGCAGATTGGATTGCACATCAACGCCCAGTACCGATTCCATGCTAGGTACCCTCCCCGCCCACGACACACACAATCTCACCAATATTGTGGCGAGTAACAGCCTGTCTGAGTACTGACATATACGAGTACTGAACCAAACAGTCCCTCAAGAGTGGCGAAGAGAGATTACAAGCTTCCGCTTACAATATACCACGATATATAATGCTGGATACCCATCAGAGAATTTGTGCTAGCTACTGATACAATTTACTATAAAGGAGAAAAAGTAAGTAAATTAAACACATTTTGATGAATTTAAGTGTTTATTTGTATCCCTTTAAAATGGTGACAGCGTTTCAGGATTTATTTTCTTGTTAGAGTGGGGGTAACCTGCCCACTCTACCGGTCTGGTGTAAGTTGGCTACTACCTAGGTCTACCATAGGAGTCATATATCTGCATGTCTATCATAGGAGGAGGTAAATGGCGACACGTCGCACAGGCATATGTGGAAAATCGACATTCGAAATTGACCCCAAATTCCGACACTGAGGATCTGAAAAAGCCACATCGACACAGATAGACGCATTTTAGAAATCAAAAAAACGAACGGCGTGAAAAATTCAGCCTTCGACATAGAGCATTTTGATAACTGGACACTAGATAATAGACCCCCCCACACACACACACACCCGCCCCATTCCAGACCCCTTATCATGTCATCTAAGTAGTAAACATAGTGGTGTCTTATCCCTCGATCGGTTAAAAAGTAGTTTTTAGTGCGTTCTATAGGCTATAGGGAAATGGTGCTGTATAGATCTCCATACCTGTGTCATATGTTACCTTTCACCCTAAGGACAGATATGCTCGAAATCGCATGCATTTCCCAACGAGTCAACACTCGCAAGATCACACCGCATTTCTAGTAAATTAAACAGTCGGTAGAAATTTGGTTGTAGGAGTAACATTACTGCACTTATTCAAATATAATAAGCAAACTTATGTTTTCTGCAATTGTACGCGCTGTGTTTCATCGTTAGATGGACGCCAGTCTAAGATGGATAACTCTCTACTGCAGCATCTGCATATTAGGTAAGGCAACGGTATGGAGGGTACGTTTATGCTTTGTCTTCGCAGATACGTACACCACTGTTATTGGTAGAACCTTCGTTTACTATTTTCATTTCTCCGATCATTAAGCAATGACACCCATATATGATAATGAAATATCATATATTATAAGCATTTGCTATTCAATTCGTATTGAAGGGTTGACATGTACAATGGTTGAAATAACTGTTGGTCTTTGTTGTTCAAAACAAGACTAGACCTGAGTAGAATGCGGCATTTTGCGATTAAACAATATATAACGCTACATAATATTTGATCTTCCGATTCCACAAGATCACAGAGCGGCGGCTGAGGTAAATAAAAACATTCCTGCGCACGCCCCCCTTCCGCCTCCCCCTCCCCCCTCCCGTCTCACGCCCACACTGTCAGGCAATGAGAGACATGGGGTCGGCGAGTACTTCCTGTCACGTGTTAACCAGCACATCACGCTTTTTGTCACGTGGTAACCAGTGCATCACGCTTCCTGTCACGTGGTAACCAGCACATCAAGCTTCCTGTAACGTGGTAACCAGTACATCAGGCTTCCTGTCACGTGGTAACCAGCACATCACGCTTCCTGTCACGTGGTAACCAGGACATCACGCCTCTCTAACTGTCGTGCCTAGCCGCTCAGTCACGACGCTCTACATAACAACCATTATCTAATGTTTTGTGATGGCTGCCTTGTTTTCTGATGTATTCACTAAGGCATTTAGTTTCACTCTGACCCTATGTTATCACCCACAGGGACGAATGTAGGGGGGGGGGTAGGGGCGTTGCACCCCCCCCCCCCTTGGGAACTTGAGCATCAGAGTGCCCCCCCCCCCCTCCACGGTGACAAGTTTTCAGAAAGCACCCACTCCCCTTTGCAAATTCCTAGATCCTCCTCTGACCCATATGAAGGATGTTGATCATTGTGTCGTCGCACTTTGCTTTCTTGTAGTATACAGCTGTGGCGCCATATTAAAAATCGCATTTCGTTCTAAATGTGCATTACAGTGAGTGCCCCTACCAGACATGGCTGACAGACGGTGGGTTTTGCAGGAGTAAGAAGGAGAGGCACGTGTGTCCAACACTGTAGAGGGGCCGCTCGCAATCCAATAAACCCAACGAACTCACAGTAATCATCACGTTATGTCTGTGATTTACCGACAATGGTGCTGGATATTGGATATGTAGCTATCAATGTTAGTGTTAGATGATAGTTATAGTGTATGTGGATAAGCTGTGTGAGACCTTTAGTATACAAACCTACGCCACTCATTGTCTTTATCATGCGACCCGATAGCTCAGTGAGCTAGAGCGCTCGCTGTGAGTGCTACCTGAGAATCTTATGGCAACGAAACTTTTAGAAGAATCGTGGCCATAACGATGTGGTTAATTTAGGGTCTGAAAGGGGGGCACGTACCCCCTGTGCCCCCCCCCGCCCCGCCTCCCTGGACATGCCCATGCAGGTCGTCTACACCGTCTATAACGTTAGTCCCTTACCCTTACCCATGTACAGGTCGCCTACGACTCAGCCTTCCCGCTGCACTGGAAACCCCCAAGCGGTCACGTGTACCGTTGCCCGACAGGTAAGGCTGAGTAGTACCACTGTGCCTCATGTGCCTCGCTACACATCACCCCCACCCACCCTCACCCACGCACCTACCAACTGTACACTTGCCGCACCGGGAATATAATATGTAGTAAAACCGATCGGAGGGGTATGGTTGAGGGCGGGGGTGGGGGGCGGGGGGTACAATTAACAATGCTTTCGACCTGCGGGCGTTTCGTCCAGGGGGCCACCCCCACCCCCACCCTATGGGACCCTATTCATAAACTATAAAAAGTGCGTTTTCGTCGTAGCCTCACCAGCTGGTTGTGCTAGCCCTCGTACATGCCTCTCGGACAAAGCAAGCAAGGGCCTGGCTCCGTTTTACGGGCGTGGTCAGAGAGGAATGCACCAGGGCTAGTTGTGGTGACGCTCATGATCAAACAAATCTGATTCAATACAATTATAGCGCTTTCTTAATTCAAAAAATGCAACTATTACGTGAATACATTTCTATTTTGAGCCGGATAATCGCTTGACAAAATGTTCTACGTCTGTTTTATGAATATATACCGACCCTGGGGCTGTCTTCATTTTAATATTCAAAAATATTTAAATTATATTGAATAAGATTTCCTGCCGGAATCTAGAAATATACTACACAAATATTAATGCCTGTAGATAAGTCTCAAACCTCGGTGGCTGTGTCCGCACTTTCAGGCTGGAGTTCATACGGACCACGTTGCTTACAAGCCTTCACTGCTGAGCAAACGTGGTTGGACGCTGACGTTATATGTCGCAGGTACGTCTGGTATGCGTTGGAGTGGGACTCTTCACTCTTCACTCTCGCTGATATATAGGGTAGGTTCGACTCTTCACTCTCGCTGATATATAGGGCAGGGCTCGACACTTCACTCTCACTGATATATAGGGTAGGGCTCGACCCTTCACTCTCACTGATATATAGGGTAGGGCTCGACCCTTCACTCTCGCTGATATATAGGGTAGGGCTCGACTCTTCACTCTCGCTGATATATAGGGTAGGGCTCGACCCTTCACTCTCGCTGATATATAGGGTAGGGCTCGATTCTTCACTCTCACTGATATATAGGGCAGGGCTCGACACTTCACTCTCACTGATATATAGGGTAGGCTCAACTCTTCACTCTCACTGATATATAGGGTAGGGCTCAACTCTTCACTCTCACTGATATATAGGGTAGGGCTCGACTCTTCACTCTCACTGATATATTGGGTAGGGCTCGAATCTTCACTCTCACTGATATATAGAGTAAGGCTCGACCCTTCACTCCCACTGATAAATTGGGTGGGGCTCGATTCTTCACTCTCAGTGATATATAGGGTAGGCTCGACTCTTCACTCTCACTGATAAATGTGACCCCCCGTTGCCCTTTAATGCTTCTAATCTAAGATTGTGGTTCCGCTTTCCCTTTATTGGTTCGACTCTGGGAATGTGACCCCTCTTACCCTTTAATGGTTCTAATCTGAAAATGTGACCCCACTTGCCTTTTATTTGTTTCAATATGAAATGTGACCCCTCTTAATAGGGCTATAAAGTCTCGTTCGCTTAGACTTCCGGTTTACTTATTTTGAGGACAAACAAACGAAGCACGTGTTCGGAACGAGTTTACAATCTCTGCGCACACTGGTATCTGACTATCGGTGACCTAGTCGTGACGTATATGTTACGCAGAGACAGAGACAGGGAACCAGACTACCTGCGCAAGAGCCAGGCGCCGAGGGGTGGGTCCATTGCGCAATGCCTAGCGATATGATTAAGAATAGTAAGGAGGCATTATGACGTCACACGGATTCTCCCCGGTGGCAACGTTGGTTTAGTCATGTTTAGTGAAATGGTACTCATAGGCTTTAGAATAAACCTGGAAAAAACTTGTAGCTGCCTATACTTCAACATGGAGCACGTGTGTATGTTTGTCCCCAAAACTTAACTCTCGCGGCTCGATCGCGACAACTGTATAGCCCTATACATTGCCTAAATTCTTCTTATCCTGTTTAAGGAACGACGTCTAAATGCCATGACAACGGCACCATCAATACATTGTTGTAAAACACGTGTTTTCGTTTCTTTGTATGATAGTCTGGGTGGAATGCTTGCCCGCGTTGAGGATTTCAATGTTAATCTACATATTGGCAAGGTGACAGATGCCATGGCTTCAGCCACTGGCGCACCCCTACTGCAGTACTGGATAGGTAAGGATGCTGGACGTCCAGCAGTAGCTATATGGGGGGTGGGGGGCAAGGTTTTCCTTATTTTTGTGTTATTTTTCACACGGTACATGTCATATTAAGATTGGGTTTTTAATTCACCGTGAACATTTCCATTTATTGTGAACTGAGAATTTTGATATTAAATAACCGGGAATCGGAAAATCGACAATTTATATCTTGTATCCGCCCTTATTGCTATATTCAGGGAGTTCATCTTGTAATTCATTGTAAACTGTGAATAAAAAAATAAATCTTTTTTATCTGGAAACATGACCCCCTGGACCCCCCCCCCCCCCACCCCCTCCGGCTATAGGCACACTCGGTGGATATTGTATTCTCGGCGGAGTACGTACACCGATTGCATACAAACATATTTCGATATGTTACAAAAAACGCAAATGTCCAAAAGTCCTTTAAGAGACCGCTTCGACTTTGAGAGGCTCGAAAGTCACTTACATACACCTCAAAGGGCCTGTTAACCATTTTGCACCTTTGGCGTTAACTCACCCAGGGTTGACAACCACTGGGTGGACAGCGGCCTACGAAGCGTTTTGGAGCGACGGGGAAAGCACGAATTTGGCGATTGGCCACTGGGTGAGCAACCAGCCCAACAACACGGCGGGGCAATGTGTGGCTGTCAAGCGGCACGCCCCGGGACAGAAACCATGGAAACTGCAGTGGTGCGACCTTCAGCTGCCCTTCGTCTGCCAAGCGACGGCCTGCCTTGAAGGTATTAAAGCTATATATTATTAAACAGATGTCTTCCGCCAATTAAAAAAATATGCATAGGATGCTGAAGCGAAAGATCGTCATTTGAATGTAACGCGACTGTATGAATTGCTTAAAATTGCCGTGGCAAACCTGCCAGAAAAGATATTCTGTGCATGGCAGCTTACCATAAGTTTGAAGTTAACTGGACTGTGTCACAGATTTGTGTGTAGTTTCACTGGTTTTTCACTCCATTTTAGGGATTTTGAGCAGGGTTCAGACAGTGAATTTCAGTGATAATTAAGTGATAAGAATAGATAAGTCTGGCACCAATCAGGCCAACATGTGACGGATGTTGATGCTGACATGGTTTTGGCGGACACAACTGTTTGAATAACTTTGAACGGAAACCCTGTAGTGTCCCATCACATCATAAGGCGTACATCTCGTCATTACATGTGACGCCCGTTGGCTCTACTATTGATGGATTCATCGTACCAAACTAATTCGCTAACTGAGGAATCTTATGACTGGACTTTTGAACATCAAACGGCTGTACAGTGTAGCGTTTCCCTCTCTCTTGTTTCTCAGACGAGTTTCTGTGCGCCAATGGCCGGTGTGTCCGTGCCAAGTGGGTCTGTGACGGGATGACTCAATGCGGAGACCACTCGGATGAGGAGAACTGCCGTGAGTTACATCGTGTAGCCTCGTTATGAATTATGCGTAGCCTAGTTATGATTTATGTGTAGCCTAGTTATCATTTATGTGTAGCCTAGTTATGATTTATGTGTAGCCTAGTTATGATTTATGTGTAGCCTCGTTATGAATTATGTGTACCCTAGTTATGATTTATGTGTAGCCTAGTTATGATTTATGTGTAGCCTCGTTATGAATTATATGTAGCCTCGTTATGATTTATGTGTAGCCTAATTATGATTTATGTGTAGCCTCGTTATGAATTAGGCGTAGCCCCGTTATGAATTAACTGTCGCCTCCCTATGAATTATGTGTAGCCTCGTCATGAATTATGCGTAGCCTCGTTATGAATTATGCACAGGCGCCGCAGATCGACTGACACAGGCCGGGGGGGGGGGGGGGTCGCGCACCGCCTACATAGAACGTGGTCTATGTAGGCGGTGCGCGACCCTCCCCCCCCCCCCCCCCCCACGGCCTGTGTCAGTCGATCTGCGGCGCCTGGGGAATTACGTGTAGCCTCGTTATGAATTATATGTACATATGCAGCACCCTAGGAGCTACTGCATAATATCAAATTGACGAATCGCGGACTCATTTATGTATTCACTGTGATCTAACACTGGCGTTCCGATTTATAAAATAAAATTCGTTTCGTGGGGGTGATATTTTAATGTATTTCGTTTTGATGTTAACATAAAAATGATATAATTTACTGGATAAAATGTAGGGGGGGGGGGGCAAGGGGTAATTGCGTTCCTCGGGATTGGGCTGTTCATATCACCGTGAACTGGGAATGAGGAAAATAATTCTTCGTAAAAAGGGAATGGGGTATTAACCGACCGCCATGATCACGGATTTTCATTAATCACAAACTGGGAATTTTAATAATAAATAACCAAGAATTGGGCAATCGTCAATTTAATATCGAGTATCCGGCCTTCCATTACATGCGGAGAGTTCTGCTTTTAATTTATCGTGACCTGGGAAGAATTTTATTCTTCGTGATCTGGAGACACGACCTCCCCCCCCCCCCCCCCCCTGCATTTATAAGTAGATCTAAATATAGCATGTATGAACTGAAATGAAGCCCACCGCCTTCCCAGATATATTAAATGTATCGCACATTGCAGGGAACCATATGACCTCGACTGTGGCCATCCTCCATGTTGGGGCGAATGCCTTATGTATTACTGACTCCTAACGGTTGCTCTATGGTTCGATATCGTGGATGTTAACAAGAAATATCGCCCTGCTACAGACATGACATTTTTATTTAGTAAGCGGTGTTTTTTCATCGCCTGAAGTGGTGAAGCCATCCCAATAGTTTGTATGGGATAGAATGACTGGCGTAATTAACCACTTGTTTCAATTCCCACCGCAAACTCCCATTCCGGGGAGTGACGTAAATGGTGCGGCCGGCGTTGTATGTCGACCCCCCCCCCCGCCCCCCATTAGGTTAGGTATGTGCTGTGATGCTTCGCTCGGTAAATGTATGCATATTGTAAGCGTTATTTTTCAAGGTGCCTTATCATACCTAAATCAATGTAGATGGTCTCATTTGGGCCTTATTTACCGTATGATCTTTTCTTCATGTATATAATGAGGGCGGATACAAGAAATAAGTTGTCGATTTTCCGATTCCTGGTTATTTAATATCAAAATTCTCGGTTCACAATAAATGGAATTGTTCACGGTGAATTAAAAACCCAATCTTAATACGACATGTACCGTGTGAAAAAAAAAAAAAAAAAATAAGGAAAGCCTTGCCCCCGAACTCCCACCCCCCATATAGCTACTGCTGGACGTCCAGCATCCTTACCTATCCAGTACTTGCATGTAGATTGGCAACTCGTATTACCATATTGTTACATTGACTCCCACTGCTATATTGACTGCTCTTTGGCCGACTCCCAGCTTCACTATGTAGATACCACGAGGGCCCTGGCAGATCTGGAACCCTCCGTTTCCCTCTCATGGGCAATGTCTATGAAGACAGCACGGACTGCCGCTGGCTAATCCAAGGCTTCATAGGAACCCGCGTACACCTTACCGTGAGTAACACCAATGTCTGTCTGTTTACATGTTGTCACTGGCCGATCTCGGGGGGAGTGTTACAGGGATCCCGTTGTTACATTCATCTTTCTTCTAAGTGTACGCCTCATTTTGATGTCCTGGTTTCGGCAAGCTCGTTTCATCCAAAGTAGAGGAGCGGGTGGGAAAGCGAAAAAAGAGGATCATGAAGTACGGAGTTCCCGAAGGAGAGCGGGTGGGAGTGCCACAAGAGGATTAAGAAGTAGGGAGTTCCAGAAGAGGAGCCGATGGGAGTGCCACAAGAGGATCAAGAAGCAGGGAGTTCCAGAATAGCAGCTGGTGGGAGTACCAGGAGAGGATAAGTAAGTGCGCAGTTCCAAAAGAGGAGTGAGTGGGAGTGCCAGGAGAGGATCAGGAAGTAAGGAATTTCAGAAGAGGAGCGGGTGGGAGTGCCAGGAGAGGATGAGGAAGTTTGGAGCTCCCGAAGGAGAGTGGGTGGGTGCGCCGGTAGAGCATCAGGAAGTATGGAGTTCCAGAGGAGGAGCTGGTGGGAGCGGCAGGATGGGATCAGCAAGAACGAATTTCCAGAAGAGGAGCCGGTGGGTGCGCCGGGTGGGGATCAGGAAGTTTAGAGTTCCAGAAAAAGAGCAGGTGGGAGTGCCAGGAGAGGACCGGGAAATTTGGAGTTCCAGAAAGGGAGCGGTTGGGTGTGCCAGGGGAGGATGAGGAAGTACGGAGTTCAAGAAGAGGATCAGGAATTATGGAGTTCAAGAAGAGGATCAGGAAGTACAGAGTTCGAGAAAAGGATCAGGAAGTATGGAGTTCCAGAAGAGGAGCGGGTGGGAGGTGCCAGGATAGGATCAAGAAGAACGGAGTTCCAGGAGAGGATCAGGAAGTACGGAGGTCCAGATGAGGAGCGGAAGGGAGTGGCCAGAGAAGATCGAAAAGTACGGAGTTCCAAAAAAGGAGCGAGTGGGAGAGCAAAAAGAGGATCAGGAAGTACGCAGTTCCAGAAGAGGAGCGGGTTGGAGTGCCAGGAGAGGATCAGGAAGTACGGAGTTCCAGAAGAGGAGCGGGTGGGAGTGCCAGGAGAGGATCAGGAAGTACGGAGTTCCAGAAGAGGAGCGGGTGGGAATGCCAGGAGAGGATCAGGAAGTACGGAGTTCCAGAAGAGGAGCGGGTGGGAGTGCCAGGAGAGGATCAGGAAGTTTGGAGTTCTGAAGAGGGCCGTTTGGGTGTGCCAGGGGAGGATCAGGAAGTACGCAGTTCCAGAAGAAGAGCGGGTTGGAGTGCCAGGAGAGGATCAGGAAGTAAGGAGTTCCAGAAGAGGAGCGGGTGGGAGAGCCAGGAGAGGATCAGGAAGAACGGAGTTCCAGAAGAGGGGCGGGGGGGGAATGCCAGGAGAGGATCAGGAAGTACGGAGTTCCAGAAGAGGAGCGGGTGGGAGTGCCAGGAGAGGATCAGGAAGTTTGGAGTTCTGAAGAGGGCCGTTTGGGTGTGCAAGGGGAGGATCAGGAAGTACGCAGTTCCAGAAGAAGAGCGGGTTGGAGTGCCAGGAGAGGATCAGGAAGTACGGAGTTCCAGAAGAGGAGCAGGTGGGAGTGCCAGGAGAGGATCAGGAAGTTTGGAGTTCTGAAGAGGGCCGTTTGGGTGTGCCAGGGGAGGATCAGGAAGTACGCAGTTCCAGAAGAGGAGCGGGTTGGAGTGCCAGGAGAGGATCAGGAAGTACGGAGTTCCAGAAGAGGGGCGGGGGGGGAATGCCAGGAGAGGATCAGGAAGTACGGAGTTCCAGAAGAGGAGCGGGTGGGAGTGCCAGGAGAGGATCAGGAAGTTTGGAGTTCTGAAGAGGGCCGTTTGGGTGTGCAAGGGGAGGATCAGGAAGTACGCAGTTCCAGAAGAAGAGCGGGTTGGAGTGCCAGGAGAGGATCAGGAAGTACGGAGTTCCAGAAGAGGAGCAGGTGGGAGTGCCAGGAGAGGATCAGGAAGTTTGGAGTTCTGAAGAGGGCCGTTTGGGTGTGCCAGGGGAGGATCAGGAAGTACGCAGTTCCAGAAGAGGAGCGGGTTGGAGTGCCAGGAGAGGATCAGGAAGTACGGAGTTCCAGAAGAGGAGCGGGTGGGAATGCCAGGAGAGGATCAGGAAGTACGGAGTTCCAGAAGAGGAGCGGGTGGGAGTGCCAGGAGAGGATCAGGAAGTTTGGAGTTCTGAAGAGGGCCGTTTGGGTGTGCCAGGGGAGGATCAGGAAGTACGCAGTTCCAGAAGAAGAGCGGGTTGGAGTGCCAGGAGAGGATCAGGAAGTAAGGAGTTCCAGAAGAGGAGCGGGTGGGAGAGCCAGGAGAGGATCAGGAAGAACGGAGTTTTAGGAGAGGATCAGGAAGTACGGTGGTCCAGAAGAGGAGCGGGTGAGAGTGCCAGGAGAGGATCAGGAAGTTTGGAGTTCCAGAAGAGGAGCGGGTGGGAGCGGCAGGAGAGGATCAGCAAGAACGAATTTCCAGAAGAGGAGCCGGTGGGTGCGCCGGGTGGGGATCGGGAAGTACGGAGTTCAAGGAGAGGATCAGGAAGTACGGAGTTCAAGGAGAGGATCAGGAAGTACGGAATTTACGGAGAGGATCAGGAAGTATGGAGTTCTAGAAGAGGATCGGGTGGGAGTGCCAGGGGAGGATCAGGAAGTTTGGTTACAGAAAAGGAGCGGGTGGGAGTGCCAGGAGAGGATCAGAAAGTTTGGAGTACCAAAAGAGGAGCGGGTGGGAGTGGCAGGAGAGGATCAGGAAGTTTGGAGTCCAGAAGAGGAGCGGTTGGGTGTGCCAGGGGAGGATCAGGAAGTACGCAGTTCAAGGAGAGGATCAGGAAGTACGGAGTTGCAGAAGTGGAGCGGGTTGGAGTGCCAGGAGAGGATCAGGAAGTAAGGAGTTCCAGAAGAAGAGCGGGTGGGAGTGCCAGGAGAGGATCAGGAAGTACGGAGTTCTAGAAGAGGAGCGGGTTCGAGTGCCAGGGGAGGATCAGGAAGTTTGGTTACAGAAAAGGAGTGGGTGGGAGTGCCAGGAGAGGGTCAGGAAGTTTGGTTACAGAAAGGAGCGGGTGGGAGTGCCAGGAGAGGGTCAGGAAGTTTTTAGTTCCAAAAGAGGAGCGGGTGGGAGTGGCAGGTGAGGATCAGGAAGTACGGAGTTCTAGAAGAGGAGCGGGTGGGAGTGCCAGGGGAGGATCAGGAAGTTTGGTTACAGAAAAGGAGTGGGTGGGAGTGCCAGGAGAGGGTCAGGAAGTTTGGTTACAGAAAGGAGCGGGTGGGAGTGCCAGGAGAGGGTCAGGAAGTTTTTAGTTCCAAAAGAGGAGCGGGTGGGAATGCCAGGAGAGGATCAGGAAGTTTGGAGTCCAGAAGAGGAGCGGTTGGGTGTGCCAGGGGAGGATCAGGAAGTACGCAGTTCAAGGAGAGGATCAGGAAGTACGGAGATGAAGCAGAGGATCAGGAAGTATGGAGTTCCTGAAGAGGGCCGTTTGGGTGTGCCAGGGGAGGATCAGGAAGTACGCAGTTCCAGAAGAGGAGCGGGTTGGAGTGCCAGGAGAGGATCAGGAAGTACGGAGTTCCAGAAGAGGGGCGGGGGGGGAATGCCAGGAGAGGATCAGGAAGTACGGAGTTCCAGAAGAGGAGCGGGTGGGAGTGCCAGGAGAGGATCAGGAAGTTTGGAGTTCTGAAGAGGGCCGTTTGGGTGTGCAAGGGGAGGATCAGGAAGTACGCAGTTCCAGAAGAAGAGCGGGTTGGAGTGCCAGGAGAGGATCAGGAAGTACGGAGTTCCAGAAGAGGAGCAGGTGGGAGTGCCAGGAGAGGATCAGGAAGTTTGGAGTTCTGAAGAGGGCCGTTTGGGTGTGCCAGGGGAGGATCAGGAAGTACGCAGTTCCAGAAGAGGAGCGGGTTGGAGTGCCAGGAGAGGATCAGGAAGTACGGAGTTCCAGAAGAGGAGCGGGTGGGAATGCCAGGAGAGGATCAGGAAGTACGGAGTTCCAGAAGAGGAGCGGGTGGGAGTGCCAGGAGAGGATCAGGAAGTTTGGAGTTCTGAAGAGGGCCGTTTGGGTGTGCCAGGGGAGGATCAGGAAGTACGCAGTTCCAGAAGAAGAGCGGGTTGGAGTGCCAGGAGAGGATCAGGAAGTAAGGAGTTCCAGAAGAGGAGCGGGTGGGAGAGCCAGGAGAGGATCAGGAAGAACGGAGTTTTAGGAGAGGATCAGGAAGTACGGTGGTCCAGAAGAGGAGCGGGTGAGAGTGCCAGGAGAGGATCAGGAAGTTTGGAGTTCCAGAAGAGGAGCGGGTGGGAGCGGCAGGAGAGGATCAGCAAGAACGAATTTCCAGAAGAGGAGCCGGTGGGTGCGCCGGGTGGGGATCGGGAAGTACGGAGTTCAAGGAGAGGATCAGGAAGTACGGAGTTCAAGGAGAGGATCAGGAAGTACGGAATTTACGGAGAGGATCAGGAAGTATGGAGTTCTAGAAGAGGATCGGGTGGGAGTGCCAGGGGAGGATCAGGAAGTTTGGTTACAGAAAAGGAGCGGGTGGGAGTGCCAGGAGAGGATCAGAAAGTTTGGAGTACCAAAAGAGGAGCGGGTGGGAGTGGCAGGAGAGGATCAGGAAGTTTGGAGTCCAGAAGAGGAGCGGTTGGGTGTGCCAGGGGAGGATCAGGAAGTACGCAGTTCAAGGAGAGGATCAGGAAGTACGGAGTTGCAGAAGTGGAGCGGGTTGGAGTGCCAGGAGAGGATCAGGAAGTAAGGAGTTCCAGAAGAAGAGCGGGTGGGAGTGCCAGGAGAGGATCAGGAAGTACGGAGTTCTAGAAGAGGAGCGGGTTCGAGTGCCAGGGGAGGATCAGGAAGTTTGGTTACAGAAAAGGAGTGGGTGGGAGTGCCAGGAGAGGGTCAGGAAGTTTGGTTACAGAAAGGAGCGGGTGGGAGTGCCAGGAGAGGGTCAGGAAGTTTTTAGTTCCAAAAGAGGAGCGGGTGGGAGTGGCAGGTGAGGATCAGGAAGTACGGAGTTCTAGAAGAGGAGCGGGTGGGAGTGCCAGGGGAGGATCAGGAAGTTTGGTTACAGAAAAGGAGTGGGTGGGAGTGCCAGGAGAGGGTCAGGAAGTTTGGTTACAGAAAGGAGCGGGTGGGAGTGCCAGGAGAGGGTCAGGAAGTTTTTAGTTCCAAAAGAGGAGCGGGTGGGAATGCCAGGAGAGGATCAGGAAGTTTGGAGTCCAGAAGAGGAGCGGTTGGGTGTGCCAGGGGAGGATCAGGAAGTACGCAGTTCAAGGAGAGGATCAGGAAGTACGGAGATGAAGCAGAGGATCAGGAAGTATGGAGTTCCTGAAGAAGAGCGGGTGGGAGAGCCAGGAGAGGATCAGGAAGTAAGGAGTTCCAGAAGAGGAGCGGGTGGGAGTGCCAGGAGAGGATCAGGAAGTGTGGAGTTCCAGACGAAGAGCGGGTGGGAGTGGCAGGAGAGGATCAGGAAGTTTGGAGTCCAGAAGAGGAGCGGTTGGGTGTGCCAGAGGAGGATCAGGAAGTAAGGAGTTCAAGGAGAGGATCAGGAAGTACGAAGTGCAAGGAGAGGATCAGGAAGTACGGAGTTTAAGGTGAGGATCAGGAAGTTTGGAGTTCCTGAAGAAGAGCGGGTGGGAGAGCCAGGAGAGGATCAGGAAGTAAGGAGGTCCAGAAGAGGAGCGGGTGGGAGTGCCAGGAGAGGATCAGGAAGTGTGGAGTTCCAGACGAAGAGCGGGTGGGAGTGGCAGGAGAGGATCAGGAAGTTTGGAGTCCAGAAGAGGAGCGGTTGGGTGTGCCAGAGGAGGATCAGGAAGTAAGGAGTTCAAGGAGAGGATCAGGAAGTACGAAGTGCAAGGAGAGGATCAGGAAGTACGGAGTTTAAGGTGAGGATCAGGAAGTTTGGAGTTCCTGAAGAGGAGCTGGTGGGAGAGCCAGGAGAGGATAAGGAAGTACGGAGTTGCAGAAGAGGAGCGGGTTGAAGTGGCAGGAGAGGATCAGGAAATAAGGAGTTCCAGAAGAGAGGCGGGTTGGAGTGACAGGAGAGGATCAGGAAGTTTGGTTACAGAAAAGGAGCGGGTGGGAGAGCCAGGAGAGGATCAGGAAGTACGGAGTTTCAGAAGAGGAGCGGGTTGGAATGCCAGGAGAGGATCAGGAAGTACGGAGTTCTAGAAGAGGAGCGGGTGGGAGTGGCAGGGGAGGATCAGGAAATTTGGTTACAGAAAAGGTGCGGGTTGGAGTGCCAGGACAGGATCAGGAAGTTTGGAGTACCAAAAGAGGAGCGGGTGGGAATGGCAGGAGAGGATCAGGAAGTTTGGAGTCCAGAAGAGGAGCGGTTGGGTGTGCCAGGGGAGGATCAGGAAGTACGGAGTTCAAGGAGAGGATCAGGAAGTACGGAGTTTAAGGAGAGGATCAGGAAGTATGGAGTTCCAGAAGAGGAGCGGGTGGGGGAGCCAGGAGAGGATCAGAAAGAACGGAGTTCCAGGAGAGGATCAGGAAGTACGGAGGTCCAGCAGAAGAGCGGTTGGGTGTGCCAGGGGAGGATGAGGAAGTACGGAGTTCAAGGAGAGGATCAGGAAGTAGGGAGTTCCAGAAGAGGAGTGGGTGGGAGTGGCCAGAATAGATCAGAAAGTACGGAGTTCCAAAAGAGGAGAGGGTGGGAGTGCCAGGAGAGGATCAGTAAGTACGGACTTCCAGGAGAGGATCCGGAAGTATGGAGTTTCAGAAGAGGAGCGGGAAGTACGGAGTTCCAGAAGAGGAGCGCGTGGGAGTGCCAATAGAGGATCAGGAAGTACGGAGTTCCAGAATAGTAGCGGGTTGGAGTTCCAGGAGAGGATCAGGAAGTTTTGAGTTCCAAAAGAGGAGCGGGAGGGAGTGGCAGGAGAGGATGGGGAAGTACGAAGGTCCAGAATAGGAGCGGGTGGGACTGCCAGGAGACGATTAGGAAGTGCGCAGTTCCTGAGAGGAGCAGGAGGAAGTGTCAAGAGAGGATCAGCAAGTACGGAGTTCCGGAAGAGGAGCGGGTGGGAGTTCCAGGAGAGGGTCAGGAAGTTTTTAGTTCCAAAAGAGGAGCGGGTGGGAGTGCCAGGTGAGGATCAGGAAGTACAGAGTTCCAGAAGAGGAGCGGGTGGGAGTGCCAGGTGAGGATCAGGAAGTACAGAGTTCCAGAAGAGGAACGGGAGGGAGTGCCAGGAGAGGATCAGGAAGTGCCGAGTTCCAGGAGAGTACCAGGAAGTACTGAGTGCCAGAAGAGGAACAGGTGGGAGTGCCAGGAGAGAATCAGGAAGTACGGAGTTCCAGAGAGGAGCGGGTGGAAATGCCAGGAGAGGAGGAGGAATTAAGAAGTTCCAGAAGAGGAGCGGGTCGGAGTGGCAGGAGAGAATCAGGAAGTACAAAGTTCCAGAAGAGGATCAGGAAGTATGAAGTTTTAATAGATGATTAGGAAATACGGAATTCCAGAAGAGGAGCGGGTGGGAGTGCCAGGAGAGGATCAGGAAGTACAAAGTTCCAGAAGAGGATCAGGAAATACGAAGTTCTAAGAGAGCATCAGTAGGTAAGAAGTTCCAGGAGAGGAGCGGGTCGAAGTGCCAGGAGAGGATAGCAATGCTCCCTGCCCTCCCCTCGTGAACACACACATTCCTCGGAGCCTCACCACAACAGACACAACCAATGCACTGTTTATGCTTTGACTTACCTTGATAATGGATTTGTGCAGATTTTCCATAGATGACGATAGACGTGGCAAATATTTCCGTCCTGTGACAAGCTTACCTATTTCGTCAGTATCATACGTCATTGGTTTTGACCCGCCGGATGGCGCTAGTTTCGGTCCTCACTAGCTCTCGGTGTAGGCCACAGTCCACACTCCACTGAACCGCCTCACCGAGATGTACACCCAGATTGCGGCCGGTAGGTAAAACGGTTGTGGGTTTTTTTCCGCTAGGACGGCGATAATATATGTATAGAGAGGGAGAACCCCCTACCTCCCCCCCCCCCCCCCACTCCGCCCGCCTACTCTGATTTACTGTGCCTGTGGGACATTCCGTACAAACGTTTCTTGTTTGCTTGTTTGCTTGGTAAAGAACGAGCTGGAGCGCATTCGCCAAAATAAAGCACGAGACGTCATAGCGTCGAGTGGTTTATTTGGGGAATGCTCAACATCGAGTTCTTTAATGTATCTATAAAATTGTTATAAGAAGGCATTAAATTTGCTCATGATTTGGGTGGTTCATTTTCCATGTTTGGACACAGGAGAATGGCTGTTGTGTCAATGGCACTGCCAGACTATTACGTGAGGGAGCGTTATGGAAACAACGGTTCGTCATTCTGAAGCTCCAGAGGGAAAGGTAGGAGTGGGAAGGCGTGGAGGAAGTAGACATTTTGGAAGTCTTGTTTTCTAAATCACCACACCAGGGTCTAGTCGTCACGTCCAACTTTTGGGAAAACATCGCCCCCCTAAAAAGCGATATGAGTGATCTAACATTTCTGCTTCAAAATAAATCATCCATATATGTCGTTTCTTTTGTAATATTTATCCTTAAGAAAGGTTTATCAGAAAGGTCATCGGATCGCCAAAAGTAGTATCACACATCTACGTCAGAACACCAACCTATGGTAGTGGCATTAGTCGTTAACTGTTTTCTGTCGTGCATATAGTTCTCTCTTTTGACGTGGGTCTACGTCTTTATCGGTCATTGGTCCGGTCTTGCGTGCTGAAATCGGTTTTGTACGACCTTATAGTGATAACTGACTATTTTGTGTTCGGTCGCTGACCCCCAGATATTATTGTGCATCCCCCTTTCAAAATCGCGAATCCGCCCGTGGGTTATTATCGTTTCATTGAACAATCTATTGGCTTGACAGCTTTATCATGGTGCTTAAATTGCAATTTCAGGTTGCAATTATGTGCAATGGGCATTGAGGCATTGGCTATTTTATACATGTCTATCTATCTATCAATCCATCCCTCATTTGCTGAAATCATACTTGTTTTCTTCACCAGTTCACTAAATTCAGCACCGAGCCTCTGGCAGACTTTGTCGACATCTACGACGGAGGAAGAACCTTGGAAACAGGCCACTACGTCGCCAGTCTGTCTGGTTACCTTGGAGACAACCTTCCAACCTACGTCAGTCGGAACCACTTGATGTTTGTGTTCTTCACGTCCAACGACAGGGTCCAAGGTGCTGGGTTCTCGCTAGAGTGGACCACAGGTAACATCAATTACAGACATGCAATCAGTCACAAATTGACATAGCCACATCACCGTTATTACCAGTTTAAAGTCTCCTTATTTGTTATCACCAGTTTAAAGTATCATAATCATCGTCATCGCCAATTGAAGGATCCATCGTTATCAAGAGTTGAAGTATCATTATCACCCAATTGAAACATCATTATCACTTTTACAAGTCTCCTTTATCAGTTATCGCCAGTTAAAGCATCCTTGCGATAGTTATGAATCTTCGATACCGTTATCACCAAATGAAGAATCCTTATCAACGTTAGCCCCAATTGATGAATCCTCGACAGCGTTATCACCAATTGAAGAATCCGTATATCACCGTTATCACCAATTGAAGAATCTTCGATAGTTATCACCAAATGAAGAATCCTTGATACCGTTATCACCAAATGAAGAATCCTTATCACCGTTAGCCCCAATTGAAGAATCCTCGACGCCATTATCACCAATTTAAGAATCCTTATCACCGTTATCACCAATTGAAGAATCCTCGGCATCGTTATCACCAAATAAAGTATCCTTAGCGGCTTCCTAGGAATTCCTGGGCTGTTGGAACCCCATGCATTATATAATTGTACCTGCTGCAGACATACGGTGCACCATGACAATGCTCGGGGAGATGAAGGAGGGGGACAACTCCCCGCTGGCCGTGGTGGTTTCCTCCGTTTCTTCCTCCTGCATCTCGCAGTGTCTCCAGCACAGGGACTGTGTGGCCTTCACCTTCCACGAAGACAAAGACACGTGCGCTCTTCACGCGCACATCCGGGCATTGCAAGCCGAGCCCGGATGTGATTTATGGGTCAAGACGTGTCCTGGGTACACGGGTACCGGGTACATAGGTCAGTACATGGAAATAAAATTTGAATTGTTGGTGGTGTCGTTGTTCCTGATGGTATGTGTCGTTGTAAATGCAGACCATGATACTGGTGTCAACATGTTCTCACTTCTAAGAATAATTCACTAATTGAGATTAAAGCTTATTATATTTCTAATAATTGGTTTATAATGAGAGGGGACCGGTGTTTTGCTCTGGCTGAAAGAGGGGCCTGAATGGAAGGATATTAATTAAAATGTTATACTTATTTTTATTTTGACTTTTTTTTATTAAAAACTTACGATTAAACAACGCAGAAGAGTTTTCAATTCCAAGCCAAAGTGATTGATTCGTATATTACATATCATATGATTCAACATAGCTGATATTGGTCGTATTTTCGACATTTATTTTACGTTTACAGCTGAGAGTCAGTTACCAAGCAGCAAGGCCGACCTAATGGCGGGTGCAGACCCTCAATACTTTTCGTCTCCTCAGTACCCCCTCGGTTACTATGGCAACGTTCACATGACCTGGCGTATTTCTGCCCGTCATCAATGGAGCGTCATCACGATCAAAGTATGAAAGTCTAAGTCTATCCTCGTAAAATGAACCGCATAGGTGTAAAGCACTGCCTGATTGGGCGTAAGCACTGCCTGATTGGGCGTAAAGACACTTTTCATTTCATCGTGAACCGGGAATGAGGAAAATAATTCCCGTAAACTGGGCATGGCACATTAGCCGACCGTCGTGATCAAGGATTTTCATTAATTGTGAACTGAAAATTTGAATATTAAATAACCGTAAATTGGGAAATCGCCAATTTATATAATGTATTCGTCCCTTCCATTGTATGTGGGGAGTTCTCTATTTAGCTTATCGTGATCTGGAAATAAAAAAAAGTTATTTTTCGTGACTTGGGAACAGAAACAGAATTTTCAGACGAACGTAACTTCCAGAGGAGCGTAAATTCCAGACGAGGGTAACTTCCAGACGAGCGTAACTTCCAGACGAGCGTAACTTTCAGACGAGCGTAACTTCCAGACGAGCGTAACTTCCAGACGAGAGTAACTTCCAGACGAGTGTAACTTTCAGACCAGCGTAACTTCCAGACGAGCGTAACTTCCAGACGAAAGTAACTTCCAGACGAGAGTAATTTCCAGACGAGCGTAACTTCCAGACGAGCGTAACTTTCAGGGGAGCGGACCAATCGCCTTATTTATGGCATGCAGGCGAAAATGGGTTAACTGATTCGGAGTACGTAAACATATATATCTTGGCACAATTCGCGCACAGTGTCCCTCCATGGTACAAATCCGAATCTCCCTGTATATATATTATTCCAATCAAAACCAAAATTTAAGATGGGTTGTCAAATACCGCAGTTGAGGCGGCGTGACAGAAAATCCGTCTTTTAGTAACCGACCATAAAATGGTAGAATAAGCCATATATATGTGGCTGCCGTTGCAGAGGGAGGACATGGATCTGAGGGGAGACGACAGGTTGACTCTGTACGACGGTGTCGAGGCCAAGACTAACGACATCCTCGTCGTCTACTCGGCCACCGCTCATGGCATGCTGCAGTTCATCACCACATCCGGTCCCGCAGCGCTCATACACTTCACCACTGCAGAGGGCGCTAGCGGCGTCGGTCGCGGTTTTCTGCTTTCCTATTGGACAGGTAAGCGACGATGGATGGACAGGGCTCAACAGGTTTCGAATATTTATGAAACCGGTCTTCAACACATGATTCGCTAATCATTACTTGATTTAATTGGTGCACTGGTCGCATTTATTTTACAATAGTAATCTCATGCGTTCATCTGCTGCTGCAAGGGACACAACAAATCGCACATAACATCATTTATAAGCGTTCGACCACATGTATCAGTGTTATATCAATGGTCTTAAGCGATACAATTAAACAATTAAACGTTCGCGATATAAGACTGCGCCTGCTACTAATTACCTGTCGGCGATTTCCCCAGGATGTGACATGGTTTATGACACGACGGAGGGTTACATCCAGTCTCCGGGCTATGGCTACAACACCCACTACCCGAACCTGCTAGAGTGCACCTACACCATCGAGACACCCACCGCGGCGCCAGTACTCCTCACCTTCAACTTGTTTGAGCTCGGAGACCATGACTTTGTCAAGGTATGATGCACTCTCTGCCTTCGACTCACTCCGCTAGGGCTCCATTATATCTCTGTTGTCGTCACTTCCTCAATGCACTTTCACACTCGCTCGCCAGGGGGGCGCTGCGCAAATTCGTAGGAAAAATGCGCCGAGCATTTCTGCACACGAGTGCCGGGACCCAGCGTAAGCCTGATAACACACCGTATCAGGTGATGAAAAGAAAGAGTTCAGTCGCAGTCGTAACTTTTACTTTTGAAATTTCCCCCCGGCCGACCGCAGCGGTAAAAGCGGAGCTTGCGTAGCGCCACCGTGCGGGGAGTTTGGGTATGGTGGCCCAGTGGACTAAACGCAACGAACACGCCTTACCGGCCACTGCCAAACTGGTCCTACGGTCTCACCATACGCCTTTGTTAATGTCACTTCAATTTTTACTGTTATTATCAGTACGGGTCATGGGGCGGCCTCTCTCTGCCAAACGCATTCAATCATGTATCTGGTTCGTGAATCAAGTGCAAATCTTCAATCCGTAGCGGTGTTGTTTTTAATACACCGAAGTTAAACAGTATAGGAGTTACAAGCGAATCACCGGTGACATACCACCTTATATACATTGCCATTATATATTTCTCTTTTATTTGTTAAATTAAGACTAATTAATTAGTTAATTAATAATTAAGTATTCTGCCTATGAGTAACTTTGTCCCTGCCCTCTAACAGCGCGTCTGTCTCTGTTGCTCCCCGCCCAGATATACCATGGTGACGACAGTAGCGGCACGCCTTTGTTTCCTGGTAACGGCTACACGCTGTATGACCTTCCGGAAGCCAAGTACTCGCCAGACGGACGACTGCACGTCGTCTTCCGCGCGGACGCAACCGGAAACGGTCCAGGATTCCGAGCCTCGTTCTCGATCGGTAAGCAGGGACGACTCGTTGTTGGGTGCTTTTCTTTCTGTGGGGTTCCCCGAAGATAGGGGCATTTTGTGATAATCACTTAATGTTCGCTATGGTTTATGTTGAAAGGTGTCATGGGAATCGTTTCACTAAGAGTTAGGAGCTCGTAACCGTATCTTTTACATGGTAATTTAACCACATATCGTAATTTTAAAAGCAACGGAAATAAGCGTTATACTGCGATTATGGGGTGCAGCCATCTTCGTGCGATTTATTTTCCACCATTATTGTTCAAAAACATGTTCGTCATATCTTTATGATCAATTCAACATTTGTCACTTTTCTTCGGGCCGGCAAATAATTTTTTTTATTTTACGAGCAATTGTTACATCTCAGTGAAATGACCCCCTGGCTTTTTTGGTAAGGTGTGTATTATGAAATATACGTATTGTTTCATTTGAAAATTGACTGTTTTCTTCCTCTGCTGTTCACAACTGGAATAGAGCCAAAACTGCAACAAATCGACAACTATTCATGATTTTTTTAAATTCTAATATTTTTGTTTACAATCCAAATATTTTTTTAAAATCCAAATATATTTTTTTCTTAATGCAAATTACAATTTTTTAAATCGAAATTACATCTTTTTAAATGCAAATTAAATTTTTTTAAGTGAAAATTACATTTTCTTCAAATCCAAATTACATTTTTTTAAATCCGAATTTAAAAATATTAAATCCAAATTGCATTATTTTCTTAAAATCCATTCAGGCCATTGAACAAGGAAGATCAGCCATCGACGTAAAACTATCTAGTCGAATGAGAGTAAATGTGAAATACGATGTACACGTTTCGCGTTATCCCATGTAGGGTGCCCCGAGGCTGTTTTCAACAGCCACACCCAGGTGACGCTAGGGTCGGGCACACGGAGCAACTACACGGACGACATGACGACCGAGTGTCTCACTGGCTACTACTTCGCCCAGGAAGAGTTCGGCTGTGGCCGTAAGTGTTTATGCTCAATCGAGGGCAGTTAAGTTGTGGCCGTAAGCGTTTATGCTCGTTCAAGCGGAGTTTGAACGTGGCCGTAAGTATTTATGCTCATTCAAGAGCCGTTATGTTATGGCCGTAGGCGTTTATGCTCGCTCAGAAGGAGTTCGGCTGTGGCCGTAAATGTTTATGCTCATTCAAGAGCAGTTATGTTATTGCCGTAAGCGTTTATGATCGCTCAAGAGGAGTTCGGCTGTGGCCGTAAATGTTTATGCTCATTCAAGAGCAGTTATGTTATTGCCGTAAGCGTTTATGCTCGCTCAAGAGGAGTTCGGCTGTGGCCGTAAGTGTTTCTCCTCATTCAAGAGCAGTTATGTTATGGCCGGAAGCGTTTATGCTCGCTCAAGAGGAGTTTGGCTGTGGCCGTAAGTGTATATGCTCATTCAAGAGCAGTTACTTTATGGCCGTGAGCGTTTATGATCGCTCAAGAGGAGTTTGGCTGTGGCCGTAAGTGTTTATGCTCATTCAAGAGCAGTTATGTTATGGCCGTAAGCGTTTATGCTCGCTCAAGAGGAGTTCGGCTACGGCCGTAAGTGTTTATGCTCATTCAAGAGCAGTTATGTTATGGCCGTGAGCATTTATGGTCGCTTAAGAGGAGTTCGGCTGTGACCGTAAGTGTTTCTGCTCTTTCAAGAGCAGCCATGTTATGCCCGTAAGCGTTTATGATCGCTCAAGAGGAGTTCAGATGTGGTGTTTATGCTCGTTCAAGACGATTCTGGCTGTGGCCGTAAGCGTTTATGCTCGCTCAAGAGGAGTTCGGCTAAGTGTATATGTTCATTCAAGAGCAGTTATTTTATGGCCGTAAGCGTTTATGCTCGCTCAAGAGGAGTTTGGCTGTGGCCGTAAGTGTTTATGCTCATTCAAGAGCAGTTATGTTATGGCCGTAAGCGTTTATGCTCACTCAAGAGGAGTTCGGCTACGGCCGTAAGTGTTTATGCTCATTCAAGAGCAGTTATGTTATGGCCGTAAGCATTTATGCTCAATCAAGAGGAGTTCGGCTGTGGCCGTAAGTGTTTCCGCTCTTTCAAGAGCAGTTATGTTATACCCGTAAGCGTTTATGCTCGCTCAAGAGGAGTTCAGATGTGGTGTTTATGCTCGCTCAAGACGATTTTGGCTGTGGCCGTAAGTGTTTATGCTCGTTCAAGAGGAGTTTGGCTGTTTCCGTGAGTGTTTATGCTCGTTCAAGACGATTTTGGCTGTGGCCATAAGTGTTTATGCTCGTTCAAGACGATTTTGGCTGTGGCCGTAAGTGTTTATGCTCGTTCAAGACGAGTTTGGCTGTTTCCGTAAGTGTTTATGTTCGTTGAAGACGATTTTGGCTGTGGCCATAAGTGTTCATGCTCGTTCAAGACGATTTTGGCTGTGGCCGTAAGTGTTCGCGCTCATTCAAGATGATTTTGGCTGTGGCCGTAAGTGTTTATTCTCGTACAGGGGGAAATTCTACCGTGTTTATGGTACCATTCATGAGGCGATGAGGTATTGGACCGATGCATGTGTGGACAAAAACAACATAGAGTGCACAACCACCTGCTTGCGACAGAAATCACATAGCGTTATAAACCGTGGCCCGACAAGCGCCCATATATGTATACTGAGGACACGCATGGTTTGTTTCTATTAAGTGTGGAGTCAGCGGACGGTTAATGTGCGGTGTGAGTTTGGCGGCCATTGGAGCGGTAGCAGACTGCCACAGTGTTTGCGTAAGTATAGCGCTATCTTACTGTCCTAAGATAATGAACTTATGTGCCTAATTATACACTATGCTTAGTTACTGCTTATTCACATCCCTAACCCCACCACACCTCCCTCCCCATGCGGCGTTCAGGCCTAGTTATAAACATCTACTTCAACGTGGCTTGTACACATTTACTGCGTGCGCCTTGTACTCGGGTCTTGTCAGCCCACGCCTATTCACTTAATAATAAAAAGCAGACCCATACAGGAACATGCAGCCACCTAGTTGCCTCTTGTAAGCAGTGTAATGTAATACAGAGACTGTGTAATAACAAACTTGCGACCGGGGCTGTGTGGGTGCTGGTGGGGTTGTGCATGACGAATAGTACCCCCTTCTTCAGATAGAAAGGGGGGGGGGGGGGGTACATACCTATTTTCCTAACTGGATCTGTCACTGAATGTAAAAACATTTCTTCATTTTTTGCCCAGCTGTGTATTGCGGCGCCGTGCCTCAGATCGAGGCTGGGTACGTGTCTAGTGTGACGTCGTTGTTCTACGGGGGCGTGGCGGTCTACCAGTGTCTGGAGGGCCATAACCTGCGGGGCGGACCGGCAGAGTGCCAGGACGACGGGCAGTGGGCCTCCAACAACCTCGCCTGTCTGCGTGAGTCACGATGGCTACGTATCCCCAATAGCCCCAATCCCATGAATAGAATCTCACTGATACAGTGCTGCTATATATCGTACAAACCTCGTCATAAAGGGGGGTCTGTTAATTGTCTGTTAATGCTCGACGACCAGGGTTGTGCGACTTCATCGATTTTAAATTGAAATTTGCCAGCGTCATTAAGCCTGTGGCAACATATTTATGGTTTCAGGTAATCGATCAATATCTGTATGGAATGATTACCATGAGGAATAACATTTGGAGCGGTAGGCGCACAGAATTTCGACTATTCTCCCATATGATAAATATCACTATGCATTCAGGCTACACTCATGACATTTACTGCCGACTATTACGCAATTCTATTGTCACACAGTAACTTTTGTTTGACCCCGCAGCCCAGATCTGTGGCAGCCTGAGCAAACCCTCTAACGGCGAGCGCCGCGTCCTGACGGGAGATGGCGTCACTTACGGCAGTGTGGTGGAGCTGACCTGTGACTCCGGTCACCAGCTGGGCGGGGACTTCCCGCCCGTGACGCGCTGTCTGAGGGACGGGGCCTGGGCCGGGTACGGGCTGGAGCCGGACACACGAGTCGCCTGCCACAGTGAGTGCCAGGGAGGGACAGGGCTGCCTAAGAAACTCCCAGGGAAAATTGTTGGCAAATAAAACAATGGCATATATGTATGTCAATAATAGGTACGCTTATTGTCAATAATAGGTACGCTTATCGTCAATAATAGATACGCTTATTGTCAATAATAGGTACGCTTATTGTTTATAATAGGTACGCTTATTGTCTATAATAGGTAAGCTTATTGTCAATAATAAATCGGTGTCAATAATAGGTGGGCTTATTGTCAATAATAGGTGGGCTTATTGTCAATAATAGGTGGGCTTATTGTCAATAATAGGTGGGCTTATGATCTATAATAGGTAAGCTTATTGTCTATAATAGGTAAGCTTATTGTCAATATTAGGTAAGCTTATTGCAAATAATAGGTAAGTTTATTGTTTATAATAGATTAGCTAATTTTCCATAATAGGTAAGTGTCAATAATAGGTAGGCTTATTGTCTATAATAGGTAAGTGTCAATAATAGGTAGGCTTATTGTCTATAATAGGTAAGGTATTTGTCAATAATATGTAAGTTTATTGTCAATCATAGGTTAGCCTATTGTCTATAATAGGTAAGCTTATTGTCTATAAGAGGTAAGCGTAGTGTCTATAATAGGTAAGCGTATTGTCTATAATAGGTAGGCTTACTGGTCATGTTGACGCAGGCTATTCCCTGTAATTTTTTAATAAAAAAACCCTACATTAAACCGGGATTGCGATTCACTCGCTAAGCTCGCTCCTACCATTAACTCTTATGGTGAATATAAAATAATCCATTACATATTTATAATACATAGAATAATGGAAAAAATGTTCTTAGACGTAGCTCAGTGTGAATGCTTTCCAGTTTATCTCATTTTATTGGGGTTTATCGACACTTTAAAAATTAAAGACTATCGATCCTGCCACGGTGTGAATACATGGTTTATTCGCTGAAGATGTCGTCAGAACAAGAGCTGTGGCGTACTAAAGGGACGATGTTACTTTTTTCAAAAAGCGTACTGAAACACCACATTCTGGACTAATAATGAGGCACTTTCTGTTGCATTTGTCGAAATTCAATTGCTTTTAATGTTTTGTCTTGTTTCAGAAATCGCTTGTACCACACCGCTGGTCGGGAATGCGACCTTAAAGTACTTTCAAGGGCAAGACTTGGAGGCGGGTCAGTTGGTGTCGTACGGCGAGCCGGTGACTATTTGGTGTGATGAGGGCTACTCCAGTGCCCAAGACGACCCCAAGGCCACGACCCAGACCATCACATGCACCCAGGACAGGTCGTTTGGTTTCTATCGGCCTTGTCTAGGTAATATAACATAGGCTGGGGTTACCGCTTGGGGACTTCTGTCGGCCTTGTCTAGGTAATATAACATAGGCCGGGGTTACTGCTTGGGGACTTCTATCGCCCTTGTCTAGGTAATATAACATAGGCCGGGGTTACTGCTTGGGGACTTCTATCGGCCTTGTCTAGGTAATATAACATAGGCCAGGGTTACTGCTTGGGGAATTCTATCGCCCTTGTCTGGGTAATATAACATAGGCCGGGGTTATTGTTTTTGTGTTCCATATGAGCAGTATTCCAATAAAAAAAATTAAAAATTAATACACCAAGACAATTAATAGCGAGCGCAAGCGAGCTCTTAAGGTAACATGCATGCATATTCAAAGTCCAGTAGTTGTGACGTCACAATGAGAGTTGCTAAGCAACCGAATGATATGCCACGAGCACGTGCATGATCGATATACGTCATCCCGCCAGAGATATTCTATATGGCAAACCGAAGTGAGATTAATTTTGAATATTAATCTAGATGTATCCCCTCGGAATTTCTGAATTAATAAATATACGCTTTTTAGGTAGCACCTATCCATATTACGCCAACTTCATATTGCATGTCTTGTTCTCCTTAACCCGAATCTTTTTTCCTTGCAGATCTGGATGAATGTCTGGCTGGCATAGATGGTTGTAGCCAGCAGTGTGTGAACAAGGAGGGAGGGTACTTATGTACCTGTCTGCCGGGATACGAGCTGTCGGACGGAACGGACTGCTTGGGTGGGTACATGTACTGACAGACATGGGTAGATTGGGAAGATGTTTGGCACTGGGGAAGGGATGGTTGGGTGGGTACATGATAGATTGTAGTAATGATAGAACGACATGATGTTTGATACATGGGAACGGACGAGACGGGATGTTAGATGCATGTTAGATGCGTGACATTGCCGGCTCTAAATACCTAAAGGACATAAAGGACGACCGGGGGTCTAGGTGGGGGATGGGGTGGGGTGGAGGGCCAAAATTGTAACTGCCAAACCGTTCCATAGCTGACACCAGGAGGGCTCGGAGGTGCTAATAAATGTTTACTGCGAACTTTTGTTCATGTCATATTGGTAAATCCTGCTCAAACTTGTCCCTGTGGCTTTCAGTTTACGTCTATCCTATTACACGATGGGACTACAATTCATAAATATCACATTGCTCTATATCCTAATCGATAAAAACCCTGGACCAACAGCGCTTTGTTAGAGTTAACACTGGATTAGACTCCATGCCTTATTTATTGTTAATTTATAGCTATATAGGCATGATATATTTATTGATACACTGTTGTTGTTACTACACCGCATACAATGCGGTACGAAGCCTATATATCTATCATGGCATGTACTGTTTCACGTGGCCACAGATATCAACGAGTGTATCTCTCTTAACGGAGGATGCGACGACATCTGCGAGAACACCATCGGTAGCTACAACTGCTCATGTGAAGCTCCGGGAGTTCTCTTCACCCACGACGGTTTCCATGGTTACCGGATTCCGCTAACCACAGAGACAGGATTTGACATAGGGGATGTACTGCATATCAACCATACCTGTATCCGTAAGTTAATATAATATCGATAAGCGGGTAATCACGGTTAATTATATTTAACGAAAAGTGTATTTAATACATTTACGTCCAATTTTTTTTAAAGTCTATCGCCGATCCTTTCACTTCACGTTTAAAGCAGCCTACTTACATGCGTCGTCTTAGATTTTTTACATTATAGAATCAAGACTAAACGTATCTCAAAACTATGATGTATATGTTTTATATCTCTTTGGGTCTGTAAAACAACAATTTCAACATACAACTGCGCGGACTAGTTTATCGCGCGCGGACGTCCTAGTGAGCCGCGGACGCCATCACACAGAATACTGAACAGCGAACAGGTGCGCAGGGATTTAAACCGGCCACCAACTTCTGCTCCGGTGAACAAATTTGCTTCTCTCCGGATAGCCCACATGCTTTCGGATTTAAATTCAAGACAGAATATACTAATTTGACATGGAGAAGAGGTTGGTAATACAAAAAATTACAGAATATATTACTTTATATGGTGCAAGACTCACATCACGTGGTCCTCCTCCCTGCCAGTATCATCCTGCGAGAGCCCCCAACTGGTTGTCGGCAATGGAGCTGCTCTACTTTACGCGGGCGAAGACGAGGCTTCCTATCACCATGGCGACGTCGTGCAATACCTATGCAAACTTGGTTACGTCGTCGAGGGCTCCGACAACGTTCTGACGAGGTCGGTGCAGTGCTCCGATGGCATCTGGAATGACACAGCCCCCGTGTGTGTCCGTGAGTAGCCATTATAGTTAGTCTATGGGTCTGGATGTGAGTAGCCGTTATAGTCTGTCTATGGGTCTGGATGTGAGTAGCCGTTATAGTCTGTCTTTGGGTCTGGATTTGAGTAGCCGTTATAGTTAGTCTATGGGTCTGGATGTGAATAGCCGTTATAGTTAGTCTATGGGTCTGGATGTGAATAGCCGTTATAGTTAGTCTATGGGTCTGGATGTGAGTAGCCGTTATAGTCTGTCTATGGGTCTGGATGTGAGTAGCCGTTATAGTTAGTCTATGGGTCTGGATGTGAGTAGCCGTTATATTTAGTCTATGGGTCTGGATGTGAGTAGCCGTTATAGTTAGTCTATGGGTCTGGATGTGAGTAGCCGTTATAGTTAGTCTATGGGTCTGGATGTGAGTAGCCGTTATAGTCTGTCTTTGGGTCTGGATTTGAGTAGCCGTTATAGTTAGTCTATGGGTCTGGATGTGAATAGCCGTTATAGTTAGTCTATGGGTCTGGATGTGAATAGCCGTTATAGTTAGTCTATGGGTCTGGATGTGAGTAGCCGTTATAGTCTGTCTATGGGTCTGGATGTGAGTAGCCGTTATAGTTAGTCTATGGGTCTGGATGTGAGTAGCCGTTATATTTAGTCTATGGGTCTGGATGTGAGTAGCCGTTATAGTTAGTCTATGGGTCTGGATGTGAGTAGCCGTTATAGTTAGTCTATGGGTCTGGATGTGAGTAGCCGTTATAGTCTGTCTATGGGTCTGGATGTGAATAGCCGTTATAGTTAGTCTATGGGTCTGGATGTGAGTAGCCGTTATAGTTAGTCTATGGGTCTGGATGTGAGTAGCCGTTATAGTCTGTCTATGGGTCTGGATGTGAGTAGCCGTTCTAGTTAGTCTATGGGTCTGGATGTGAATAGCCGTTATAGTCTGTCTATGGGTCTGGATGTGAGTATGTGAGTAACCGTTATAGTTAGTCTATGGGTCTGAATGTGAGTAGTCGTTATAGTTAGTCTTTGGGTCTGGATGTGAGTAGCCGTTTTAGTCTGTCTTTGGGTTTGGTTGCTTGTATATTCAGGACGCTTTAACCACTTTTGGTATCGCGTATCGCATCAATGGGAAAAGGAAGGGAGAGTGGAGCCATGTCCCCGGGGGTAACCCCCTGCTCTTTGCGAAGAAGGACATGGGATCTTTGTCTTGCGACCACACAGACATGGCCACAGCGGGGCTCGAACCACCGATCTACGTGCCGTTATGGTGTTAAGGGGCCAGAGCGCTCAAGGCGAGCGTTGTAACCCATTGAGCTATCGGGGCGGCCCCCCCGTGGGTCTGGATGCGAGCGCCAATGAAAGCGTAGCGCACAAATGCTGCGAATCATTAAGGCAGCGCTGCGAAGCATTACAGCAGCAGCGTCATAGTTATGTTGTGTTACCTTGACTGTAAGTTGTATTGGTGTCGTGGCTTACATACTTATTATGAGATTGGTAAATAGTCATTCATGGTCGCACCAACTGTCCTTCACTGTTTACATGCAATGAAGTGAGAATCCAGCATGTCTAATTACGTCTGTATTTCCAGTGAAATAACACCAAATTATCTCTATATGACACAAAACTGAAGACATACGGATATGATAGGAGCTTTTCATGTCAAGATACTTGACGCATGTAAACAGCTCAATCTATTTTACATCGGATTTAATGTACAGTGCATGTATATCAATGTATGTGGCTTAGGACGTTCAATACAATTTTACCACTGATTAACAATACCCGTGACCACGTTTTATCCACATTTATGCATTAATCTGAATGTGTGTGCGTTGTTTGATACGCGAATAACCCGTAGCGGCCAAATGCGATGGGCTGACCTTGCCCGATGATCTTGTCCACGCCCCTACATCCGTCACGCCACCTGGCGAGTTGGCGTACGGAGAAGAAGTGACATTCACGTGCTCCATTCCTGGCCTGGGTACCGCCAAGCGGAGTCGAACTTGTCTGTATGACTACACAGCACAGTCCTACGACTTAATAGGAGATTCGCTTGAGTGTGGATGTAAGTCACACACGCTGGCCTTCCATCGTACCCTCGTATCGCTTCAATTGATATCCCGCTATTTGTCAATGGTTGAGCATGGCGTGTTGTGAGTATGTTGTGATTGATGTGAGACCAAGCAATATACGTCCCGTGAACTCTCGCTATGCCATCAAATTAGCGATCATTAAACAAAATTGCGAGTATATAATATCCTCATATATCTGTATTTCATATAAGAATTATAACCTCTTTAAGCTAGCAAGAACATCATGAAGAATCGAATCATTATGAAAACCAAATATAGTGTTATTGATGATTTTAGCAATTCACGAGGCAGTTTCTCTGAAAGGGATGAATGTAACGCACTTGGCTACTGGCCCACACAGATATAGACTGCGGGATGCCTCGCGTCCCGGGTCTGGACACGGACTACATCGCCAGCACCCAGCTCGGGGCCGAGTTCTCCTTCCGCTGCCAGTCCGGATACTCCAAGGAAGGCAATAGCCATGCGCCCGATGATCCCGACAAAGTGACCTGCAACCAGTTCCCCAGTGGCGGCAGTCTGCGGGGGTACTGGGGTATCGGAGACCTCAAATGTGTCGGTAAGCACGCCCGGGTAGACTCGTCACTGTTGCTATGGTTTTTTGTATGCGATATTTGCCAATTTCTGTGCAGAATGCTACCTTCTACTGGCCGAGCCCTTCACAGTCACCCTGGTGTAGAAGGACTTTAGTAATGGTAATCTCGCATAGGTGATACTCTCACCAGATAGCGCCACTGCTCCACGTGGTTTCTAGCTATTTGGCACCGAGATGGAAATCTTGATAAGCTCCGACTTGATTTTAAATTTACGATAGACACGTCGATTATAACCCCAACAATATATCCAATGTGATTATTTTCAATACTTAGACTTTATTTGCGCATTGTCCGTGTTTTTGATATTTTAACTGTTAAAATAACCATTTAACATATGTACAGGTCCCGGATGCAGTGATCCAGGACACCCAGCCAATGGCCAGCAGCACGGCGAGTCTTATGAGGAAGGTCAGGTCGTGACCTTCAGCTGTGATCTCGCCGGCTACGAGCCTGACCCGGCCGCAATTCAGTGTGAAGGTCGAGGCGGGAACCCCAAGTGGAACGTGACGTCATCACTGCGTTGTATCGGTTAGTAGAGATCGAGAGATGTGTGTCGTCTATTTGTGCGTATTGTATGCAGGATACCTCGATCAGCGATACTTGACCCAATAAATGGAATCGCTGCAACGTTCCAGATGTTTCGATGCAGCCCTTGACTTAATAATCCGTGTACCACGTAATGAGATGAGGTCTCTGTATGCAATAGGGCGAGCTTACACCATTGACAACTACGCCAATGTGTGGCTCATGACGAGCAGCATACTCACTTGCACATTGGTTATATATAATCTTATATATATGGCATGGCATGGTTTATATACACACATCTTAAAACTATTTATAGTAAGATTAATTTCGTGTGATGAGTTATCGTTGATATTAATTAATTAACATAAATAACAATGGTACCATTATTATTAATAAACGAAGTAATCACTGGTGCAAACAATTTGCATTGTACTACACTTGAGTACAATACACTTAATGCAATAAGCGCCACTAGTCGACCAACGATGCGTCATTCGTTCCCAGACGTGCAGCCGCCGCAGTTCCCGGACTGTTCCCCGAATCCGGAGGACAACACGATTCACATCCTGAAGTACGAGGCCCTACACCGCTACCCGCCGCGGGTCACTGACAACTCGGGCACCGTGGAGACCCTCAAGGCCAACCACAGCCTCTCCAGACCCATCGACGAAGATGTGTGGGTCAAGTGGACGGCGAAGGACCACGCAAGCAACAGCGCCATCTGTATTTGGATCGTCAAGCTGAAGAGTAAGTTAATTACATGTTTACATACGATCCCTGCATGCCTACAGAGATAAATAGTTACCTTTGGGTGATCTGAATGTCATTACCTTGTCTGTATTGGCAATATTTGGCATTGGGTTCAATGGTTGGCATTTCCTGGAGTGAACGCGGCGAGTAAGATAAGATAAGATAAGATAAAGTTTTATTTAACGTCGGTATGTAAAAGTCAACAATAAACATTAGCACAAGTGCTATTGACCGACAATGATAAAAAGACATGAGCTGATGAGATATATATTATACGACAATGAAAATACAACAACCATTGCATCTCTTTAAACCTTGTCCATTAGCTATGATGCAGTATGTGCACGAATTACAGTGACACACGAACACATCATCATGTCAATAGTATATCATGTCAATAGTTGTCCAGATCCGATATTATTTGTACATGACATATCTACGGTTAGCGATTGTCCGTCTAATTGTGGTGTTTGGCCATTAGATGAATTATTCTCTTCATTGACGGCAGCACACGACACGCCCATCATCGAAGATTGCCCCACGGTGCCGGTGGTAAAATATGTCACCCGCCCGACCCAGTGGGATGTTATAGCCGTTACACCGCTGTCGTCCTCCGGCGGACAGGTGGTACTCACGCCGTCGTCCTACATCCTCAGCCAAGACAAGGTCGACCAGGCCGTGACCTTTCGACAGACAGTCACTGATGACCTTGGGCACACTGCCAGCTGCACCTTTCAGCACGTCATCAGATGTAAGAACTACATCTACAAGAGGATTTATTATATATTAAGCTGGTCGATTTTAATCCTAACCTAGTTTCTCACCCTTTAATTTTTGATTTTACTACTTACCTTGTCTCTCACTCTTTAAGTTTTCGATTTTACTCCTTACATTGATTCTCACCCACTGGCCATTAAACAAAGCATATTAGGCGACTAGGTTTTTCATACTCATCGAAAACCCAAATCTTTATTATGAAAAGTAAAAAAATAACATTATAAAGCGGTTTGCTGGACGACAACTCGTACGTTTACTGCTGCTTAGTTACAATTACTGATAATGTCATTGATGCAATAATGATCTATTTTCCAAAAGGATCAAAAGATTAATTTTCTAACACCTATATTAGTCCATCGCATAAATTCATTTATCGGGCCCCCAGATGGGCGGTGTTTGGACTGGACTCTCCCGGAACCTGAACACGGCCGGAAGTCCTGCTCGCCGTCCCCTGGCGGCCGCGGCTGGAACTGCCTGCTGTCCTGCGTGGACGGGTATGTCTTCTACGGACACCCTGCCGTCCTGGAATACTCGTGTGCCGGAGACGATGAGGACTTCTCCAACGATATCCTGGGAAGCGTTCGCAACCATGTGGTTCCCAGCTGCGTGGGTGAGACATAAGATCTACCTTTATGGGCATGAGACTCGTCGGACACAGTGGTTGGTTGGTTGTTTTAGCTGGGCCGAAGTATATATCTAATTAGCTGTTAGTGAGTATGGATGTGTTATTGCATCGGTTGGATGGCAAAATGGCAAGAATAAAATGGAAAGTGTGTCATGGAAAAGGTATAATGGCAAGGGTATAATGGAAATTATATAATGGAAATTATATGATGGAAATTATATAATGGAAATTATATAATGGAAATTGTATAATGGGAAGGGTATAATTGAAAGGGTATAATGGAAATTATATAATGGAAAGGGTATAATAGAAAGGGTATAATGGAAAGGGTATAATGGAAAGGGTATAATGGATCCTTCCATTTCATTGGCTACGGGATTCTTCCATGAGGTGTGCGTGCACAAAATCCACCCATCCATCCCTCTATCTGTAGAGTCGGACGCGGCGCAGTACGTGGACGAGATAGTGATGGTGTACCCGGGCGGGGTGACGGCGGACAGCGAGTCGGCCTTCACCGCCGCCGTCAGCAACGTGGACACCCTGAGGCAAGTGGCCGGCGACCTGGCTCTATTCTGTATCGACGTCCGCATCGCCATCACGCCCAGTGTCGTCTTCGAAGCCAGTCAGGTGAGACTTGAGGCCCCGTGAGAGCGTTGATAGTACTTGAAAGATCTTCTCGTAAGATCTACTTTCAAAAAGGGTGGGGAATACCTTATCCGATCTCCGCGATTGGCATTCAGGAATTCTTGGAGATTCACGATTAGCTGTTTGCGGGGATCGTTTTCCGTACAATTCCTGGTTCAACGCGAAGACTTTTTCCCTAGTCTGCGATTTCCTCGGTATTCGCCATATCACATTCAAGTCGCTCCCAGTGTTGAGCAGTCCTCATCTTGGAGATTCGATATTACTCTCCCTAATTCTTGGGGATTCGCGATTCAGAGGGGGTATTCCGTCCCCCCTTCAGACATACGGGAAAAACAGTTTTTAAGCATTCTCGCATTGATGCCTTTGGCCCCAGGTATGACGCTTTGTACTGGATAGACGTTCCAAAGTGTGCAACTAGATCAATAACTAGAGCTAGATGCAGACTCTGCTCCTTCCTCAGTGTTCCAACGAGAATCGCTGTGTATAATCTCCCGCCCACCCTCGTGTGGCCATTTTTCTTGCATCCAGTCCATGACGTCATATTTGAACATTCATGAGTTGTAGCATCCTCAAATATCGTGTTTACTGGCCTGTCGCAAATATAAACAAATAACAAGTGCTTGTTACAGACATCTTAGACCAGCAATAGCCCTTTTTTAAATTTTATATTGGTTCTTATGGGGTCTTTAATTGTCGTCACATCAAGTGAATCGTGTCATACAGTTACGTGACTCATGTCTTTAAGCTACATGCGTCATTTCGTTGAGATGAGATAGGATAATTGTATGGTTAAGTGAGATGAGTAATATCATGGACTACGTTGAATAATTCCTCTTCATATTATGATTAAATGAAGTTGAAAACGTATCGCACGACCACGACATTGAATGTTATTGGCCGGCATTGGTCATCACGTACGATGTAACAAATCCCTTCAAAGCCACACCAATGGATGTGTACTTATAGTACATCTTATAGTAACGCGTCACCAGTACACTGTCGTCATATGTCAACTACATTGGTGACACCGTTGCGTCCTAAATGCAGTTCCTCGTCATGTTAAAGTAATATGTTCAGTAATTTTTTTTACAGAAACCTCTTATCTATGTCAAATAAGCATATCCTGTCTTGAATTTAAATCCTGAAAACCTGTGGGCTATCCGGAGAGAAGCAAATTTGTTCACCGGTGCAGAAGTTGGTGGCCGGCTTTATATCCCTACGCGACTGTTCGGTATTCTGTGTGATGTCCATCGCGGCTCGCTACGACGTCCGCGCGATAAAATAGACCGCACAGTTTTATGTTAAAATTGTTGTTTTATAGACTCAAAGAGATATAAAACATATGCATCATAATTTTGAGATACTTTTAGTGTTGATTTTTAAATGTAACCAAATCTAAGATGGCGCATGTAAGTATACTACTTTTTGACGCCCATGGACAGGTCCGTGTAACGTTCTTTGTGAGCTACGAGACGGCCTCCGCTGTCGACCCCAGCGGCAAGCTGGAGGGGTGCTCTGGCGGCATCGTCCGACCGGCGTTCCAGAACATCGACACCGTCACGTCAGTGACCGCCTCTCTGGAGCCAGTCGAGCAGATCCGGATTGGGGATGACGTGCTGACGGCGACGTACGACCGCGTCCTGTTCAGCCACTTCACCTGCCACCGGGCCGGCCACGTGCCCTTCAGGCTGCGCGATGACCTTGTCGTCTGCAGTAAGACCTCGACTCGTCACTGCAAGGGCGGATCCAGGGAGGGGGTGGGGGGTGTCCAGGGCGTCCGGAGCCCCCATTCCCTTTTAGAAAGATTTCAATGCAAAATTTAGGCCATCTGAGGCATGGACACCCCCCCCCCCGCCCCCCCCCCCCCTCCGGTCGTCAATAATTGAGTGAATCCCCCGGTCTTAATTTTGTTCAGAGCCCTCCCCGGGTCAAAAGTTTGGACCCTCCTCCCCCCCCCCTCTTTTTGAAATTCCTGGATCCGCCCCTGCACTGTCAGGGTGCGCTGCGTGCCCAGGTATTTTAGTTGAATCTCAGCCAAGGGATCTAGTAGACTTTGGAATATTTCGCTTCTACACGAGAGATATGGATCCGCTTATTTGGGTGCACAAGGAATCATTTAATGGCATATTGTAATATGAGCCCCACATGGAAGTGGTCAAATGAATTAAACTATGCTTCGTTCGATTGCCCTTGCATATATTTTATTAAATTACTTTGATACGGGATACTGCGACGGGAAAATATTAGCAAGTATATCTTCGATCGAGAGACACAATATTTGGAAATTGCTATGCAATTAGTAAAACAAATGTCCATATGTGTATAAATATTGCCTACATGTCCGGGTAACATGCTGGTTCCTGACCACGTGATTGCAGGCCCTTGTCCCAAGGGTTCCCGGATGGCCAGTCGGCTGACCTGCGAGCTCTGTCCCCGGGGCACGTACCAGAACAGCGTGGCTCAGGCAACCTGCACGCCGTGTCCCAACGGCACCTACACCCAGACAGAGGGGGTCGTCAGCCCTCAGAGATGCTACGGTATGAAATTTCTGCGCCGGTTATGAAGTTTTTGAACTGACATGTTGAAGAGTTGCGACGACATGCGCGCGTGAGGTCTTGTAGAGCTGTATTCACATGACTGTCCATGTCTGTTACCGTCTCCCACCAGCTGAGAGGTCTTGTAGAGCGGTATTCACCTTGCTGTCCATGTCTGTTACCGTCTCCCACCAGCTGAGAGGTCTTGTAGAGCTGTATTCACCTTACTGTCCATGTCTGTTACCGTATCCCACCAGCTGAGAGTTCTTGTAGAACTGCATTCACCTTGCTGTCCATGTCTGTTACCGTATCCCATCAGCTGAGAGTTCTTGTAGAGCTGTATTCACCTTGCTGTCCATGTCTAGTACCGTCTCCCACCAGCTGAGAGGTCTTGTAGATCTGTATTCACCTTGCTGTTCATGTCTGTTACCGTCTCCCACCAGCTGAGAGTTTTTGTAGAGTTGCATTCACCTTGCTGTCCATGTCTGTTACCGTATCCCACCAGCTGATAGGTCTTGTAGAGCTGTATTCACCTTACTGTCCATGTCTGTTACCGTATCCCACCAGCTGAGAGTTCTTGTAGAGCTGTATTCACCTTGCTGTCCATGTCTGTTACCGTCTCCCACCAGCTGATAGGTCTTGTAGAGCTGCATTCACCTTGCTGTCCATGTCTGTTACCGTATCCCACCAGCGGAGAGTTCTTGTAGAGCTGTATTCACCTTGCTGTCCATGTCTGTTACCGTCTCCCACCTGCTGAGAGGTCTTGTAGAGCTGTATTCACCTTACTGTCCATGTCTGTTACCGTATCCCACCAGCTGAGAGGTCTTGTAGAGCTGTATTCACCTTACTGTCCATGTCTGTTACCGTCTCCCACTAGCTGAGAGGTCTTGTAGAGCTGTACTCACCTTACTGTCCATGTCTCTTACCACGTACGTCTTCCACCAGCTGAGTGTCCGGCGCCGTTGATTAGCGCGCTGTCCGGTTCCCGACTTCCCCCGTGTGTCGGGATCCCTGTGGACACCGTCTGGATCGCTCCAGACAACTACACGACTTGTCCAGAAGACACTCAGACCAACGGTCCGCAGGGAGCCGCCAATGAGTCGTTTTGCTTCAGTAAGTTAATAATGCCCTCCATGATGGCTGCGTGTCGTTGTTGTGAGACACGACCCGTTGCATTTAGGACCTCACTGACATCTTCTAGAATTTCGTGCGTATATTTTCATTCCACTCATCCGTGAAAACATCCTACTCGCGTGCATAAAATCAAATCCTTTTTCGATTTTGTCCAGATGAAGCCCGACGTCCTAAGCTATATATATTAATATCATTATTTATAAACATGCGGCACAGAAAGTAATTAAGTACATGTATGTATTATTATTACATTACATATTATTACGGCCCCTGTAGTACAATGAACTAAATGCATTTATTATATATGCATTTATATTCATGCTCTTTAGGATCATGTGAGCCTGGGAGTTTCTCGGAGAGTGGGTACGGCCCGTGCCGACCCTGCCCACGTGGCTACTACCAGTCATCCTCTGGGCGGCAGCACTGCAGCACGTGCAGCAGATCCGGGTCCTCCACGGCGACAGAGGGCAGCGCCAGCAGCAACATATGCACATCGCTCAGTAAGACTAGCACACCGCTCTCACGTCATAGGCGCCCTATTTGCTCCGTGCTGATTCTAACATTAATTGAATTAAAATGTACAATTTTGACATGAAATTGGGATTATTCATTTGTTAATCCTCACGAATATTCCACATATGCATACAGACATTCCTAGATATATTCGTAAGGAAGAGTTTCGAGATTTGTTGCTGACCGTAAGTTTATTTAATCTAAAGCATATGAAGTTTATATCTGATTCTTATAGAAAAAAGGATGTACAAACGAATTCATTATTACAATAAATTGACTAAGATTTAGTCTTTCTTTCGTTGTAGCCTCCAACGTCTGCGATTCTGACTTTTGCCAAAATGGTGGAACTTGTCAAATATCAGGGCACAGCTTGATTTGCTCATGTAGAGATGGTACGTTGTATTATACATTGTATAATTATAATGTGGTGCAATTGATTTCTACCTTGGGCTTCACTGATTTTAGGTTTCGTAAAACTTAATTTTATAAACCTGTGGAATGATCGATGCTACCAAATAGAACTAGGTCCTTGTCAAGGTTAACGCTTAAGCATCCTGCTACGCCCTGTTGTTCAACTTGATGTATAGTAAAGCTACATTTCATTTTATACAAGAAAAGGAGAGGAAACAAACACTTTGTGTCGTACTCGGAAAATAATATAAAGCTATATACGAACCTATATAGTATCAACGAGAGATTATATAATTATTAGTATTATATTTGATATTTTAGGTTACACGGGGTTTTACTGTGAGACTGAGCTCGATGAATGTGCCTCGTCCCCATGCGTCAATGGCGGCTCCTGCACAGACCTCGAGAATGGCTTCAACTGCACCTGCCTCTCCAGTACGTATGATAAGGCTGAGAAACCATTGGCATTCCCAATAACCGTGCATTTTATCTCAATTTGTGTTAAATGGGTTCGATTTGGACATTGTGTCCATATCGTGGCACAATAACAGTTTCGGTCATGAACCGCCTCAACATGGTTAACATGGTTATATAGGTGTAGGGGTAATTAGGAAATGAGGTGTTGGTGTCTTAGGCCGCTGTTTTGCACATGAAAACTAAAAATTGGATAATTATGAAGTGGGAGATGGGGATGGAAGATCGCGGACTGGGCCTGTCAAATTGTTTGTGCAGAATTTGAAATAGCGATCTCATTCAGTAGAGATCAAATAAATGCTCGGTATGGTACAAATGGAGATAGTTTGAGGTAAAAATATACTCCCTCCCATCACTATAGCCTTTTCGGTATCCCATTAAAGAAACTCACATATGTCTCGTAAGGGGGAAGTTTTCTAAGTTAAAGACTGCAAATCGAGTACTACTCCTTCCTCTTAACTCTTACCCATGCAGTCTTGAGACTCGCCATTTCCACGCACGCCAACGCCTCGATGGAGCCAGCGGCGGACAGAGACCTGGGATATCAGTCCCAGGAATGGTGCCGCAGCTACTGTGAAGACAACGACTTGTGCCTCTTCACGGTGTACACGCCGCAGACCAGGTGTCTGCTGTATAACAACCCCATCAGGCAGCCAGCCCTCAGGGACGGCAACAGCCTCGTCTTCGAGAGGCATGTTGACGTGGTGTCCGGTAAGCTCATTTACGTAGTCTGGAAAAAGTCAGGCAGATGAAACCACAGGCACAGTAAATCAGTAGAGGGGGGAGGCCGGTGGGGTTGGGGGGAGGGTAGGTAGCCCCACAACGTATACTAAACACACTCGTTTACTTATTGATGAAATAAATAAATTACTTAGGCATTTACGCGGCTCGTCAAGCGCGGTAAATGTGCGATATTGGGGGTTTGAGGCGGGTGCCTGTCGCTCAGTCCCAGCGGGAGTTGGACACCTTGTGTGTTTAGTCTGCATTGTGGGCCCCCTCCCCCCCTCCCCCCAGCCGCCCCCCTCCACTGATTTACTGTGAGATTTGGCATTTGCCACAAAATAATACATCAAGCTTAACGATTTGCAACAGCTTTAGTTATGTGCGTGATCTCCTGCCAAGTTACCCTATCCACCCCACCCCCACTCTTCGGATCTGTGGTGATATTAACTGTTGTGTAACTTTGGTTAAGCGTACATAATGAATTACCTTAATCCATAAATATTTACATTTAAGTGCCAAAAGGGAACGCTTGCACTCGAAATTAGGCGTAATCGCCGGGCTGCTAACCGTAGTAACGCTGTCTCAGCTGTAAAACTCATAGCATGTTATTTGTAGTCACATTTTGCTTGTGGATTGTAGTCACAGATCAGGTCAAGAGTGATTGCTTCTGTAATAATGACACAATATCAAGACAAATGTTTCGTTCATGACTAACTGAATGTTTCTGTATATTTATTATTCACCAATATAGGTGATAAACATGTGTATTGTGTTTGCAAATACTTGCTATGTCGGCCCATGTCGATCATGAGATCGAGGGGGGATACGCCTTCTCAATCGCGAATGCCTAAGAATTTGGGAGAGTAATATCGAATCTCCAAGATGGGGAATGCTCATGACTGGGCGCGAAAAAAACACCTTAAAGGTGATATCACGAATATTGAGGAATATAACGGAGCGCGCTAAATAGGGCAAGGGTCTTTGCGTTGAACCATAAATTGTATTGATAACGATCCCCAAAAATTGCCAACAGCTAATCGTGAGCCTCCAAGAATTCCTGGATGTCTATCGCGGAGACCAGAAAATGTCCCTCATCCCCCTCATTATCTGGACATATTAACCCATGGCGCAACTGTGATTTAAGCTTTCTCTGGGGACACGTGTGATGAACCGGTCAGTGACTGTCTGAAGGATGCCTGTGCCAATGACGGCATGTGTAAGGACAAGATCGGTGACTACGATTGTCTCTGTTCAATCGACTCCGGCTGGCAAGGTCCGAGGTAGGCCTGGAAATTAATGTTTTATTTAATATCAATATATTGATATGTGCCAATTTTTCCCTAGCATAGACTCATTCCAGCGTATGATTATTATAAGTATAAACGTTTACAATGTATGAAAACAAGTTTAGCCTGGTTTTCTCTAATTGACGAGGTTTGTTCCAGTCGTTTGCCTGTTAACTCTTGAGTTCTGCATTTGTACGGCCTGGTGCCGGAAGTTACCGATCTATCTATAATTATTTGACATTTATTTAGATTCGTTTCGGCGACGTAATGTACGAAATACGAATATTTTTGGCGCAGAGCGTTTTAATGATGGCAAGAAATGTATATTTCATATTTGTGTGTTCTATGGCAGCTGTTCTGTCTACGTGCCGGCCTGCACAGACATCCCCTGTCTACATGGTGGCACGTGCCGCGCGGAGAGTGACACGCGCTTCTTTTGTGATTGCGCGTCTGGCTACACTGGACGGCGGTGTGAAATCGACATCGGTATGTCACCCACCGACCATTTTTTTGTTTAATGGGATTCATACTCCGTCACTAAGCCCCTCCCTCGCTTGAGTCTTTTTTCTTTATCGTGAGTATGAAATTGACAGTCGTAGCTGATGGTAGTTACAAATGAGCAGTACTCATTTCTGAAACTGACAACAAAGTGACATGCTGCTTTGTTTGTCCGACTTGTTTGTCCGATATAACGCACGCGGGAGACCTTTTTTAACCACGGGATTGGATGAAAGCAACAGTGACGTCAGTAAATCATTGACAGCCTGGATCGGTCTATTTAATTGGAAGACAAATGCAGGTCTTATCAGATCAGGTCAGGGATCGTATTTTGTTGGCCAACGACGCCTTCTACATACCTCAACATCAGTAGCATCGCCGTCATTTACAAATATCGTGGTGCGATCGCCTTCCGGCCAATCTATATTATGAGAGATAGCGTTAACCATATGCACTACTCGCTGGTAACGCATTTGATCGTCACCCCTTTTGCAGATGAGTGTGCGGACGAGCCCTGCCTGTACGGCGGTACGTGTGAAAACCTACTTGGAACCTACAACTGCGACTGTCCACCTGGCTTCCGCGGAGACCACTGCCAGGAGATGCCCGGCGCCCTCTGTCGGCAAAACCAGTGCGGCTCCCAGGGAACCTGCTACGACTTCTACATGGCGAGCCAGGGGTTGTGCCGGTGTCAGCAGGGATACACATCAAGTTAGTGGATATAATTGTCAATTCCTTCGGTTATCAGCTAGTACCAAGGATAGTGTATATATCCTTGCTAGTACGCTTTTTTTTAAACTTCTAGTGGGGCACGCACAAAGCTCAAGAGTATTGTACGGCGCAGACATTAGAAATCAAAACACGAGTTTAATTAAATGTTGGTGTTTAGGTCGCAAGAGAGCTTAAGGGACAATAAAATGTGGTTGGACCCTGGGTAAAAACATATGTGATACTCGCCCACAACTTCAAAATGCATCCAACAATCAAGTGAATAACTGCGCTTTCTATGTGGCATTTCGCCGCCTTGCAGGTCTATACCTAACAGAGTGGTACAACTTTGACAACCCTGGGGCAACCAGGGCAGGTGGAGACAACGAATGGAGGTTACATGATGTCTATCGGGTGAGGTCCAACACGCCTAAGTACAAACCATCTGTTTTCAGCAATGCTCTTTTTTTAAATGGGAGGTTGAATATCCCTACCCCACTATCAAAATGTGTATTTAATAGTTGCTGTGTAGTTGCTGTTATTTACATTGCATTAATATGTATATAGCGAAAGAAACCTGCTCGCCAGGTGGAGAAACGGTCACATACAAATAGTACTCGCTCGGTGGCGCCAAGGTAATCCCGCGTACGACCTTAACGCTAGATTCCGCCTATTGTGCGCGAAATTATCATAACCGACGTGTCTAAAGCGCGTCAAGCTATCACATCGCGTTCGTTCAAAGCCTCTCGCTATCAGATCGTATTTGTCCTATGCTATGCATGTCGCGCGTAATCTGATAACAACACCTTAAGTGAAAAAAACCACCAGAATGGCCAGTTAGCCGGAAGACGCTGGATGGCGTTTATTCCATGTGTCATTGACCTGGCTGCGTTGGATGTTACAGAGGAACGAAATCTGTGGAGGTCAAACCCCAGCGTCTGCCTCGTGCCGTGTGGCTGGTACCCAGGAACCTTGGGACAGCACAGGGAACGCGCTGGATCTGCCCTGCTCGACGGAGGGTCTCGTCTGCAGCAACGCCAACCAGACCATGCAGCAATACAACTGCTCTGATTACGAAGTGCAGTACACCTGTGATGGTGGGCGGTTATGAGCTTATATTATTCTGATACTTCTGACACAATAGCTAGGAATGATTAATGATTACGATGCCATATTTCGACTCCTTTAATATCGGTAATAAAAGTAAACCTGTAATAGGGGTCTGGAAGGGGAAAATGGCGACATAGGCGTATTTGAAAAATCGACATTCGACATTGACCCCCAAATGCCGACACTGCGAATCTGATAAAGCCAGATCGACACAGATAGTGGCATTTTAGAAGAAAAAAAACACTGAACATCAAAAAATCGACATTCGCAACTGAGAATTTGGAATGTAAAATCGGACCCCTTGTAATAACATTGATTTCAATCTCCTTCATTGCAGCAGGGTCAAATCTCCTGTTGTACGGGGATGACGAATAATTCTCACAGTCTAAGAGTGACAGTGATTCCAATTCATTTCGAACTTTACGTAATTATTTATATAATGATTCTTCATTGGACCGGAGTATATGTGTCATTACTCGTCGAGATTTTGTGCCATTCGATTGATCGTTTGACGCCGCCGGACTATATGTTACCCCCTTATTACCTCCGTCATAGCCTTTGGGAGCTACTGCCAACAGACCAACGACTGCCATAGTCTGCCATGCCACAACATGGACAAAGGGGTCACGTGTCAGGACCGGGCTCCTGGCTTCCGGTGCCTCTGCCCGCGCGGCTACAGTGGCTCCCTCTGCCAGCACGAAGTGGACGAATGTGCCTCCGATCCGTGTCAAAATGGCGGAATGTGCGATGACCATGTGGATGGATTCTTCTGCTATTGCGTCCAAGGATTCACTGGTAACTTTAGTCGTAAATTAAATTAATCCCCGTGATTTCTATTGTTGGGAATGTTCTCATGTAAATGCATGCGTGAAGTCACAAGTGATTAGGAAGTCAATTCGAAGGGAAATCATATTTGGGATATAATTACGCCAAGTAAATATAGTAAACGAAGAGGCAAGTATGTCGTTGCAAATATGTTGTAAAATCTGTCACGTACTATCTTAGCTATCGAGGAATCGGTATATAATATCGACGAATATCATTAAAGACGAACACTACGTCGTAAGTAAAATCATGCAATCAAATGTTTAGTATTTCTACCCACCCCGGCAACCTCTTCCATGTTCAATATCTGTGTTTTCGCGTAATTCTCCTTCCTCTAAACGTTCAGTTAGAAACTTTTGCTATTACTCCCCAGGACTTCCCATTTTGGCATTATAACTCGGGTAATATATAATATACTATAAGCGGTGAACACAGAAGTATACTTCAACTTGTTTTGGTGTGTCTCCAACATTTTAATTGTGTTTCCAGGTCCCGCGTGTACGATCGACATTAATGACTGTACGGGGAACCCGTGCGTCTTTGGCGCATGCGTGGATTTAGTAGCTGGCTTCCGGTGCGAGTGCCAGACAGGCTACGCTGGTTCTAACTGCTCGGTGAGTGGTTCACATCCCCCCCACTGTGTTACTTAAAGTTAGTATGACATCGTCAACGATATCGTATTTAGTCTGTACCAGGGATCGTTGTCATTTTTAAGCTGTGGCAACCTCGGTCGGTTTCAGGTTTGCCTGTTTAGCCATAAGCTCAAATGTCGCACAATAAATGAATATACGTAAACTGTAACACTGACTTTCCATCATCTTGTGCTGACAGATGCCAACTTATCGTTGGCCAGAAAGAAAACATACATTGGCAGAATCAAAGGAACGCAAACTATTTTATAAACGTACCAATACAATATACAAATAGTCGCCGTGGAAGGCTTCTAAAATTCACGTTAACTTTTATTGCGATGCAGGAAGTCAAGGACAACTGCAAAAGTGACCCTTGTTATCATGGAGCCACGTGCGCCAACCACATCAATGGATACACATGCACCTGCCCTGCAGGCTGGGAGGGTCCACAGTGCGCCAACCGGACAGATGTCTGCGCCAGGGACAACATACAGTGCAGCAATGGCGGCACGTGCTATGATGTTGCGGGACAGTTTTATTGCTCGTGAGTATACTGTGGTGTGATAGACAACGAATCGTGCTTTCTTTAATAGAGACATAAAGTTTCTGTGCCTTTGTGCTCGGCGTGTTCTTCCGTGGGCGGGCAGGCGGTATCGCTCAATCAGGGACTGATCCAGGGTGGGTGTCAAGGGGGTCCGCCCCCGGCCGCAATTTTCTTGCCCCCCCCCCCCCCACAAGTTTTCTCTTTTTAAATTCCTGGATCCGCCTCTGCTCAATTAATATTCTCGCCTTTCATTTACGATTATGATCGATTTCGTAGAGGCTAACTAAGCGTCTTCTCCTGGTATTGACCTATTGTGTTCTTGTGTTTAATATAATGCTAATGGACATCATCGTCCTTCTGTTCTACATACTCAGCCAAACTTATTACGTATCCCGCTTGCTGTAAAAAAAATCCAACATTGCGGACAATGGTAATAGCACTTCGAGGAACTTCGAGGAACCACGCCCCGCCCACAACCATCCCCATCCCCCCGCCTCCATATTTTCGCGTGGACGCATTCAATTTTCCGGTTGGCCTCAGTCTTCAAAAATGATGGATTAATTCACCCTTGTTGTATGTCAAACTACATGTAATTCCCTCTTTGCAGATGTGCCCGGGGGTCCCACGGCGAGTTTTGCGAGTCCGGCCAGACCACGTGTGCCACGGCGGATCCCTGTATTAACGGAGGGGTGTGTGCAGACACCGAGGGGGGCGCTGCGGTCTGCATGTGCCCATATGGTGAGCACATCGACGTTTTGTCCTGCAAACTTTATCAATCGTTCAATCCTTTACTTTGCCACAAAAGGTATTTGTCCCCGTTTCGTTATAGCTCACATATTACTCAAGCAGTATAATGACAAACTTGACTTTCGAGGCGGCTAATGTTGGTGATGGACTGATTGGTCCCATTATAGGATGATTGATTGGATTGATGTTGAAATGTTTAGTGTTTGCTTCTTTGCGCATATATTATTAGCGTCCTTATCGCAATCCCTATAGTATGAGATCGCGATCACATATATAGGGGTTTGGAAGGGGGTGTATATTGTCCTTGTCTCAATCACATATGTAACGGTCTCGAACGGGGGGTCCAGTGTACAGTATTCATGCTTCAATCCCATATAAAGGGGTCTGCACGGAGGGGCAGTACGTGTCCATGTTTCAAAATTTGTAGCGTCCCCCTAGCACTGTGTCGCTGTCAGATTTTCCAGAAACCACTAAAAGTGTGTCCGTTTCGGAATTTCGATGCCTACGTCGGGTGTCGGGTGTCAATTTTTTGTCGCGTGTCGCCCTTTACTCTTCCCACACTCTTATGCAAGGATTATGAAGATTATCATTGCTTAGATATGCGATGATCTATATATTATGCGTTAAGACGTTTTTTGTGTTCAGACTACAGCGGTGCTGGGTGCCAGTGTGCGAGGGACTACTGCGGTAACAACGTCTGTGAGAACGGCGCCACGTGCTCCGAGATCGCTGACGGCGGGTTCTCCTGCACGTGTCCCCAAGGTGAGACCGCATTGAGGACGACCTTGAGAACAAACTGCGTCTGGATGACGTCATGCGCAATCCTCGGATTTTGTTACTTTTTTGCGAACTATTCTTTTGCAAATAAACAGTTATGACGTCATTTTACATCAGGTCTACATAAAAGAGTGTTCGATATTGTTTCCAATATCATTACTCTACGCATAGCGTCAATATAATTTCATTATAATATGTTGGTAAACATACGAATAATCAATTGCCATCATCAAGAAAGTTCTCAAAATCAAAGTGTAATGGTTGTACTTGGGTTGGTTTGCTGTCATGATTGCAGGGTTCACGGGCGTCGTATGTGAGACCAACTTAGACGACTGTCTGGGCGTTAACTGTGGCGCGGGTCGGTGCCTGGACGGGGTCGAGACCGCCTACTGCCTCTGTCCGCCTGGTAAACAGGGAGCTCAATGCTCAGAAGGTATGACTGGCACTTAAAGCAATATGTTCTGTAATGTTTGTATTATGAATCTCTTCTCCATGTCAAATAAGTATATTCTGTCTTGAATTTAAATCCTGAAAGCCTGTGGGCGATAAGCTAGTCCGCACAGTTTTATGTTGAAATTGTTGTTTTACAGACTCAACGAGATATGAAACATGTATGCATCATAATGTTGAGATACTTTTAGTCATGATTCTAAAATGTAAAAAATCTAAGATGGCGCATGTAGGTAGCCTGCTTTAACCTCGATGTCATGGTGTAATGTATTGTATTTCAAGCTGGATGAATATATTTGCAGGTAAATAGTAGGCGTTGAATTTCCGCATAATATGACGCATTCGAAGATCTTTATTTCCCTAATTTTAATGGAATACAGCAACGAGCCACAGTTTGAGTAAATTGACATCTCTTCCATATGGTACCGTGTCATTTGCTGTTTGGACCTCAGCTGCAGCGTGGATAAATCCACAGAAGCCCGATATCTAAAACGAAATGGGATTATATGGGTTCTAAATTTGTATAGGCCTAATTATTATCACAATAATACCCCCTGTCCAATACGTCTACGTGTCATCCATGTTTGTAGATCAGTGAAAGTTACATAAACTGCTTGTTTATTTGGCAGATATTAACCGTGATTTCGACCTGACCTTTATGGGCGAAGGCGGTGCGTTTCAACATCACCCTTTCCTGCTGAACAGCAGCGCGGTCACTATGGCGATATGGGTCAGACTCCAGCCGGGCCAGCAAGGCACTCTCCTCACACTATACTCCACACGGTGAGAATGGATTCAGACAGCCGTCTTGTAATCAGACCTTCCTGTTGTAATACTTCTTAACAGTCAAGCCCCTATCCGGTTAAACTGGTAGCAGCAGTCGGTCGGCTCGCTCGAGTCATTTCTTCTGGATGTCTTCATGGCAAATATGTAAATTTTCTTTCCAAAGAATGTGGCGGGATGTGGGGCAGTACTGTATCCCGTTACATGGTTCATCCATTATCTATATGTTGCCAATTAATCTTAAACACCCGCGTTTTGTGTCTGATGTTAAACATACCTCTAAAGAACTTTATTCCATTGTATTTATATATCCCTTCACAGTGCTGAGACCTCCATTGAGCTGGTGTCTCCACTGCTCAGCCTCAGCACGTCTGGTCTGACGGTGACCCTACAGCAGGATGAGGATGAGGTACTCTCGGTGCCCTATCGGGCCTACTTGGACCTTCGAGATGGACAGTGGCACCATCTAGTGGTCGAGTGGGCGGCTAGCACCAACCAGGTCGCCCTCTTCACTAACGGGGTCAAACATACGAGCGAACTCAGCTACTATGTGGACAGACTTCCGATGTAGTAAGTACGGAATAAGATAGCACCGTAAGAAGGGATTATGGCCGTGCCATGGTCAGTTGAACTATAAAATTATCTTTTATTATTGTAGGTCACTCTACAGACGCTGGTCAGGAGACTATTTGCCACTTTAATTAATGAATTTTGTCCCATATATTTGTTACATTGTCACTGTTATGCCCTTCAATGCAAATGTTTTTTTGTGTGCAGAGCAAATGTCATTGGACTAAGCAGGAGACTATAAATCCACCCGATATGTCCTTGGAGGTTGAAGTTTCTAGCCTTATCAAACACTACCAATCCACCGAGCAAGATGTGAGCAATGTATAACTGTAAATATCAGCTCAATCAATGGTTTGATGTCTACAGTCATTGTATATATACAGCCATCAATTGTATTTCAATTTTCTGCGATAAATCATGGCTTATAACTGCTACGTTTGTACTACATAGCGGGACACTGGTTGTGGGGTCCTACGTAGAGATATCGGGGTCAGGACCCCACCAACACAGAGACCATCTCCGGGGAGAAGCCAGCCTAGCCCAGGTCTGGAACCGACTCCTGAACCACACGGAAATCAACGCCATCCACAACAGCGCCAACCGGCCAATCAGCGCTCCCTGGTACACGGACGCCATGACGTCAGACTGGAGCTGGGTTGTCATTGGCTCGGGGCCCGGTGTGCGCAGACGCATGGGCAGCCTCCGCGGGCTGGTCACGTGTCCACCGTGGGAGGAGAGGACCGAGGCGGGAGAGTGCATCACATCTCGCACAGGTGGATTAAAACATGTTCTAATACAATCAGATACATTGAGTTGAAATGTAGCGACTTATTCCTAGGCAGGAAGGTGGCTTCCCTAACTCAGGTGATAAGCAGGCTTTGCTGTAGTTAAACAGATCATCAACAGAGTACGAATTCTAGCAACTGCATCTGAGGCCAATTTCAAACAACCGCATTTCATTTTCTCGTGATGTCTCTCGGTCCAATATATCTTTCGTGTGCACGCACGAGTCCCAAATGTACCACAACATTTCATTTCATTCCTACGCCATGACCAAGCCTCATGTGCGTTTAAACGAAGGACAATTATTATAAATAAGTATGGTACGCTTATACATAAATCAGGTAAAGATTTTGTTGTCCATCATTGGTACTCGTAGCAGGTTTCTATACCAGGGCCCTAACCGGGATTTTAACCGTCGGATTTTTGATGGGGGTCGTTTTGCAACAATTCTCCCCTCTTGCGACACTGTTGGGGCCCTGGCTGTATGTGTAGACGATCATACGTATGATTGTACATGATATGTTTAACATGATGTCTTCTATTCCAGATACTTATCCACCCGAACTCAGCTACTGTCCAATGGATATTGGTGACGTCTCTGCTAAGCAAGTGGAAGTGGATTTCGTGGAACCCGTTTTCTCAATGGCCAGCTCGAAAGTGGGAAATTATGCTCCAGGTATGTGGTAACCAGATTTTTAAGAAGTGGAGCAAAACAGCTAAACACATATATCTATGCTACATCCAGTAACCGTCACCGAGCCATAAATTTCGCTTTAACGTGTCTATGGTGTATTATGTTTTATTCAGGTGACACCTTCGGCATCGGGAAGTACCCAGTCGTGTACAGTGCCTTTGACAGGAATAACAACCGAGCAACTTGCCTTTTCACAATATACGCAAGAAGTAAGTGCAAGTAGTGGAATGCTAAAATGATTGTGAGGTGAAAAAGTCATTAATGTGAGGTTGTGATTTTCTTCATTTTCTTCTTTTTGCACTGAAACGGGCAGGGCAAGAACATATATACGGAGTGTGTTGATGTTGGTTATCATGTTTATTACATGGCTCTTACTTGACCGTCTCGATTATAATGATTATGTGTTAGTATGCACCTTGATCTTACATAAAGATGAATGTTAAAATACTTGTTAAATACTTGTTAAATATCGCATTTGTTCCCTTATTATCGTTATTAATTCGTCCTTAATTCGTTTACTGGCGAATCACGATACCATACATTATTACTGTGGCGACAGTGTCTGCCTGCGAGAGCCCCAGCCCTCCTCTGTACGGCAGCGTACAGTGTACGCCAGTGGACGGCGTCCCGATGGCCACGAAGTGCGTCCCCGAGTGTCCCCCTGATCGGGCCCTGCTGGGCAGCACCCCAACCTTCTACACGTGCGGCCCCATGGGACGCTGGAACGCCGAGCGGCCCCACCAACCACTGCTGTTCCCGCCGTGTGGAGGTGAGGATTGGGTGGAGATCAGGCAGCTTAACCAATTACCTCTATCTCAGGGACGGACCATTTGATCTCCAGAGGGGCGTGGGGTTGGGGGTGTGAGGGGGGGGAACTGTGTTTTTTGGGTCGAGGCCAAACAATTTGGGGATCGACGAGGGCTGATTTTTTTGTGTGGCCATGGGGAGGTCCGATTTGTTGGGGGGGTTCTTGTGATGACTTGTTTTGTTTCTATCCGCAAAATGTATTCAGTTAATTAGTGCCAGAGCAGAATAGAGAAATAGAGGACAACTGTTGTTTTCGGTAACATGTTTTTGACACATTTTGGAGCCACGTTTCTATTTGCATGGTCGGAACGTTGTCCAGTATTATCTTAGGTAGGATATGTTCATGTAACAGTAAGTTTGAATTTTGGTTGTACTGCTATACCATACTATGTATGCTTGAGGTAAGGTTTTCAAGAGCAACACATAAAGCCTCTTGGTATCTGGATCGACTTGGCAGTGTGATCGTTACCCTGACGTACATCAGTATGGAACTTTTTTGGTGTTCGGAGTAAATTTTAGCGGCACCCAAAAAACTATCAACCAAAACGTGGCCGACACGTGTCAAATCTTTAATGACAAAACGACCTACCATAGAAAAGCAACGAATACGCTAAAAATGTCCCGACGTTTTCCTGGTGGGTGACGCTCAGAATGTGTTCTACTAGGCTGGTGCCCCGCCTGTACTGTTCCGTTCTTAGCCTACTGACTGGTTCGTTTTCGGCGTCGTAAATGTTTGACATGTATTATTTCTTCCCGCCCCTCGCTAGTTATCGTTGAGAGCATGAGGACGGTGGCGTTTGGGTGGCACTACAGCGGCTCCAGCTACAACCCGACCGTGCAGAGCGCCATCTACCAGCGGATGGCCGACCAGGTCTACCTGTGGGGCGGGCTCTGCTCGGACCAGGGCTGCACCAATGTCGACATCCAGGTGTACGGGCTGGAGCCGGAGGACGACCCGCTAGGGCCGCGCGCGGTGGCCGTCAGGATCACAGCAACTGGGATACAGTGAGTAGGCATTACTCGCAGGCAGTGGCGGATCCGAGCGGGAAAGCAAGCGTTCGGAGGTCTGACGCCCCCCCCCCCCCGGTCGTCAAAACATTGGTGACCACCCCCCCCGGTAGTCAAAACATTGGACCCCCCCCCGCCTTTTTCGGTGACCCCCCCACTTTCAAGTTCCTGGATCCCCTTAAGCCGAACTCCCATCTGATTGCCGATCGACACTGCCAGACGATCAAGATACATTGAATAACGCAATGAAACATCAATACTCAATGCCTCCATGTCTTTAAACCATAATGTTGTTGTCATGTCACTATTGCTTGTGCCGCGAATGTATTTGCCATGAATCCAGAGCCAATGTGAGTGGGTTCCTTGAGTACCATGAGTAATAGCCGTCGCTATGTGCTGCCATCCTACTCGGAGTGCGAGTAAAGAACGTATACTTCCTCAGATCCTTTTTGGATTATATACCAGCGTACCTTCAGACACATGGTTCTTTAAACACATGACTGGTTTCTGTTGTAAGAAAAAAGAAGTTTTTATGGGGCTACGTGGATTATTTATCGGGGCATGATTTGAGCTGGCACCTTTTTCAATTACGAGTTTTTGTAAGCTTTCGATATCACTGTTCGTAACAAGCTATAATTGCATTGAGATACATAGTTTGCGTATATATGGGTAACCGATCTACATGTATTTACTCATTCCGCGGTGTCATTCTAGGCCTGAGGTATACGGTGTACCTCTGCAAGACGCCGTGCTGCAGGAACTGCTCTACACAGAACGTTTTCACTACACGGTGAGGTCATTATGCTCATCACAGCTTACCATCTACATATTATAGCGAGCGCAAGCGAGCTCTTAAGGTAACATGCATGCATTTTCAAAGTCCATTTCAAGCATAGGCTTAGGACTTTCATTTCGCGTAACAGCCCCCATGAGACGTTTTCGGATTCGGAGTAAATATCAGCTGTACGTAAATATATTCAAGCAAAGATAGGTCGAAGCCTATTATGTCATGTCTTTATTAATTAAATCAGCTGCCCCACAAAATTAACGAATATATTATTCAATGTTAACAATGGATGTAGGCCCCCCCCCCCCCCCACTTAAAATTGAAGTTAATTTATAAGCGACGCGCTAAATGTCTGTTACCAAGCGGAGCTCTCTTGGTGACCGCCCATCGGCTGCTGTCATAGTGAGTAGTTGTGACGTCAAAATATTATAAACATGACGTCACAATGGGAGTTCCTAAGAAACCGAATGATATGCCACAAGCACGTGCATGGTATACGTCATCCCGCCAAAGATATTCTTTATGGCAAGCCGAAGTGAGAGAACATGGAGAGTTACATTCAGTTTTTATGTGAACACTATTTATTTCTAAAAGCTATCAAATTTAAATACACATTGTTACCATTGCAATTTCTTCTCCGATGAAATTTGCAGAATCCTGCAATGCATTCCAGTACTGTTGCAATCTCTTTGCCCCAGAGGAAATGTAACGGTAGTCTTACAGCATGCAGAATATTACTCACCGCACATGCAAATCTACCTGATTTTTTTCGATGCATGGATATGTCATGAAGGGATTTGCGACTCACACGCGCTGTACTGTTTTATGCGCCCTTCCACTATGCACCCATCCATGTACTAGGAATCAGACCTACCTTCCGGTGTTATTGCAGGCCGTTGAGGGCGGCAGTACGATCGAGTTGTCGTCTGTCACGGTCAGTGTCGTCACTCACTGCCCAGACGCATCCCAGGTGGTCGCTGACAAGTGTGGTGGGTGAAGGAAATGAAAAAAAAAACGTCTCTAGAGTGCTACTCGTCTTCACCGATACATGACCCGTATATGATATATAATATAATGATATTTACAGACCTTATTTCTATATTGCAATATATCTGTGCAATCAGAATGACTATAGTAATATGGAACCAGTATATGGTCTAAACGATTAATATATGCAATATAAAACAGCATTATGTGACATACGCAGGTAATGATTGCACATTTTAGTACACGCCAGCTAACGTATTGCCCATGAAATATCGTTGTCGTGATTATAGTGAGTTGGACTTCCATTGCCTTCACAGTTGAGTGCACGGCGGGCATGCGGTATAACAGCAGTCTGGAGTCCTGCCAGTGGTGCCCCCTGGGGAGCTACCAGAGCCTGGCCGGTCAAGCCGACTGTGTCCCCTGCGCCGCCGATCGCACAACGGCCGCCGAGGGCGCCACCAGTCCCTCCCAGTGCATCGGTACGTGTTGAAGATTGATTCTACTGCCTGGCAACTAGGAGATGTTGAGAGGGCCGCTCCGATAGCTCAGTGGGTTAGAGCGCTCACATTGAGTGCTCTGGTCACCTAAGAGCCTAACGGCACGTGAATCGATGGTTCGTGCCCCGCTGTGGCCATGTCTGTGTGGTCGCAACACAAAGATCCCATGTCCTTCTTCGCGAAGAGTAGGGGGTTACCTTCCTTTTCCCATTGACGCGATAAGCTTCCGGATATACAACCAACTAGGAGATGTTGACTGAAAATATATTTCACTTGAAAATAATGATGGCACATGACTCTTATAATCAGTGTATCTGATGGGCCGGCTTATAGTCACGTGACTTAACGTACAGCTTTTATAAGATGAAGATCAAGTCAAGTCAATGTTTGTTTATTTTCACCAAGTGCATTCATCACGTGCATAACAACAGAATCGCAGTTACAAAACTGGAGCTTCCCATAACAAGTGTATCACAACTAGATATATCAAAAACTTAAATAAAACACATGGTGAAGGTGACCCCAACTAAAGCCATCCTGGGCAGCTATCGCCAGGGCCAATACAATGCAATACAATACAATACAATGTGTTCTTATACGGGTGGTCCAAATAAAATCATAATATAATTACATAGCGTAACTTACATCAAGCAATCCTTGTGAAAAGTGGCAAGAAACCCGTGCAGTATGTATGACCATGACAACACATGCACATCATAGTGATAGATCCATGTAGTATTAGGCCCTAATTATTGACCTTCCTTGACCTTAATGACCTTCATTGACCTTAATGACCTTCATTGACATTCAATGACCTTTATTGACCTTCGTTGACCCTCATCGACCTTCAGCCGTGTGTGAGGCTGGCCAGATGTTTGACGTCATGGAGGAGCGGTGTCAGGAGTGTGCCCAGGGTTTCTACCAGAGCCGGAGGGGTCAGACCTTCTGCATGGCCTGCCCAGTGGGCACCACCACAGTGGGGGACAACAGCACCAGCCCGACAGACTGCACAGGTCAGGCGCCAATGTGGCATTAGCATCTGATTGTAGCATTAAAACAGTTAATAATATTATTGATTGCAGAAGTATATCGATCATAACCTTATAACGTTATCGGTAACCAGATTATCATGGTTGTTGCAGGGGGTGATCTAGGTGGGGGGGGGGGGGTAGGGGGGTTGCACTTGAGTGACTATAAAAGTTGGGAATCTGAAAAACATCGCAAAGTGATATTTTGTAGATGCAACCCAACGCTTCCCTTGTCAAATTCCTACATCTGACCCTGTGTTGATTGGTGTAGAAAATGTGATTTAATTTAGAGATAAATTATTGTTCTTGGGGAGGGGGGTAGGTATTTAAAATTCGTTATAAATTAATCCATAAATAAGTGCTGGATATCAATAAACTTTGACGTATACAGATATCAAGGCAAACAAGCATTTCAAACAAATGTAAGATGATATTGTATACTTATTGTAAAATTATATATATATATGTAGGCCTACATGTGTATTAAATATTACCGTGTTACTGGCTGTCAGACGAGTGCCCCAGCGGCCTGCAGTGGACGAGTCGTGGCCAGTGCGAGGCGTGTCCGACAGGGTCCTACAAGGTGTCCGGGGAGACCACGACCTGCGTCACGTGTCCGGAAGGACTCACCTCCTGGATCGCCGGAGCCACGTCCAGGGACTCCTGCAACCTAAGTAGGTGTCCAGATTACCCCCCCCCCACCCCACCCCCAACCGGCGTGGCCGCTCCCACCTGGAGTGGCAGTGTAACACCCGAGCCCAGAGGTGCCTGTGACTCTCGTGTGATTACAGGGATAACGTATGTCTACCACGTGCCCTCGGGATACGGAGAAGTAAGGGGCTATAAAGGGATACCTTGACTTACTGTACAGGAATATATTACAATCATCTTAGGATATGGTTCATGTTTTAGGCCATGTTTATACACAGTTATATTAAATTGCCACAGGAAGCCCAGGATAAAAGTAACGCTAAAACAGTACCGGACTCAAATTTGAACCCTCAACCTTTCGGTCAGTTGCTTGCTGACATTTACATTTACTGTGATGTATTGCTCTAACATCATACTTACCGGTGATTGATAATAACCAATGTATATATGTACCCTGGATGTAGCCCCAGTCCTGTGGATGCAGGATAGCAAATTCTATATGTTTGCCAATCCTGCAGCCACAGAACTGGGGATACGCTGGACTGGACTGTGTTCTTGCGCATGCCATGGCCCCATAGATCCACCGACTACGATGACGGTACACAGTAGAGGTCGTAGATTTGAACAGTGATACCCCTGCCTTTTTTATTTTCCTATTCGAATACCGCGATTTTTTGTAATTCCTAACGACAACAATATGTTCATTGGTTTTATTTAGCCAAGTGTGGGGACGGGCAATTCCGTGAGGGTGACGCCCCCGGGCTGTGTGTGGACTGCCCCCGGGGTAGCTACCCTGGCCCCACAGTAGACAATTGTACTTTGTGTGAGGAGGGATACACGACACAAAACGCGGGTGCGGTCAGCCCGGACGACTGTCTGTGTGAGTGTTTGGCCCACCTACAAATAGCTACCCATACAAGGGTAAAGGGTATTTAATGTAACTGAGTTAAATATAACTAAATATAAATATAACAAATTAGAAAATGCAAAGTTTAATACGATGCATAAGTATGGTTAAATAGAAGATACATGTATAAATGATTAATAATCATAATAATAGTATTAATGATATGTATACGTTCGTAGGCCTACATGTTATTAATACCATTTATTTTTCAAGATTTTTTTAATAAATTGTCTCAGTATAGAACGTTCACCATATAGTGTATCATATACTTTGTCATGCATATTCAACGTTTTCTACTTTGTCAACAAAACCTTTTACTGCAGATCTTCTGTAAAAGGTTTTGTTGACAAAGCTAGATGTTTACAAGACGTAGCATGTAACGCTCTATAGACAGGACAACGCACTACTTATCCCTGCAGTCTTCTGCCCTGCCGGTCTCTACATTGCCTACGTTGCGGACGGGGAACCGCCATATTGCGCGTCTTGTCCCAAGGACACCTACAAGGTCACGGATGACCTGTTTGCTACCAGCTGTCTTCCTTGTCCCAGCGATCGGCCGAGAACACTGACCGCCAACTCCACCTCCATTAACCTCTGTCGATTCGGTCAGCGCAACTTTCTGTCTAGATAATGGCTATATTTTCATGTAAAGATACATTATGCTAATATGTTCAAATTACACATAGTATTTTCCTCTGTGTAGAACGTGTAAGAGCCAGGAAAAGTCCACCGTTTCGTGGGAGTTTCTCGTTTATCATTTTCGACGCTCAAAACCAGCTCATCTCGTAACAAGCTTTTGTAGCGTCGTCGTTATTCGTTTTTAGCTTTTCTCCTTATTAAGCTAAACAATGAAACCCGATATTTGACACTAAATAATATTAGGAGTTTCTTATATGTTATGACATGTGAGGAAAAAACAAGTTTAATTTCCTTGGCCAGATTTTAACAAAAAGCGTTCAATATATATATGAAAAAAGATTAAGCCTAGTTTCTCCATTTAATGGAGAATTCAGGTTCGTTCCAATCGTTGGCATGTCGTTTTGGTGTTCCTTACTTGTACGATGGACCTCGTGCCGGAAGTTACCAATAAACTATCTATCTAAACAATGAAATAATACCACTTATACCAAACAGAAATGTTATTGTGAGTATCTTTACTATTTAATATTCCGTGTAATAGGCGTTCCTTGATATAACTGTGATGTACGACCCCATGCCTACCACAGGGCAGTGTATAGCTGGCCAGGAGCAGGATCCGTACAACAGCTCCGTGTGCCACGACTGCCACGTGGGCTCCTACCAACCGGACCCCAACCCGACCAACCACACGTGTCTAGCCTGCCCTGAGGGTCACACCACGGCCCAGCCGGCCGCCACGCTGCTCCAGCAATGCCAACGTGGGTTCTACAGGCATTCACGTTCTCTTTTGTCTGTTTACTTAATAATATATGTCAATGATGACAATTAATAGTACGTCCTTATGATAACATCATATCTATTTCATGAAAAGGGCCCGGGAAGGGGGCAATAATCCCAATATACTAATATAATCCTAGTTTGACAATTAATATACAGTGCGCGCCACTTAATCGCACTGCGGTTAATCGTAACTTCCGCTTAATCGTAACCATTCTAAAATCCTATATATATATATGAAGATGATAAATGTGATGTTAAATGGACAATACAAAGGCAATGCGATCAATGCAGTGACGGGGTCCTTGTAGTTTTACAAGGTGTAGTGGTAGTTGTACCTGCAGTCTATGTGGTTCTCTTCTCTTTGCCAGAATTGTGTCCTTCTGGACAAGAATTGAAGGGCACCTCGTGCGTGCCATGCTCGCAAGGTCACTTCAAGGACAACACTAAGAGTGCGCGCGCAACCCTGGATCCCTGTGAGCCCTGTCCGGCCAACCTAACCACCCCCGGGACTGGGTCTCTCAGCAGCGACAACTGCACACTGGGCAAGTCAATGAGCATATAAAACATATATTTAAAGCAATATACTTACATGCGCCATCTTAGATTTTTTACATTTTAGAATCAAGACTAAAAGTAACTCAAAAATTAGGATGCATATGTGTTATATCTCTTTGAGTCTGTAAAACAAACATTTCAACATAAAACTGTGCGGTTTATTTATATCGCGCGCGGACGTGATAGCGAGCCGCAGTCGACATCACACACAAAATACCGAACCGCGAACAGGCGCGCAGGGATATAAAGCAGGCCACCCACTTCTGCTCCGGTGACCAAAATGCTTCTCTCCGGATAGCCCACAGGCTTTCAGGATTTAAATTCAAGATAGAATTTACTTATTTGACATGGGGAAGAGGTTGGTAATGCAAAAAATTACGGAATATATTGCTTTAACGCCCCGATTATATACGTCAAACGTTTACACGCAAAGCCGCTGTCATCGCACTTGTGCTGACGTCAACACACGGATGTAACCCGCATGAACATATAATCCCCCGGGTGATGGCGCCATCTGTCACTAGCCAAATATTCATCGGAATGTGAAAGGTTATGGTGGAGGCCGAGGACGTGGCAGCCATACTGGTGGTATATCTACAGGCGTCCTATAGCCACAGTGCCCCCACTGCACGTGTGGAGCCACCCCCAGCTGATGTATTGGAACTGCTGCTTTAATGATTAACGACTAACACGTAAACTGAGACTTACTTCACATGGTGCTGTAAAAGGGCACATTGCTTTGTGATATCGTGTTATCTCGTATATTAATAGTCCGGCATTATATGAAATATGAAGTATCTATGAAATATTCTGATTTAGGTAATAAATTTAAATGATAATTATACTAAAGTAGTTAAATTTAAGGATGACTTTGTGATTTAATCGGACCTATTGAACGTAGCACTTGGCACACACGGTACGACATCCTCACCGACTAAGGTTAATTAGTGTATTATTGCTGTACACAGGCGACTGCCGAGAGGGTTCGTTCATCGTTGGCCGGCAGTGTGAGCGCTGCCCCCTGGCCACATACCAGCCAGACATCTGGCAGTTCGGGTGCCTTCACTGTCCGCCGCTCAGCACCACGGATGAACCGGGGGCCAAATATGCCTGGGAGTGCAATGGTAAGAGCAGGCTCGTTGGAAGCGGGAGTGGTGGGTGGGGGGGGGTGGCAGGGCGGGCTTGGCAAACTCCCTCTGAATCGGGTATCCCCAAGAATTATGGAGAGTAATATCGAATGTTCAAGAGAGATAAGGAATGCTCAAGACTAGGCGCTAAAAAACACCTATGTGATCTTCCGCCGAAAAAGACACCTTTAAATGTGATATCGCGAATATCGAGAAATTAATAGCTAGACTGTTATAACGAATCGCAGTAATTAAATAGGCAAAGGGTATTCGCGTTGAACCAGGAATTATACGGATAACGATCCCCCAAAACAGCTATTCGCGAATCTCCAAGAATTCTGGAGGCCAATCGCGGAGGTCGCAAAAGGTCCCCCCCCCCACTCCTCCCACCCCCTCTGTAATGCTGACCCACGTGCGTTCTGGTCCTCCAGTGTACCCGAACTCCACCAGATTGGCCTTTAGACTCCGCTTCTCCACTCTGCAATGGACGCGCTCCATGCTCGACAAGGACTCCCCGCAGTTCATCACCACTTCCGGTCAAATCTACGACTCCGTAAGTCACCAACTCTGTGGTCATCATGGTTCATCGTCTGCGTAGCGCTTCTGATTGTTTCAAGATTGTATGCCAAGTGTGTACTTTTAACTCTTCGTTTTTGTGTCTCGTTTTTTGACACTGATGTATGCAGGCTCTCATTTCTGTACACTTGGTTTGAATAAATGATATTTGACTTGACGTGACTTGATGCTAAGTCTTTATATTCATGACTAGACGCGTCATAGCCGTTGATAACTTTTACAATTCCAATTTGCCTTGGAGAGTACAATTTGCCTCATGAGTGAAAAGGCAATGGTATAATAAGCCACAATAAGACGATCGACCTGCTTCAGTAACTACCCAATATCTTTCAATGCAAACTATCAATAGGTTACTACATGTGTAACCGGGTAGGTTACACAGTCGGTAGGTATCTCGAAAAATTGGAACTATAGATTTTTGCATCATGTTTCAGGTGTTTCCCATTGTGTCGGCTGTCCAGGGGTACAGAGGTGAACTGGTCATCAGGGAATTACTGTGAGTAACCGGAATAAATCCACAGCGACTGTTGTCATGTGTCAAATGCACGAAGGGGAATCCATCCGCCTGCGTATCATACCCAGCCACATAAATGTTGGATTGCAAATGTGTAACCGAAATACCTTGTTTTTTATTTGTCTTCTGTACTTTAGACGAACAAATCTCTCATTTAATTTACTTTTAATTCATGCTTGAATAAATATTGATCTATTTTTACTGCGACTTCAGGTTTTACCGTGACACGTGTTTAACGTTGATATTTCGTCATCATGCAACCGTTAATTAACGTAGCGTTGTCCGGTAACCGGCAACCATATATCAACCATGCAAACCACAAAGTGAACTTAACGTTAGCATGCTATATGGGATTATGTGTCTGTCACTAAATAACTTTCTTCTCTCCACCTTGAAATACCCCCGAGGGGGGGGGGGCACTTCTCTAATACAGTGGTGGGGGTGTGCCGCCCATGCCATAGAGGGCATGTGGAAAACAAGAGAAAAATGCAAGAATTTGTGGTCATTGAGATAATATTTTTTTGTTTAAAAAACAGGCTGACAGTCCTGACAGTCACGGCAAAGTATAGGCAGGTTATTTATTGGATCTTTCGATATCAACTTGAATATACGTGCTCCATAATAAAAATAAAAAAATCTGCCTCAGATGGACAGATCGAGAGAAATTGTACGTTTCTGCTCAGGGGATTGAGAGAAAAAAGGCGAAAGTAGGGGTCATTTTGGCGGCACATATGTATATACCTAACTATAGGCAATGCCCCATCCCCACCGCACCCACCCGGTGGGAAATACCTGCACCCACACAGCATGTCCCGCGAAACCTCGCAGCCTCTTGGAAGGCCTATTGTTGTAAATATTTAGTGTATTTCGTAGTAGGCTACTGCCCTGTTGCCTTTGGCGATTCGTAGCGTTATTGTGCGCAAAAGTAGGACCGTCGGAAAAATGATTGGTTGGTTGGTTATTCAGGACGCTTTAACCACTTTTGGTCATATCGCGTCAATGGGAGAAGGAAGGGAGAGTGGAGCCATGTCCCCCGGGGGTAACCCTCTACTCTTTACGAAGATCGCAAAAATTAAAGTGAAAATTTACGACCGTGTGGGAGGTGGGAAGAACACTTACCATCGGTGATGTCTTAACGTGCAGCCATTCCTGGAGGTGGGAAGAACACTTACCATCGGTGATGTCTTAACGTGCAGCCATTCCTGGAGGTGGGAAGAACACTTACCATCGGTGATGTCTTAACGTGCAGCCATTCCTGGAGGTGGGAAGAACACATACCATCGGTGATGTCTTAACGTGCAGCCATTCCTGGAGGTGGGAAGAACACTTACCATCGGTGATATCTTAACGTGCAGACATTCCTGGAGGTGGGAAGAACACTTACCATCGGTGATGTCTTAACGTGCAGCCATCCCTGGAGGTGGGAAGAACACTTACCATCGGTGATGTCTTAACGTGCAGCCATTCCTGGAGGTAGGAAGAACACTTACCATCGGTGATGTCTTAACGTGCAGCCATTCCTGGAGGTGGGAAGAGCACTTACCATCGGTGATGTCTTAACGTGCAGCCATTCCTGGAGGTGGGAAGAACACTTACCATCGGTGATGTCTTAACGTGCAGCCATTCCTGGAGGTGGGAGGAACACCTACCATCAGTTATGTCTTGACGTGCAGCCATTCCTGGAGGTGGGAAGAACATTTACCATCGGTGATGTCTTAACGTGCAGCCATTCCTGTCTTGGGAACAGCAAAAAAAAACTTTCGACGGTCCTGAAAAGACACGTTAAAACAAGTGTGTTGTTTTTTCACTACAGGCTAGGCAGCCTGGAGGTTGACATGTGTGTTGTTGGTACTACAGGCTAGGCAGCCTGGAGGTTGACATGTGTGTTGTTGGTACTACAGACTGGGCAGCTTGGAGGTTGACATGTGTGTTGTTGGTACTACAGACTGGGCAGCCTGGAGGTTGACATGTGTGTTGTTGGTACTACAGGCTAGGCAGCCTGGAGGTTGACATGTGTGTTGTTGGTACTACAGACTGGGCAGCCTGGAGGTTGACATGTGTGTTGTTGGTACTACAGACTGGGCAGCTTGGAGGTTGACATGTGTGTTGTTGGTACTACAGGCTGGGCAGTCTGGAGGTTGACATGTGTGTTGTTGGTACTACAGACTGGGCAGCCTGGAGGTTAACATGTGTGTTGTTGGTACTACAGACTGGGCAGCTTGGAGGTTGACATGTGTGTTGTTGGTACTACAGGCTGGGCAGTCTGGAGGTTCACGCCGGCGCCCACTTCGACAAGAACGACCTTGACATCATCTACAACCTGCTGCGATCTCTGCGAGAGGCGGCCACTGAGCTCCTCTACACGGATTCCGACACGGGACAAGTCCTCCCCGTTCACCCAGACAGCGTCGCCGTCTTCAACAAGAGCACAGGTAAAACAACGAACATGCGGTCCGTTTTTTGTATCTGTCTCCGTGTCCGTCTTAAAGGGATCCATCATTAATTCGATGGCGCGAACACACGCTTCTGCGTCCGCGTCCGCGTCCGTTTCCGCTACCGGTTCGAATGTGACGGAAACGGTGACGCTGGCACAAAATGGGACGAGAACACAATTACGCGAGGGCGAGAACACGAGAGCGAAAGCAAGAATGCGAGAATGCGAGAATGCGAGGGCGAGATCAATCTCGCGTTCTCGCCCTGGCTTTCTCACGTTCACGCCCTCGCCTTCTCGCTTCTCGCCCTCGCGTACTCACCCTTGCCTTCTCGCCCTCGCCTTCTTGCCATTGCGTTCATGCGATCTCGCATTCTCTCGTGCCCGCATTCACGTATATAGAATTTGGTCTGGGGAATAAGGTTGCAGATATAATTAAACTAACTAATTATGTTATAATTAACTTAATGTCCTCTAAGTCGATTTTGCTGTCGTGGCCAAAATGGTATATTCTGTGATGGTCGTTTATCCAACACCCGATAATCCGGAAACCCCGCTATCCGACACAGTTCGACCTGGAACGGATTTCCACAATGCTAATTGCCTTCTTTAATCCGACATTCGCTTCCGACACTGACACAGCTTTTCTGCAACCAAAATGTCCATTTTTCTCGTTTATCCGACCAATAAGCCGTGAAACCATGCCGTGTTGATGGCTTTACCCCATTCTTTTGTAGTAATGTGGCCTGCTGACTGTCAACACACAAAGGATTAACAATGATGCTTATCGGTTTCAAGCATCGACACCTAAAGATGTGGTGTCTTGTGTACGTTGTGCAGAGTTTAAAGAACTTCCAGGCTGTAATAATTAACAAGTAAAAGAATCTGTATTGTAACGTCAAACATTCCTTTGACCACATTTCCCGTCTGGTCAGGTCTGGAGTGTATTGGGGGTAACTTCCTGGTGTACGAGGAGGGCGAGTGTCGGCCCTGCCCTCTAGGGCACTATCAACCCCCGACCGTGGCCGACGTCTGCTACCCCTGCCAGGCCGGATTCTCCACCAACGTCAACGTCTCCGCAGGGACAGAAGACCAAATCTGCCGCAGTAAGCACTATCTATCTCAACAATGAAATAATACCACTTATTTTATGTTGATATATATGTCTATATATAACATAGGTGTCCTGGAATCTCCCATGTTTGGCAAAACATGCTGAGAATATTACATGATGCACACCAGTTGTCCCGAGGCCAATAAGCAAAGTTATATGTGTCATTATACAGCAGTCTCGCAGTTGAAGAGATACACATTACAGTTATATGTGTCATTATACAGCAGTCTCGCAGTCGAAGAGATACACATTACAGTTATATGTGTCATTATACAGCAGTCTCGCAGTGGAAGAGATACACACTACAGTTATATGTGTCATTATACATCAGTCTCGCAGTTGAAGAGATACACATTACAGTTATATGTGTCATTATACAGCAGTCTCGCAGTGGAAGAGATACACATTACAGTTATAGGTGTCATTATACAGCAGTCTCGCCGTGGAAGAGATACACATTACAGTTATAGGTGTCATTATACAGCAGTCTCGCAGTTGAAGAGATACACACTACAGTTATATGTGTCATTATACAGCAGTCTCGCAGTCGAAGAGATACACATTACAGTTATAGGTGTCATTATACAGCAGTCTCGCAGTTGAAGAGATACACATTACAGTTATAGGTGTCATTATACAGCAGTCTCGCAGTTGAAGAGATACACATTACAGTTATATGTGTCATTATACAGCAGTCTCGCAGTGGAAGAGATACACATTACAGTTATATGTGTCATTATACATCAGTCTCGCATTGAAAGAGACACATGGCACCTACCGCCTAGATGTGACCGGAGCTCCTTTCGCATTTCATCTGATTGCTTGGTCCAGCTTAACCTTATCTGTGCACAGACATGGCTTAGAACAGCAACCGTGACTCTTATGTGTTCCCTATGAAACTCTATCGATCCATGTTTCAAGTTTAGTGCAATAACCTGCACAGATATCGATGACGTGTATATAATGTGGTCTTTGGCCCTGGCATGTTTAAGTTTAGTGCAATAACCTGTACAGAAATCGATGCTTTGCATATAATGTGAGCCTTGACCCTGGCATGTTTCAAGTTTAGTGCAATAGCCTACACAGATATCGATGACGTGTACATAATGTGACCCTTGACCCTGGCAGAGATCTGCGCAGCAGGGCAGCACTCCCTGGACGGCTGGCAGTGTGACCCTTGCCCCAAGGACCGCTACAAGGACACAGTGGGGGTCGGGGCGTGCAGCCTGTGTCCTGACGGGCTGGTCACTGCTGGAAGCGGGGCCGCCAGCCTCGCAAAATGCATAGGTATCAGAGCTTACATTCAATAATAATGTGTTTTGTTAACTGGATATACTGTATGTTTGGGATGTTTGCTCATACAATGGACTTATGATCATTATACCAAGGGCGGATCCAGAGGGGGGGGGGGTCCAGGGGGTCCCAACCCCTCCCCCTCCCCCCCGTTTTTGAGGAAGAATCCCGTTTTTCAATGCACAATTTAAGCCATCTGAGGCGGGAAGAACGCTATCTTAGGCGGCGTGGCCGCCGCCGTCGCAAATTTGGACCTCCCCCTTTCAAATTCCTAGATCCGCGCCTGATTTTGCACATGGCAGGTTTACTTCCACGATTAATACATTTTCGTATATTTCTTCAAAATTCTTCGACTGACCGGCGTGAAGCCGCGTATGGATACATATATATATATATTACAATGCACGTTATATATATATATATATGTATTATATGTGCCAGCCTCCTGCGGTCCTGGTCACTACGGCACCGCCAGCATCTCTTCGGTCTGTGCACGCTGCCCCAGACACACCTTCAACAACGGTTACGACAGGGCCACGTGTACACAGTGCCCGCCACACACAGGCACCGCCGAGAACGGAACCACGTCTGCCACGCTCTGTGTGGGTAAGTGTATCCACGTCCGCCACGCTCTGTGTGGGTGAGTGTACCCACGTCCGCCACGCTCTGTGTGGGTGAGTGTATCCACGTCCGCCACGCTCTGTGTGGGTGAGTGTATCCACGTCCGCCACGCTCTGTGTGGGTCAGTGTACCCACGTCCGCCATACTCTGTGTGGGTGAGTTTACCCACGTCCGCCACGCTCTGTGTGGGTCAGTGTCCCCACGTCCGCCACGCTCTGTGTGGGTGAGCTTACCCACGTCCGCCACGCTCTGTGTGGGTGAGTGTATCCACGTCCGCAACGCTCTGTGTGGGTGAGTGTACCCACGTCCCCCACGCTCTGTGTGGGTGAGTGTATCCACATCCGCCACGCTCTGTGTGGGTGAGTGTATCCACGTCCGCCACGCTCTGTGTGGGTGAGTGTATCCACGTCCGCCACGCTCTGTGTGGGTGAGTGTATCCACGTCCGCCACGCTCTGTGTGGGTCAGTGTACCCACGTCCGCCATACTCTGTGTGGGTGAGTTTACCCACGTCCGCCACGCTCTGTGTGGGTCAGTGTCCCCACGTCCGCCACGCTCTGTGTGGGTGAGTTTACCCACGTCCGCCACGCTCTGTGTGGGTGAGTGTATCCACGTCCGCCACGCTCTGTGTGGGTGAGTGTACCCACGTCCGCCACGCTCTGTGTGGGTCAGTGTCCCCACGTCCGCCACGCTCTGTGTGGGTGAGCTTACCCACGTCCGCCACGCTCTGTGTGGGTGAGTGTATCCACGTCCGCCACGCTCTGTGTGGGTGAGTGTACCCACGTCCCCCACGCTCTGTGTGGGTGAGTGTATCCACATCCGCCACGCTCTGTGTGGGTGAGTGTATCCACGTCCGCCACGCTCTGTGTGGGTGAGTGTATCCACGTCCGCCACGCTCTGTGTGGGTGAGTGTATCCACGTCCGCCACGCTCTGTGTGGGTCAGTGTACCCACGTCCGCCATACTCTGTGTGGGTGAGTTTACCCACGTCCGCCACGCTCTGTGTGGGTCAGTGTCCCCACGTCCGCCACGCTCTGTGTGGGTGAGTTTACCCACGGCCGCCACGCTCTGTGTGGGTGAGTGTATCCACGTCCGCCACGCTCTGTGTGGGTGAGTGTACCCACGTCCGCCACGCTCTGTGTGGGTGAGTGTATCCACGTCCGCCACGCTCTGTGTGGGTCAGTGTATCCACGTCAGCCACGCTCTGTGTGGGTCAGTGTACCCATGTTCGTCATACTCTGTGTGGGTGAGTGCATCCACGTCCGCCACGCTCTGTTTGGGTGAGTGTATCGACGTCCGCCACGCTCTGTGTGGGTGAGTGTATCCACGTCCGCCACGCTCTGTGTGGGTCAATGTACCCACGACTGCCACGCTCTGTGTGGGTGAGTGTACCCACGTCCGCCACGCTCTATGTGGGTCATTGTACCCACGTCCGCCACGCTCTGTGTGGGTGAGTGTATCAACGTCCGCCACGCTCTGTGTGGGTGAGTGTACCCACGTCCCCCACGCTCTGTGTGGGTGAGTGTATCCACGTCCGCCACGCTCTGTGTGAGTGAGTTTACCCACGTCCGCCACGCTCTGTGTGGGTGAGTGTACCCACGTCCACCACGCTCTGTGTGGGTGAGTGTATCCACGTCCGCCACGCTCTGTGTGGGTGAGTGTATCCACGTCCGCCACGCTCTGTGTGGGTGAGTGTATCCACGTCCACCACGCTCTGTGTGGGTGAGTGTACCCACGTCCGCCACGCTCTGTGTGGGTGAGTTTACCCACGTCCGCCACGCTTTGTGTGGGTGAGTGTACCCACGTCCGCCACGCTCTGTGTGGGTGAGGGCCTCGACGTCCACCACGCTCTGTGTGGGTGAGTGTATTCACGTCCGCCACGCTCTGTGTGGGTCAGTGTACCCACGTCCGCCACGCTCTGTGTGGGTGAGTGCATCCACGTCCGCCGCGCTCTATGTGGGTGAGTGTACCCACGTCCGCCACGCTCTGTGTGGGTCAGTGTACCCACGTCCGCCACGCTCTGTGTGGATCAGTGTCCCCACGTCCGCCACGCTCTGTGTGGATGAGTGTACCCACGTCCGCCACGCTCTGTGTGGGTGAGTGTATCCACGTCCGCCACGCTCGGTGTGGGTGAGTGTATCCACGTCCGCCACGCTCTGTGTGAGTGAGTGTATCCACGTCCGCCACGCTCTGTGTGGGTGAGTGTATCCACGTCCGCCACGCTCTGTGTGGGTGAGTGTATTCACGTCCGCCACGCTCTGTGTGGGTGAGTGTATCCACGTCCGCCACGCTCTGTGTGGGTGAGTGTATCCACGTCCGCCACGCTCTGTGTGATTGAGTGTATCCACGTCCGCCACGCTCTGTGTGGGTGAGTGTATCCACGTCCGCCACGCTCTGTGTGATTGAGTGTATCCACGTCCGCCACGCTCTGTGTGGGTGAGTGTATCCACGTCTGCCACGCTCTGTGTGGGTGAGTGTATTCACGTCCGCCACGCTCTGTGTGGGTGAGTGTATCCACGTCCGCCACACTCTGTGTGGGTAAGTGTATACACGTCCGCCACGCTCTGTGTGGGTGAGTGTATCCACGTCCGCCACACTCTGTGTGGGTAAGTGTATACACGTCCGCCACGCTCTGTGTGGGTCAATGTACCCACGTCCGCCACGCCCTGTGTTGGTAAGTGTATCCACGTCCGCCATACTCTGTGTGGGTGAGTGTATCCACGTCCGCCACGCTCTGTGTGGGTGAGTGTATCCACGTCCGCCACGCTCTGTGTGGGTGAGTGTATCCACGTCCGCCACGCTCTGTGTGGGTCAGTGTACCCACGTCCGCCACGCTCTGTGTGGGTGAGTGCATCCACGTCCGCTGCGCCCTGTGTGGGTGAGTGTACCCACGTCCGCCACACTCTGTGTGGGTCAGTGTACCCACGTCCGCCACGCTCTGTGTGGATCAGTGTCCCCACGTCCGCCACGCTCTGTGTGGATGAGTGTACCCACGTCCGCCACGCTCTGTGTGAGTGAGTGTATCCACGTCCGCCACGCTCTGTGTGGGTGAGTGTATCCACGTCCGCCACGCTCGGTGTGGGTGAGTGTATCCACGTCCGCCACGCTCTGTGTGAGTGAGTGTATTCACGTCCGCCACGCTCTGTGTGGGTGAGTGTATCCACGTCCGCCACGCTCTGTGTGGGTGAGTGTATCCACGTCCGCCACGCTCTGTGTGGGTGAGTGTATCCACGTCCGCCACGCTCTGTGTGGGTGAGTGTATCCACGTCCGCCACGCTCTGTGTGATTGAGTGTATCCACGTCCGCCACGCTCTGTGTGGGTGAGTGTATCCACGTCCGCCACGCTCTGTGTGATTGAGTGTATCCACGTCCGCCACGCTCTGTGTGGGTGAGTGTATCCACGTCTGCCACGCTCTGTGTGGGTGAGTGTATTCACGTCCGCCACGCTCTGTGTGGGTGAGTGTATCCACGTCCGCCACACTCTGTGTGGGTAAGTGTATACACGTCCGCCACGCTCTGTGTGGGTGAGTGTATCCACGTCCGCCACACTCTGTGTGGGTAAGTGTATACACGTCCGCCACGCTCTGTGTGGGTCAATGTACCCACGTCCGCCACGCCCTGTGTTGGTGAGTGTATCCACGTCCGCCATACTCTGTGTGGGTGAGTGTATCCACGTCCGCCACGCTCTGTGTGGGTGAGTGTATCCACGTCCGCCACGCTCTGTGTGAGTGAGTGTATCCACGTCCGCCACGCTCTGTGTGGGTGAGTGTATCCACGTCCGCCACGCTCTGTGTGGGTGAGTGTATCCACGTCCGCCACGCTCTGTGTGGGTGAGTGTATCCACGTCCGCCACGCTCTGTGTGATTGAGTGTATCCACGTCCGCCACGCTCTGTGTGGGTGAGTGTATCCACGTCCGCCACGCTCTGTGTGATTGAGTGTATCCACGTCCGCCACGCTCTGTGTGGGTGAGTGTATCCACGTCTGCCACGCTCTGTGTGGGTGAGTGTATTCACGTCTGCCACGCTCTGTGTGGGTGAGTGTATTCACGTCCGCCACGCTCTGTGTGATTGAGTGTATCCACGTCCGCCACGCTCTGTGTGGGTGAGTGTATCCACGTCCGCCACACTCTGTGTGGGTAAGTGTATACACGTCCGCCACGCTCTGTGTGGGTGAGTGTATCCACGTCCGCCACGCTCTGTGTGGGTGAGTGTATCCACGTCCGCCACGCTCTGTGTGGGTCAGTGTACCCACGTCCGCCATACTCTGTGTGGGTGAGTTTACCCACGTCCGCCACGCTCTGTGTGGGTCAGTGTCCCCACGTCCGCCACGCTCTGTGTGGGTGAGTTTACCCACGTCCGCCACGCTCTGTGTGGGTGAGTGTATCCACGTCCGCCACGCTCTGTGTGGGTGAGTGTACCCACGTCCGCCACGCTCTGTGTGGGTGAGTGTATCCACGTCCGCCACGCTCTGTGTGGGTCAGTGTATCCACGTCAGCCACGCTCTGTGTGGGTCAGTGTACCCATGTTCGTCATACTCTGTGTGGGTGAGTGCATCCACGTCCGCCACGCTCTGTTTGGGTGAGTGTATCGACGTCCGCCACGCTCTGTGTGGGTGAGTGTATCCACGTCCGCCACGCTCTGTGTGGGTCAATGTACCCACGTCTGCCACGCTCTGTGTGGGTGAGTGTACCCACGTCCGCCACGCTCTATGTGGGTCATTGTACCCACGTCCGCCACGCTCTGTGTGGGTGAGTGTATCAACGTCCGCCACGCTCTGTGTGGGTGAGTGTACCCACGTCCCCCACGCTCTGTGTGGGAGAGTGTATCCTCGTCCGCCACGCTCTGTGTGAGTGAGTTTACCCACGTCCGCCACGCTCTGTGTGGGTGAGTGTACCCACGTCCACCACGCTCTGTGTGGGTAAGTGTATACACGTCCGCCACGCTCTGTGTGGGTGAGTGTATCCACGTCCGCCACACTCTGTGTGGGTAAGTGTATACACGTCCGCCACGCTCTGTGTGGGTCAATGTACCCACGTCCGCCACGCCCTGTGTTGGTGAGTGTATCCACGTCCGCCATACTCTGTGTGGGTGAGTGTATCCACGTCCGCCACGCTCGGTGTGGGTGAGTGTATCCACGTCCGCCACGCTCTGTGTGAGTGAGTGTATCCACGTCCGCCACGCTCTGTGTGGGTGAGTGTATCCACGTCCGCCACGCTCTGTGTGGGTGAGTGTATCCACGTCCGCCACGCTCTGTGTGGGTGAGTGTATCCACGTCCGCCACGCTCTGTGTGGGTGAGTGTATCCACGTCCGCCACGCTCTGTGTGATTGAGTGTATCCACGTCCGCCACGCTCTGTGTGGGTGAGTGTATCCACGTCCGCCACGCTCTGTGTGATTGAGTGTATCCACGTCCGCCACGCTCTGTGTGGGTGAGTGTATCCACGTCTGCCACGCTCTGTGTGGGTGAGTGTATTCACGTCCGCCACGCTCTGTGTGGGTGAGTGTATCCACGTCCGCCACACTCTGTGTGGGTAAGTGTATACACGTCCGCCACGCTCTGTGTGGGTGAGTGTATCCACGTCCGCCACGCTCTGTGTGGGTGAGTGTATCCACGTCCGCCACGCTCTGTGTGGGTCAGTGTACCCACGTCCGCCATACTCTGTGTGGGTGAGTTTACCCACGTCCGCCACGCTCTGTGTGGGTCAGTGTCCCCACGTCCGCCACGCTCTGTGTGGGTGAGTTTACCCACGTCCGCCACGCTCTGTGTGGGTGAGTGTATCCACGTCCGCCACGCTCTGTGTGGGTGAGTGTACCCACGTCCGCCACGCTCTGTGTGGGTGAGTGTATCCACGTCCGCCACGCTCTGTGTGGGTCAGTGTATCCACGTCAGCCACGCTCTGTGTGGGTCAGTGTACCCATGTTCGTCATACTCTGTGTGGGTGAGTGCATCCACGTCCGCCACGCTCTGTTTGGGTGAGTGTATCGACGTCCGCCACGCTCTGTGTGGGTGAGTGTATCCACGTCCGCCACGCTCTGTGTGGGTCAATGTACCCACGTCTGCCACGCTCTGTGTGGATGAGTGTACCCACGTCCGCCACGCTCTGTGTGAGTGAGTGTATCCACGTCCGCCACGCTCTGTGTGGGTGAGTGTATCCACGTCCGCCACGCTCGGTGTGGGTGAGTGTATCCACGTCCGCCACGCTCTGTGTGAGTGAGTGTATTCACGTCCGCCACGCTCTGTGTGGGTGAGTGTATCCACGTCCGCCACGCTCTGTGTGGGTGAGTGTATCCACGTCCGCCACGCTCTGTGTGGGTGAGTGTATCCACGTCCGCCACGCTCTGTGTGGGTGAGTGTATCCACGTCCGCCACGCTCTGTGTGATTGAGTGTATCCACGTCCGCCACGCTCTGTGTGGGTGAGTGTATCCACGTCCGCCACGCTCTGTGTGATTGAGTGTATCCACGTCCGCCACGCTCTGTGTGGGTGAGTGTATCCACGTCTGCCACGCTCTGTGTGGGTGAGTGTATTCACGTCCGCCACGCTCTGTGTGGGTGAGTGTATCCACGTCCGCCACACTCTGTGTGGGTAAGTGTATACACGTCCGCCACGCTCTGTGTGGGTGAGTGTATCCACGTCCGCCATACTCTGTGTGGGTGAGTTTACCCACGTCCGCCACGCTCTGTGTGGGTCAGTGTCCCCACGTCCGCCACGCTCTGTGTGGGTGAGTTTACCCACGTCCGCCACGCTCTGTGTGGGTGAGTGTATCCACGTCCGCCACGCTCTGTGTGGGTGAGTGTACCCACGTCCGCCACGCTCTGTGTGGGTGAGTGTATCCACGTCCGCCACGCTCTGTGTGGGTCAGTGTATCCACGTCAGCCACGCTCTGTGTGGGTCAGTGTACCCATGTTCGTCATACTCTGTGTGGGTGAGTGCATCCACGTCCGCCACGCTCTGTTTGGGTGAGTGTATCGACGTCCGCCACGCTCTGTGTGGGTGAGTGTATCCACGTCCGCCACGCTCTGTGTGGGTCAATGTACCCACGTCTGCCACGCTCTGTGTGGATGAGTGTACCCACGTCCGCCACGCTCTGTGTGAGTGAGTGTATCCACGTCCGCCACGCTCTGTGTGGGTGAGTGTATCCACGTCCGCCACGCTCGGTGTGGGTGAGTGTATCCACGTCCGCCACGCTCTGTGTGAGTGAGTGTATTCACGTCCGCCACGCTCTGTGTGGGTGAGTGTATCCACGTCCGCCACGCTCTGTGTGGGTGAGTGTATCCACGTCCGCCACGCTCTGTGTGGGTGAGTGTATCCACGTCCGCCACGCTCTGTGTGGGTGAGTGTATCCACGTCCGCCACGCTCTGTGTGATTGAGTGTATCCACGTCCGCCACGCTCTGTGTGGGTGAGTGTATCCACGTCCGCCACGCTCTGTGTGATTGAGTGTATCCACGTCCGCCACGCTCTGTGTGGGTGAGTGTATCCACGTCTGCCACGCTCTGTGTGGGTGAGTGTATTCACGTCCGCCACGCTCTGTGTGGGTGAGTGTATCCACGTCCGCCACACTCTGTGTGGGTAAGTGTATACACGTCCGCCACGCTCTGTGTGGGTGAGTGTATCCACGTCCGCCACACTCTGTGTGGGTAAGTGTATACACGTCCGCCACGCTCTGTGTGGGTCAATGTACCCACGTCCGCCACGCCCTGTGTTGGTGAGTGTATCCACGTCCGCCATACTCTGTGTGGGTGAGTGTATCCACGTCCGCCACGCTCTGTGTGGGTGAGTGTATCCACGTCCGCCACGCTCTGTGTGAGTGAGTGTATCCACGTCCGCCACGCTCTGTGTGGGTGAGTGTATCCACGTCCGCCACGCTCTGTGTGGGTGAGTGTATCCACGTCCGCCACGCTCTGTGTGGGTGAGTGTATCCACGTCCGCCACGCTCTGTGTGATTGAGTGTATCCACGTCCGCCACGCTCTGTGTGGGTGAGTGTATCCACGTCCGCCACGCTCTGTGTGATTGAGTGTATCCACGTCCGCCACGCTCTGTGTGGGTGAGTGTATCCACGTCTGCCACGCTCTGTGTGGGTGAGTGTATTCACGTCCGCCACGCTCTGTGTGGGTGAGTGTATCCACGTCCGCCACACTCTGTGTGGGTAAGTGTATACACGTCCGCCACGCTCTGTGTGGGTGAGTGTATCCACGTCCGCCACGCTCTGTGTGGGTGAGTGTATCCACGTCCGCCACGCTCTGTGTGGGTCAGTGTACCCACGTCCGCCATACTCTGTGTGGGTGAGTTTACCCACGTCCGCCACGCTCTGTGTGGGTCAGTGTCCCCACGTCCGCCACGCTCTGTGTGGGTGAGTTTACCCACGTCCGCCACGCTCTGTGTGGGTGAGTGTATCCACGTCCGCCACGCTCTGTGTGGGTGAGTGTACCCACGTCCGCCACGCTCTGTGTGGGTGAGTGTATCCACGTCCGCCACGCTCTGTGTGGGTCAGTGTATCCACGTCAGCCACGCTCTGTGTGGGTCAGTGTACCCATGTTCGTCATACTCTGTGTGGGTGAGTGCATCCACGTCCGCCACGCTCTGTTTGGGTGAGTGTATCGACGTCCGCCACGCTCTGTGTGGGTGAGTGTATCCACGTCCGCCACGCTCTGTGTGGGTCAATGTACCCACGTCTGCCACGCTCTGTGTGGGTGAGTGTACCCACGTCCGCCACGCTCTATGTGGGTCATTGTACCCACGTCCGCCACGCTCTGTGTGGGTGAGTGTATCAACGTCCGCCACGCTCTGTGTGGGTGAGTGTACCCACGTCCCCCACGCTCTGTGTGGGAGAGTGTATCCACGTCCGCCACGCTCTGTGTGAGTGAGTTTACCCACGTCCGCCACGCTCTGTGTGGGTGAGTGTACCCACGTCCACCACGCTCTGTGTGGGTAAGTGTATACACGTCCGCCACGCTCTGTGTGGGTGAGTGTATCCACGTCCGCCACACTCTGTGTGGGTAAGTGTATACACGTCCGCCACGCTCTGTGTGGGTCAATGTACCCACGTCCGCCACGCCCTGTGTTGGTGAGTGTATCCACGTCCGCCATACTCTGTGTGGGTGAGTGTATCCACGTCCGCCACGCTCGGTGTGGGTGAGTGTATCCACGTCCGCCACGCTCTGTGTGAGTGAGTGTATCCACGTCCGCCACGCTCTGTGTGGGTGAGTGTATCCACGTCCGCCACGCTCTGTGTGGGTGAGTGTATCCACGTCCGCCACGCTCTGTGTGGGTGAGTGTATCCACGTCCGCCACGCTCTGTGTGGGTGAGTGTATCCACGTCCGCCACGCTCTGTGTGATTGAGTGTATCCACGTCCGCCACGCTCTGTGTGGGTGAGTGTATCCACGTCCGCCACGCTCTGTGTGATTGAGTGTATCCACGTCCGCCACGCTCTGTGTGGGTGAGTGTATCCACGTCTGCCACGCTCTGTGTGGGTGAGTGTATTCACGTCCGCCACGCTCTGTGTGGGTGAGTGTATCCACGTCCGCCACACTCTGTGTGGGTAAGTGTATACACGTCCGCCACGCTCTGTGTGGGTGAGTGTATCCACGTCCGCCACGCTCTGTGTGGGTGAGTGTATCCACGTCCGCCACGCTCTGTGTGGGTCAGTGTACCCACGTCCGCCATACTCTGTGTGGGTGAGTTTACCCACGTCCGCCACGCTCTGTGTGGGTCAGTGTCCCCACGTCCGCCACGCTCTGTGTGGGTGAGTTTACCCACGTCCGCCACGCTCTGTGTGGGTGAGTGTATCCACGTCCGCCACGCTCTGTGTGGGTGAGTGTACCCACGTCCGCCACGCTCTGTGTGGGTGAGTGTATCCACGTCCGCCACGCTCTGTGTGGGTCAGTGTATCCACGTCAGCCACGCTCTGTGTGGGTCAGTGTACCCATGTTCGTCATACTCTGTGTGGGTGAGTGCATCCACGTCCGCCACGCTCTGTTTGGGTGAGTGTATCGACGTCCGCCACGCTCTGTGTGGGTGAGTGTATCCACGTCCGCCACGCTCTGTGTGGGTCAATGTACCCACGTCTGCCACGCTCTGTGTGGGTGAGTGTACCCACGTCCGCCACGCTCTATGTGGGTCATTGTACCCACGTCCGCCACGCTCTGTGTGGGTGAGTGTATCAACGTCCGCCACGCTCTGTGTGGGTGAGTGTACCCACGTCCCCCACGCTCTGTGTGGGTGAGTGTATCCACGTCCGCCACGCTCTGTGTGAGTGAGTTTACCCACGTCCGCCACGCTCTGTGTGGGTGAGTGTACCCACGTCCACCACGCTCTGTGTGGGTGAGTGTATCCACGTCCGCCACGCTCTGTGTGGGTGAGTGTATCCACGTCCGCCACGCTCTATGTGGGTGAGTGTATCCACGTCCACCACGCTCTGTGTGGGTGAGTGTACCCACGTCCGCCACGCTCTGTGTGGGTGAGTTTACCCACGTCCGCCACGCTTTGTGTGGGTGAGTGTACCCACGTCCGCCACGCTCTGTGTGAGTGAGGGCCTCGACGTCCACCACGCTCTGTGTGGGTGAGTGTATCCACGTCCGCCACGCTCTGTGTGGGTCAGTGTACCCACGTCCGCCACGCTCTGTGTGGGTGAGTGCATCCACGTCCGCCGCGCTCTATGTGGGTGAGTGTACCCACGTCCGCCACGCTCTGTGTGGGTCAGTGTACCCACGTCCGCCACGCTCTGTGTGGATCAGTGTCCCCACGTCCGCCACGCTCTGTGTGGATGAGTGTACCCACGTCCGCCACGCTCTGTGTGGGTGAGTGTATCCACGTCCGCCACGCTCGGTGTGGGTGAGTGTATCCACGTCCGCCACGCTCTGTGTGAGTGAGTGTATCCACGTCCGCCACGCTCTGTGTGGGTGAGTGTATCCACGTCCGCCACGCTCTGTGTGGGTGAGTGTATTCACGTCCGCCACGCTCTGTGTGGGTGAGTGTATCCACGTCCGCCACGCTCTGTGTGGGTGAGTGTATCCACGTCCGCCACGCTCTGTGTGATTGAGTGTATCCACGTCCGCCACGCTCTGTGTGGGTGAGTGTATCCACGTCCGCCACGCTCTGTGTGATTGAGTGTATCCACGTCCGCCACGCTCTGTGTGGGTGAGTGTATCCACGTCTGCCACGCTCTGTGTGGGTGAGTGTATTCACGTCCGCCACGCTCTGTGTGGGTGAGTGTATCCACGTCCGCCACACTCTGTGTGGGTAAGTGTATACACGTCCGCCACGCTCTGTGTGGGTGAGTGTATCCACGTCCGCCACACTCTGTGTGGGTAAGTGTATACACGTCCGCCACGCTCTGTGTGGGTCAATGTACCCACGTCCACCACGCCCTGTGTTGGTGAGTGTATCCACGTCCGCCATACTCTGTGTGGGTGAGTGTATCCACGTCCGCCACGCTCTGTGTGGGTGAGTGTATCCACGTCCGCCACGCTCTGTGTGGGTGAGTGTATCCACGTCCGCCACGCTCTGTGTGGGTCAGTGTACCCACGTCCGCCACGCTCTGTGTGGGTGAGTGCATCCACGTCCGCCGCGCTCTGTGTGGGTGAGTGTACCCACGTCCGCCACGCTCTGTGTGGGTCAGTGTACCCACGTCCGCCACGCTCTGTGTGGATCAGTGTCCCCACGTCCGCCACGCTCTGTGTGGATGAGTGTCCCCACGTCCGCCACGCTCTGTGTGGATGAGTGTACCCACGTCCGCCACGCTCTGTGTGGGTGAGTGTATCCACATCCGCCACGCTCGGTGTGGGTGAGTGTATCCACGTCCGCCACGCTCTGTGTGAGTGAGTGTATCCACGTCCGCCACGCTCTGTGTGGGTGAGTGTATCCACGTCCGCCACGCTCTGTGTGGGTGAGTGTATTCACGTCCGCCACGCTCTGTGTGGGTGAGTGTATCCACGTCCGCCACGCTCTGTGTGGGTGAGTGTATCCACGTCCGCCACGCTCTGTGTGATTGAGTGTATCCACGTCCGCCACGCTCTGTGTGGGTGAGTGTATCCACGTCCGCCACGCTCTGTGTGATTGAGTGTATCCACGTCCGCCACGCTCTGTGTGGGTGAGTGTATCCACGTCTGCCACGCCCTGTGTTGGTGAGTGTATCCACGTCCGCCATACTCTGTGTGGGTGAGTGTATCCACGTCCGCCACGCTCTGTGTGGGTGAGTGTATCCACGTCCGCCACGCTCTGTGTGGGTGAGTGTATCCACGTCCGCCACGCTCTGTGTGGGTCAGTGTACCCACGTCCGCCACGCTCTGTGTGGGTGAGTGCATCCACGTCCGCCGCGCTCTGTGTGGGTGAGTGTACCCACGTCCGCCACGCTCTGTGTGGGTCAGTGTACCCACGTCCGCCACGCTCTGTGTGGATCAGTGTCCCCACGTCCGCCACGCTCTGTGTGGATGAGTGTACCCACGTCCGCCACGCTCTGTGTGAGTGAGTGTATCCACGTCCGCCACGCTCTGTGTGGGTGAGTGTATCCACGTCCGCCACGCTCGGTGTGGGTGAGTGTATCCACGTCCGCCACGCTCTGTGTGAGTGAGTGTATCCACGTCCGCCACGCTCTGTGTGGGTGAGTGTATCCACGTCCGCCACGCTCTGTGTGGGTGAGTGTATCCACGTCCGCCACGCTCTGTGTGGGTGAGTGTATCCACGTCCGCCACGCTCTGTGTGGGTGAGTGTATCCACGTCCGCCACGCTCTGTGTGATTGAGTGTATCCACGTCCGCCACGCTCTGTGTGGGTGAGTGTATCCACGTCCGCCACGCTCTGTGTGATTGAGTGTATCCACGTCCGCCACGCTCTGTGTGGGTGAGTGTATCCACGTCTGCCACGCTCTGTGTGGGTGAGTGTATTCACGTCCGCCACGCTCTGTGTGGGTGAGTGTATCCACGTCCGCCACACTCTGTGTGGGTAAGTGTATACACGTCCGCCACGCTCTGTGTGGGTGAGTGTATCCACGTCCGCCACACTCTGTGTGGGTAAGTGTATACACGTCCGCCACGCTCTGTGTGGGTCAATGTACCCACGTCCGCCACGCCCTGTGTTGGTGAGTGTATCCACGTCCGCCATACTCTGTGTGGGTGAGTGTATCCACGTCCGCCACGCTCGGTGTGGGTGAGTGTATCCACGTCCGCCACGCTCTGTGTGAGTGAGTGTATCCACGTCCGCCACGCTCTGTGTGGGTGAGTGTATCCACGTCCGCCACGCTCTGTGTGGGTGAGTGTATCCACGTCCGCCACGCTCTGTGTGGGTGAGTGTATCCACGTCCGCCACGCTCTGTGTGGGTGAGTGTATCCATGTCCGCCACGCTCTGTGTGATTGAGTGTATCCACGTCCGCCACGCTCTGTGTGGGTGAGTGTATCCACGTCCGCCACGCTCTGTGTGATTGAGTGTATCCACGTCCGCCACGCTCTGTGTGGGTGAGTGTATCCACGTCTGCCACGCTCTGTGTGGGTGAGTGTATTCACGTCCGCCACGCTCTGTGTGGGTGAGTGTATCCACGTCCGCCACACTCTGTGTGGGTAAGTGTATACACGTCCGCCACGCTCTGTGTGGGTGAGTGTATCCACGTCCGCCACACTCTGTGTGGGTAAGTGTATACACGTCCGCCACGCTCTGTGTGGGTCAATGTACCCACGTCCGCCACGCCCTGTGTTGGTGAGTGTATCCACGTCCGCCATACTCTGTGTGGGTGAGTGTATCCACGTCCGCCACGCTCTGTGTGGGTGAGTGTATCCACGTCCGCCACGCTCTGTGTGGGTGAGTGTATCCACGTCCGCCACGCTCTGTGTGGGTCAGTGTACCCACGTCCGCCACGCTCTGTGTGGGTGAGTGCATCCACGTCCGCCGCGCTCTGTGTGGGTGAGTGTACCCACGTCCGCCACGCTCTGTGTGGGTCAGTGTACCCACGTCCGCCACGCTCTGTGTGGATCAGTGTCCCCACGTCCGCCACGCTCTGTGTGGATGAGTGTACCCACGTCCGCCACGCTCTGTGTGAGTGAGTGTATCCACGTCCGCCACGCTCTGTGTGGGTGAGTGTATCCACGTCCGCCACGCTCGGTGTGGGTGAGTGTATCCACGTCCGCCACGCTCTGTGTGAGTGAGTGTATCCACGTCCACCACGCTCTGTGTGGGTGAGTGTATCCACGTCCGCCACGCTCTGTGTGGGTGAGTGTATCCACGTCCGCCACGCTCTGTGTGGGTGAGTGTATCCACGTCCGCCACGCTCTGTGTGGGTGAGTGTATCCACGTCCGCCACGCTCTGTGTGATTGAGTGTATCCACGTCCGCCACGCTCTGTGTGGGTGAGTGTATCCACGTCCGCCACGCTCTGTGTGATTGAGTGTATCCACGTCCGCCACGCTCTGTGTGGGTGAGTGTATCCACGTCTGCCACGCTCTGTGTGGGTGAGTGTATTCACGTCCGCCACGCTCTGTGTGGGTGAGTGTATCCACGTCCGCCACACTCTGTGTGGGTAAGTGTATACACGTCCGCCACGCTCTGTGTGGGTGAGTGTATCCACGTCCGCCACACTCTGTGTGGGTAAGTGTATACACGTCCGCCACGCTCTGTGTGGGTCAATGTACCCACGTCCGCCACGCCCTGTGTTGGTGAGTGTATCCACGTCCGCCATACTCTGTGTGGGTGAGTGTATCCACGTCCGCCACGCTCTGTGTGGGTGAGTGTATCCACGTCCGCCACGCTCTGTGTGTAAATAAGTTCACAATTTGTCATTAAATATTAAAATAAACACTTACAAATAAGCTTACTTAATGCTACTGTTGGCTTGATTTTGCTGCAGAAATTTGCGACGTGGACCCTGAGTACTGCGGTGACTACGGACAGTGCCAGCGAGAGGGGAGAGAGGTCTGTGTATGTGACCGGTACCACGAAGGACGCCAGTGCCAGTACAGGAAAGGTGAGACGTCCACTCTCACACCAGCCAGGCCTGACCACCTCGCTGTTAGCATTCTGTGCTGGCAATAATCGCTTCAAACAGGGAAACTCAATAACTGGTGAATCGAACTAAAATGATTTTTCGGTGGATCGGTTTAGTCGCTATAATGTACACGACAATGTCAGTTTTACTGGACCTCCACAATGGCATTCTTACTTGAAAATTGGTGTTTAATTCAAGCCGAATTGTGTGAGATTCGTGATAATTAAATTTCGTTGTCTGTTTGGTAATTCGTCCTCAGACCTCTACAAGGATGATCAGCAAGTGCTGTTTGTGGCTCTCACAGTGGGGTCGGCGAGTGTTCTGCTCCTGCTGGCCACGATGGTCGCCTACTGGTGCAGGTCAGCCATCATATTGGTTCCAGTAAAATTGAGCGATAAAAGCCCCTTTACTGTAACTGAAGGCGCTACAGAACGCTCTCCACAATCTGGAGACGCAGCGCCACATGTCGGCCTACATCAGCACTAGATTATGATACAGGTCATCTTAAGTCACCGCATATATACCACGTTCTTCTGCTGCGATGTGATTAATATTGACTCCTCATTTCAGACTGAACGCCGAGGGCAAGAGGGCCAAGATGACGCGGGACGAGGCGGAGGGCTCCGCGGGCGGAGAGGGCCCATCGGCCGCCCAGCAGGGGGACTTCACCCCCCAGGAGGCCGGTCTCCCTCAGCAAGAACACGTGATGAGCCAGCAGCAGGGTGCCCCCCCACCCTCCCTTCCCGCCCCGCTGGGGGTGGGTGGAGGCGCCGCTGCCGGAGGCTCCCAGATGGGGGGTTCCGATGTAGGGTATTACCCCGCGGGTAGTGGCGGCACCCCCCAGGCGGTGTTCTACGCTGACCCCGCCTACAGTGAGGATGGGGAACACGCGCTCAGTGCCAGTCAAGGGCTGCCGACAGAGGGCGCGGAGGGGCCGTATGACGTCACCGGCCGGAACTACACGAAAACTATTTAATTAATGTTTCAAATATTTGTTTTCTGTAGTCAACCATATCTAGATGTATATCTTTAGCACGTACGTGTAGTTGTTTTGTGGCGTTTTCACTCAGAGGGAAAAAGCAGAGAACGCAAATGGAACAATATTGCGCTGAAGGTCGTAGAATTGTAACTAAAGTTGTGACACAAACCATTATGTCGAACTGTTTGAATATCTAGGTAAATAACGGCCACGGTCAAAAAAATAATAAAGTTTCACTTAAACTTGGTTTTACACTTTTTTTAATACTTTTTCACGACGCGTGCCCGGATGATGTCTTCGGCCACTTTTATGCACAGTGCCTTAACCGAAATTAAAGAAACCTGATGGAAGCAAAGAAAAGTCCCATACAACAGACATATTTTATTTTGTAAAAACAAATATTATATAAAAGTTCACAACCGTGCCGGATGAGAAATGCAAAATTGCGTATATATATAAATGTACCAATAATTAACAAGGCGAAAGCGTATATAAGAAAGAGGGAGGACTACTAGACGAAAATAATTCATCATTGCAACAGCATCGTCCAGTCACGCGTACCGTGACCACCAACGACCTGTCACGTATATCCCGGGACCTACATCGCATCAGAGACGTGCGCCTTCCGTATATGATAAAATACATCTATTACACCTGCCCGTAATAGTAATCATTATTTATTTCCTTTAAGCGGATTATAATTATAAAATATGTCTATCCTCCTTTTGCTCCTACAATATGAACAGGAATATTCCTATAAAAACGTGCACTGCAAGCAGTTGTTGTTACGCCATGTACGTGCTCACGGGGAGGAGCTTTATAACATCTCATCTCGTTATTATCAATTGCATAGAACTTCTGTTACTAGTAGCCACAGATACTGAAACAGCCTGGATTTCATTTCATTGAAGTAAATTCAAAGGTATTAAAGGCGATACTCGCGACGATCGCACGTATCCATACGCTCCATACCCGCGGTAATTAAGTGAAGCTAGAAACAAGGCATATAATATAACAAATTATATAAAAAATAAGTGTACTTAATTATCGCATTACTGACCACGTGGTACTGGTCACACACTAATTCGTGACTTTTTATGTAAACACATCATGACATAATTGTAGTAAATACAAATTGCATAAATAAACAAATGAAGAAATCGTCATGGTGACATTCTTGATGAGACGAAATTGAGACTAACCAACGGAATGACCTCTCATCTTTGAATACAGACCGATAATCTCCTTGGAATAGTACCATCGCCAGGAAAAGTGTGCTGACGTGGACACGTTCTACTGCCGAATTTTACAATCAGTAGTAGACGTTGCATGCTACCACATGCTAAGATATAGACCTGATTGTGCCTGCTACCATATGCTAAGATATAGTTCCAGAAACAACACCCTAACATTTTGATGACGGGTTACAAGCCTCGTACCTTTCCTGAGTCATAAAGACAATCTCTGGACTGATTTAATTCCGTTATGCACCACCAGGATTTGTGTGCATTAAACCAGTAGTCTAATCCTTATGTTATTGCTGAGTGAAGGGGTACACAATCTGTCACATCATACCTTGATAAACATTATTGTGTAACAATGAGAAAATACGATTTGTCAGCCATTTTTTTGCCTGGTCTACAGTTTGCGATCTCATTTAATTGGGGTCAAATCTAGACAAGTGACCCTTAACCACTGTAGATAACATTGCATGGGCGAGCACCGGGGTGGCTCAGGGTGGAAGACCCGACGTTGACATCATTAGTTACATTACAGAAGATAATAGTAGATAAGGAAAACTATTATCTCAGGAAACAATAATATTGCTCGTTGACGAAAGAAGGAGAGAATGCTTTACCATTCTTAAAGATTTCCGCTCCCATATAGAGATTCATACTGACAATTAAAGCTGTATTTTATATAACTATATCTATAGTATATATCTTACTTTCTTTGGTCTCGATGCCATCTTTAGACACAGGTCACTTTAGCTATAATATGAAATCATTTAATTCGTGACAAAATACAGAAAGCGAAAGAAAATGTATTTGATTCAATAGGCGAACGCATCAGGCACATAACACCGATACGGCATTCCGCGGTCATAAGACTCTTTAGATAGTCAATGCTAACCAACTCTTCATATATCACGCCAGGTATCAAGTGAAAGCACTAACATACATACATAACAGAATCCGGCCAGTGACCAAGTGAAAGGCATTAACATGTGAATTCGCTATTGCAAACCTTCAGAAATAAAAGATTTGACCGCACATAACAATTCGACCCCTGAAGACACTGTGCAAGCGACGAGGTCGTAATCTGGGGAAGGCGTAGTTTTACATTACCATGCGCTCAGTTGGTAAAGGCACCTTGCAGTAGAATCAACTGTGCTGTTGGTAAAGGCACCTTGCAGTAGAATCAACTGTGCTGTTGGTAAAGGCACCTTGCAGTAGAATCAACTGTGCTGTTGGTAAAGGCACCTTGCAGTAGAATCAACTGTGCTGTTGGTAAAGGCACATTGCAGTAGAATCAACTGTGCTGTTGGTAAAGGCACATTATCGCAAAACCCAAGTATTGTTGGTAAATGCACCTTGTCGCTGTTTTCAGCAGGTAAAGTCTTCTGTTGGTGCGTGTTGCACAAGGACGTATTCAGCCGGTGAAGGCACCTTTCTGAAGAGCCTCATTTACTCGGTCCAGTAGAAACTGTTTATCTTTTTCTGCCTGCAAATATAATAATAATCAAGAAATAGTGTAATACATGATAAAAGATATTATGCGAAATAACTAGGCGAATCTGGTAATAACATTTGAACAAGAGAGGGAAGATTTACCTTGCAAGCTTTCCGTATCAATTAGTTAACATTCCTGTACTAGTGTATATTACTTTCACAAGATTTGACATTAATTACTCACCAGTTGTAACTGCTCTGTCAGAATGGCCGCCAATTTCTTGTTGCCCGCACTGACCGATGTATGATAGTAGATGACGAGGCTGCAAACAAACCGTGGTGACAAGTTGTTAATGAAATTCCCAGGCTGACAGAAACATGACCAAAGAGCGGCCTGTAGTAAATACCGTGCATACAAAAAGAACTAATTAATTGACATATATTATATATATATTACGCTAATGTGCGCATTTTTATGTATTGTGCTTGGTGTCTACAGTCCTGCATAAAAGTACCATTTTTCATGAAATAAAGGCGAAAACAGCTAAAATAACAGTTACCAGGAAACCACACTGCTTAGCATTACAGAAAATAATGTACTGTGTGATTAATTTCTTGAAGATAACCAAAAAACTGTTCGTAAACGCTAATTAAACGGTAGTGAATTTGGACACCAACAAAAAGCGATTGCTCTGACATCATACGCTGGAGGAGGCCAAAGAGGGACTTGACTTATATGAGGAGACCGATGAGACTTACATGAAAAGTCAGATGAGACTTACATGAGGAGGCAGATGAGACTTACATGGGGAGGCCAACATGAGACTTACATGGGGAGGCCAACATGAGACTTACATGGGGAGGCCAACATGAAACTTACATGAGGAGGCAGATGAGACTTACATGGGGAGGCCAACATGAGACTTACATGGGGAGGCCAACATGAGACTTACATGGGGAGGCAGATGAGACTTACATGAGGAGGCCAACATGAGACTTACATGAGGAGGCAGATGAGACTTACATGAGGAGGCAGATGAGACTTACATGAGGAGGCCAACATGAGACTTACATGAGGAGGCCAACATGAGACTTACATGAGGAGGCCAACATGAGACTTACATGAGGAGGCAGATGAGACTTACATGGGGAGGCCGATGAGACTTACATGGGGAGGCAGATGAGAATTACATGAGGGGGCCGATGAGACTTACATGAGGAGGCAGATGAGACTTACATGTGGAGGCAGATGAGACTTACATGGGGAGGCCAACATGAGACTTACATGAGGGGGCCGATGAGACTTACATGAGGAGGCCAACATGAGACTTACATGGGGAGGCCAACATGAGACTTACATGAGGAGGCAGATAAGACTTACATGGAGAGGCAGATGAGACTTACATGAGGAGGCCAACATGAGACTTACATGAGGGGGCCGATGAGACATACATGGAGAGGCAGATGAGACTTACATGGGGAGGCCAACATGAGACTTACATGGGGAGGCAGATGAGACTTACATGGGGAGGCAGATGAGACTTATATGAGGAGGCCAACATGAGACTTACATGAGGAGGCAGATGAGACTTACATGGAGAGGCAGATGAGACTTACATGAGGAGGCCAACATGAGACTTACATGAGGAGGCCGATGAGACTTACATGGGGAGGCCAACATGAGACTTACATGGGGAGGCAGATGAGACTTACATGGAGAGGCAGATGAGACTTACATGGGGAGGCCAACATGAGACTTACATGGGGAGGCAGATGAGACTTACATGAGGAGGCCGATGAGACTTACATGAGGAGGCCAACATGAGACTTACATGAGGAGGCCGATGAGACTTACATGGGGAGGCCAACATGAGACTTACATGGGGAGGCAGATGAGACTTACCTGGAGAGGCAGATGAGACTTACATGGGGAGGCCAACATGAGACTTACATGAGGAGGCAGATGAGACTTACATGGGGAGGCAGATGAGACTTACATGAGGAGGCAGATGAGACTTACATGAGGAGGCAGATGAGACTTACATGAGGAGGCCAACATGAGACTTACATGAGGAGGCCAACATGAGACTTACATGAGGAGGCAGATGAGACTGACATGAGGAGGCCAACATGAGACTTACATGAGGGGGGCGATGAGACTTACATGAGGAGGCAGATGAGACTTACATGGGGAGGCAGATGAGACTTACATGGGGAGGCCGATGAGACTTACATGGGGAGGCCAACATGAGACTTACATGAGGGGGGCGATGAGACTTACATGAGGAGGCAGATGAGACTTACATGGGGAGGCAGATGAAACTTACATGGGGAGGCCGATGAGACTTACATGGGGAGGCAGATGAGACTTACATGAGGAGGCAGATGAGACTTACATGGGGAGGCAGATGAGACTTACACGGGGAGGCCAACATGAGACTTACATGAGGAGGCCAACATGAGACTTACATGAGGAGGCAGATGAGACTTACATGAGGAGGCCAACATGAGACTTACATGGGGAGGCCGATGAGACTTACATGGGGAGGCAGATGAGACTTACATGAGGAGGCAGATGAGACTTACATGGGGAGGCAGATGAGACTTACATGGGGAGGCCAACATGAGACTTACATGAGGAGGCCTACATGAGACTTACATGAGGAGGCAGATGAGACTTACATGAGGAGGCCAACATGAGACTTACATGAGGAGGCAGATGAGACTTACATGGGGAGACAGATGAGACTTACATGGGGAGGCCAACATGAGACTTACATGAGGAGGCCAACATGAGACTTACATGAGGAGGCCAACATGAGACTTACATGAGGAGGCCAACATGAGACTTACATGGGGAGGCAGATGAGACTTACATGGGGAGGCAGATGAGACTTACATGAGGAGGCAGATGAGACTTACATGGGGAGGCAGATGAGACTTACATGAGGAGGCCAACATGAGACTTACATGGGGAGGCAGATGAGACTTACATGGGGAGGCAGATGAGACTTACATGAGGAGGCAGATGAGACTTACATGGGGAGGCAGATGAGACTTACATGAGGAGGCCAACATGAGACTTACATGGGGAGGCCAACATGAGACTTACATGAGGAGGCCGATGAGACTTACACGAGGAGGCAGATGAGACTTACATGGGGAGGCCAACATGAGGCTTACATGGGGAGGCAGATGAGACTTACATGAGGAGGCAGATGAGACTTACATGGGGAGGCAGATGAGACTTACATGAGGAGGCCGATGAGAACGGTGTAGAAGATCCAAGAGTTGATGAAGTCGATGATGTCCTGGACGACGGCGGGCAGCAGATCCAGGGCGTCTGTCAGGGCGTTGAACATGTTGTACTCCTGCTGGCTGTAGATCCGGAAGGGACTACAGCTCTGCGACGGTGGGATCCTGATGAGAATGGGGAAAACACATGGATGTCGTGACAACAGGCAGAAGACATTAATTGTCGTACCAACAAAAATGCAATATGTACTTTCCTATAAGATCTGTCAGGGAATCCAGCTGCCTTGTATTGCTTATAGGGTCTGTAAGAGAATAAAGGTGTCTGTAAGAGAATCAAGGTGTCTTGTATTGCCTATAGGGTCTGTAAGAGAATCAAGCTGCCTTGTATGGCATATAGGGCCTGTAAAAGAATCAAGTTGTTTTGTATTGCCTTTGGTCTGTAAGGGAATCAAGCTGCCTTGTATTGCCTATATGGTTTGTAGGGGAAGCAAGCTGCTTTGTATTGCCTATAGGGTCTGTAAGGGAATCAAGCTGCCTTGTATTGCCTATAGGGTGTGTAAGGGAATCAAGCTGCCTTGTATTGCCTATAGGGTCTGTAAGGGAATCAAGCTGCCTTGTATTGCCTATAGGCTCTGTACTGGAATCAAACTGCCTTGTATTGCCTATAGGGTCTGTAAGGGAATCAAGCTGTCTTGTATTGCATATAGGGTCTGTAAGGTAATCAAGATGTCTTGTTTTGCCTATAGGGTCTGTAAGGGAATCAAGCTGTCTTGTATTGCCTATAGGGTCTGTAAGGGAATCAAGCTGCCTTGTATTGCCTATAGGGTCTGTAAGGGAATCAAGCTGCCTTGTACGGCCTATAGGGTCTGTACGGGAATCAAACTGCCTTGTATTGCCTATAGGGTCTGTACGGGAATCAAACTGCCTTGTATTGCTTATAGGGTCTGTAAGGGAATCAACCTGCCTTGTAAAAACACATTTTGCCTGTAATTTTGTATGGATTCGAGGTGAGGGGCCGGCAAGTCCATGATGGAATTGTGAGACTTCAGGTTCAATTATGTAAGTATGTTTTTGGTGTGTCCAAATCGGTGACCAACGCTGCTGTCCTTGGGGAATGTGAGAGACACAAGATATTTGTATATTCCGCGAAAAGAGTAATAATTTACCGGAAATTGTGAAAAATTGCGATAAGGCCACGAGATAGATTCCCCAACAATGTTAATATCATTAGATGCAGCAGATCGAAGAACGTGTGTAAGAAAGGTCAGAGAATTGTTGTACACATTAGGACATGGTATTGTCTGGCATTAAAATTATCACTCAGCTCAGACATGCACTTAACATAAAATAAAGCGAAATCCCAAATTAACTCAGACCAAACCGAATATCAATCCATTCCCTTGCAGTGGGAAGCGACAGATAGAGCAATGTTTATATAGACGTTTATGACGTTTCACGCACCTTCCCGATTGGTTGTATATTCAGGACGCTTTAACCACTTTCGGTCATATTGAGTCAATGGGAGAAGGAAGGGAGAGTGGAGCCATGTCCCCGGGGGTAACCCCCTACATTTGGCGAAGAAAGACATGGGAGCTTTATGCTGCGACCACACAGACATGACCACGGCGGGGCTCGAACCACCGATCCAGGTGCCGTTAGGCCAGAGCACTCAAGGCGAGTGCTCTAGCCCACTGAGCTACCGGGCCGGCCCCTGCACCTTCCCGAAGCCAGTGACTTACCGTCCTATGGTGAAGGCGAATGCGGACACGGACAGCGCGAATGCGACCATGAGAGACATCATGAAGAAGTGGTTGGTGCGCGATGCTCTATAGGGACGACTAGAAGGCACACAGTTGATCAGCAAGGTCCCCTGCAGACGAACCACAACTCCCCTTGACCGATCATTGTTTAGATCTAGCGCCGCGCGTGTAACTAAAGCTTTTTTCTCAACTGGAGGTCAGGTACCGGTTACGACAAACGACAGAAGTATATGGATTATTAATGCAAGACAAAGGCACAAATACATGTAGCAGTAAGAAAGAAAGGTATCAATAAAAAGACAGGTATCAATGGCTATGTCCACGGTATTTGAGAATGCATGTTTTGGAGGGTTTTTTTCGCGTGTTTGGCGTGAGCACTTACCTTCTTGCAGTAGAAGAAGATGAAGAGTTTGACGACGGTGATGGCGGCGATGAGCGGAGAGAAGAAACTGCCCCACCTGGCGAAGAAAGCAAACATTACTAAAGTGACTTATCTTCTGTTAATCTGTGGTCTATTTTTATCAACATGGACCCTAAGTAGTTGGATATCCGGACATACATGCTTAAAGCGGGTGTCCAACCTAATTTAATCGCGATCTGCACCGAAAGTTTAAATCTTAAAGTTAAATTGGCGAGTGTTAACGCTTCGTTTCGGCTGACTGGTAAGGAGAAAAAAATTAAGGCAACCCGCCCCCAGCAATGTCGAGCAGAGCGCCATTTTGCCGGGAGCAGTGACACGTATTGTGACTATTCATGTGGCACCGCCTTATGTCATCACTCGCGTAGAGAGAGATCAGGGTCGCGATTTACAGATGAACAGCGGCAGTTCCAAGCCGCGCAGTAGAACATGATCTTAGTGTTTTTTGGAAATGAACCATCCAAACAAATTGATATACGTTTGCAACGATTGACTCCGCAACAAGGCGCAATTTCCGGCTTGAATAAATTAGAGTATCGCCTCCTGATTGGTCAATCGCGGACACACCTCCAAAAAGGGCTGCCGCCTGGGTAGGCGGGTAGGCGGCGAAGTCGTGCCCGGCGGTCACTTCTAAATTTTATTGTGAGCTATAGATAGAACAAAAAATTCTGTAATTTGGAGGATAGATAATTAGGTATTATATGAATCGGTAAAGCAGCGCTAGAGGCCAGGCTGGCGGTTCCCTTTAATGCAAAGGACTATAACTGGGTGACTTGCCAGCACAGGGACTGTGGGACTTACCAGCATAGGGACTGTGTGACTTACCAGCATAGGGACTGGGTGACTTACCAGCATAAGGACTGTGGGACTTACCAGCATAGGGACTGTGTGACTTACCAGCATAGGGACTGGGTGACTTACCAGCCTAGGGACCGGGTGACTTACCAGCACAGCGACTGGGTGACTTACCAGCATAGGGACTGGGTGACTTACCAGCCTAGGGACCGGGTGACTTACCAGCATATGGACTAGGTGACTTACCAGCATAGGGACTGGGTGACTTACCAGCCTAGGGACCGGGTGACTTACCAGCACAGCGACTGGGTGACTTACTAGCACAGGGACTTGGTGACTTACCAGCCTACGGACTGGGTGACTTACCAGCACAGGGACTTGGTGACTTACCAGCCTACGGACTGGGTGACTTACCAGCACAGGGACTTGGTGACTTACCAGCCTACGGACTGGGTGACTTACCAGCACAGCGACTGGATTACTTACCAGCATTGGGACTGGGTGACTTACCAGCATAGGGACTGGGTATATATCACATCCAAGACGCTCTTGGCAATGTTGAATTCTTGCTGCAGGATCGGGAACTGTGGCAGCGCTTTGGCCAAGGCACTGCGAGGACATATACAACACAGGCTGAAGGGACATATATTACAAAGTATATATATCAGTTTCAGATTAAACCTAACTGCATACCTGCTGTGAACTAATGTCTTATATGGATTCGAAATGAACGATTTTACAATTAAAAAAAAATATATATATATATCAGTTTCATCTGAAAAATCTGCTACATAAAATATGCAAAACATTGATCTCAATTTAGTGTGAAACACACAGTTGAACATATAGGGAGTTAATGTAAAGTTTAGGTATTTCACGAGAGAGCCGAAGCGACCTCACCGTCTGGGAAAGTCCATCAGTAGCACAATGGCTGCCACTACCAGCAGGTCCGTTATCACCAACTTGTAGATCTCCTGACCCACAAACGTCTCCCAACACTACGGGAAAAGCGGCGAATACATCATAAACATGTTGAAATGCACTTCCACGTTCAAAACCACTGAAAGGTCATTGGAAGGTTTGGTACCTTATGTTGATACCTTTCATTTACATAACTTTCGTGAGTCCTGTATCAGTTGCGCAGTTGCATTGCCAGACAATGCATCTGTAATGGTTAAACCATATCCAATGTTATATTTTTTTTTTAATCAGACAGTAATTGTAATCATAATAACAATGATAACAGATAATAATAATAAATTGGATAAAAATAAATAATAAAAATTAATAATGAATTTGATAAAAATTAATAATACATTTTATAATAATTAATAATAAATATAATAATAAATAAACTAATAATAAATAAAATAATAATACACTTAATAATAATAATAATAATAATAATAATAATAATAATAATAAAAAATATAATAATATCAGACAGTAATAATAATGACCACTGACCCCGATGTCGCCACAGTTCCCGCAGCGTCTCTCGGGGCTGGGACACGTGACCTGCGAAGCCAGCGTGATAGCGAGAACGACGAGGGACGCCAGACGCAGGATGACAGACCTGGCGGCAATAAAGTTATTACATACATCGTTTAAACATGTTCCTCCTCAATAGGGTTCACATTTCACATGTTCAGGCATCCAGCGGTGTCGCTGTTGCTTAGACACCGACCCTAGTTCTCGTTGCGTCTGCCTGAATCTTACATTGTATAATTCGATTTGTCCTCAGAACTAAGCCCGTATTATCGAACAGTCCACCGACTTCTATTTATTTACTTCATTCTAACAGTATAATAATAGTACGTAAAACTGTCTAGCTGCTGAATATATCAGTTTTAACAAAATTGGCCAAAAAACTTCGCAAGAATGAAATACGATTTTCTGAATATTGTCGTTCTACATTAGTTACACAGTCCATGTTTAACACTGTTTAGTGGTAAGAGAATCTGCTGTTGCTTTCATGTGAGCATGACTACATATACGCTCGCTTTAGAATCCAAAATGTGTTCAAAATGGTCACTTATAGACAAAGGCTGATTGTCAATCATAAAATCCCCAAACGCACCGTGCACGTGGTATAGAACGCTACATTAGGAAACTTTCAGGGGACTTTTTCTGTCTCTCGGACGCATCTTGGATTCTACAGAAGTTTATTGGTCAATTTTCTACTACCAGCCACTAGACTCCACTAGACAGCCGTGTGACTGGCTAACCGGGACCCACCAGCCTATGGTGACATGCTACAACTACCAGCCACTAGACTCCACTAGACTCCACTAGACAGCCGTGTGAGTGGCTAACCAGGACCCACCAGCCTATGGTGTCCTTCTACAACTACAAGCCACTAGAGACTCCACTAGACAGCCGTGTGACTGGCTAACCAGGACCCACCAGCCTATGGTGTCCTTCTACAACTACCAGCCACTAGACTCCACTAGACAGCCTTGTGACTGGCTAACCAGGACCCACCAGCCTATGGTGACCTCCTACAACTACCAGCCACTAGAGACTCCACTAGACAGCCGCGTGACTGGCTAACCAGGACCCACCAGCCTATGGTGACATGCTACAACTACAAGCCACTAGAGACTCCACTAGACAGCCGTGTGAGTAGCTACCCAGGACCCACCAGCCTATGGTGACCTCCTACAACTACCAGCCACTAGAGACGCCACTAGACAGCCGTGTGACTGGCTAACCAGGACCCACCAGCCTATGGTGTCCTTCTACAACTACCAGCCACTAGAGACTCCACTAGACAGCCGTGTGACTGGCTAACCAGGACCCACCAGCCTATGGTGTCCTTCTACAACTACCAGCCACTAGAGACTCCACTAGACAGCCGTGTGACTGGCTAACCAGGACCCACCAGCCTATGGTGACCTCCTACAACTACCAGCCACTAGAGACTCCACTAGACAGCCGCGTGACTGGCTAACCAGGACCCACCAGCCTATGGTGTCCTTCTAAAACTACCAGCCACTAGAGACTCCACTAGACAGCCGTGTGACTGGCTAACCAGGACCCACCAGCCTATGGTGACCTCCTACAACTACAAGCCACTAGAGACTCCATTAGACAGCCGCGTGACTGGCTAACCAGGACCCACCAGCCTATGGTGACATGCTACAACTACAAGCCACTAGAGACTCCACTAGACAGCCGTGTGACTGGCTAACCAGGACCCACCAGCCTATGGTGACCTCCTACAACTACCAGCCACTAGAGACTCCACTAGACAGCCGCGTGACTGGCTAACCAGGACCCATCAGCCTATGGTGTCCTTCTACAACTACAAGCCACTGGACTCCACTAGACAGCCGTGTGACTGGCTAACCAGGACCAACCAGCCTATGGTGACCTGCTACAACTACCAGCCACTAGAGACTCCACTAGACAGCCGTGTGAGTGGCCTAACCAGGACCCACCAGCCTATGGTGACATGCTACAACTACAAGCCACTAGAGACTCCACTAGACAGCCGTGTGACTGGCTAACCAGGACCCACCAGCCTATGGTGACCTCCTACAACTACCAGCCACTAGACTCCACTAGACAGCCGTGTGACTGGCTAACCAAGACCCACCAGCCTATGGTGACCTCCTACAACTACAAGCCACTGGACTCCACTAGACAGCCGTGTGAGTGGCTAACCAGGACCCATCAGCCTATGGTGTCCTTCTACAACTACAAGCCACTGGACTCCACTAGACAGCCGTGTGACTGGCTAACCAGGACCAACCAGCCTATGGTGACATGCTACAACTACCAGCCACTAGAGACTCCACTAGACAGCCGTGTGAGTGGCCTAACCAGGACCCACCAGCCTATGGTGACATGCTACAACTACCAGCCACTAGAGATTCCACTAGACAGCCGTGTGAGTGGCCTAACCAAGACCCACCAGCCTATGGTGACCTTGATCTCCGTACTAGGGGAGAAGTCCTCGACCAGGACGATCTTCTCGAAGACGAGGGGCACGATGAGGTTGAGGGCGGTGATGGTGAGGGAGGGGAGGTACTCCACGATCAGCAGCAACACGCTGCTCTCCTGCACGGTGTCCTTTAGCTTGAGCTGCAAGCACATGAAGAAAAATTCACAGGACACTGCCAAGCCATGGATGCCACTGAAGGCTTTGTTATCAAAACAACTCCTGCATAAAATGTGGAACTACGATATGGAAGAAACTTAAACTTTATATATATATACAATTTTCGATACAATATTCAGATAAATAACGTACATGTCTATATGCAAATATCAGCTACAGCGATGCCATTAATGACTCGAAAATGCTTCGAATTGCGCGTTGCCTTCAATTGACTCCAGAACAAGAGTGTCTTGCCACAGAAGTCATATTACGTACCAAGGGGACCCACTCGACGACGACGAAGTAGATGAGGGCCGCCGAGCCCACGAGGATGGCTAGCGACAACAGGTTGACCAGCAGACGCACAAGGAGCAGACGACATTTAGCACCCGCCTTCATTTCCCGCCGTCGGCGCTCTCGCTCCTGCTCCTCGATCCGTTTCTGGAGGTCACACGGCACATTTAGTCAGTGAAAGGAATTGGTGGTGTTTTAGGCCAATTTACTGTACATGAGGGCTAAACTGGTCCAAGAAAACTCCAGTGATAGTGAAATGACAAGGTACGTGAAGGTTACAGGGGGCAAATAGACGGGTTGTTGGTCTACAACTACAAGCCCGAGTCACAACAGGGAGACAACATCAGCTGAACTTATCGTAATGGCAGTTTACTAAAACACGAATTCAAAATGTCACCTGAATGTACATACCACATATGATTGATGCAGGTGTTTGTGCTTGAAGATAGCAGCTTTCTGGTCCACCAGAGAATAGTCCCAGCCACAGAAGACTTTGAATGAATTCTGGTAGAACTTTTCCCCCTTGGTGACAATTGACTCACGCACACCGCTCGCCGTGCTAAGCAGTGGGCGGAAAAACAACACCACTATTATATAACGGTCATCGTATATATTTAATAGTTTAGTACAGTATAATATAGGAGAAACGAGTTACTAGCTAGGCGTATTTTTGTCATCATTAGAACAATCGTTTCGGATATGTAAAAGATAATCGCAAAAATATCTGCAAATTTTAGATGTGAATTTACATAGATTAAGCACGTGGACAACGTATATATACCCTTTCCACCACCCTTCTCCCCACCCCCGGGATTCGCCACCCTTTCCACCACCCCTCCCCTCATACCCGGGGTTGACTGCCCCTTCCACCATCCCTCCTCCCACCCCCGGGGTTGGTTACCCCTTCCACCACTCCTCCCCCCACATCTGGGGTTCGCCACCCCGTCCACCACACCTCTCCCCACACCCGGGGTTCGCCACCGCGTCCATCCCCCCTCCCCCCACACCCGGGGTTGGCTACCGCTTCCACCACCCCTCCTCCCACCCCTGGGGTTCGCTACCCCTTCCACCACACCTCCTCCCACCCCCGGGGTTCGCCACCCCTTCCACCACCCCTCTCCCCACCCCAGTGATTCGCCACCCCTACCACCACCCCAGTCCCTACCCCTGGGGTTCGCTACCCCTTCCACCACCCCTCCCCCCACACCCGGGGTTCGCCACCCCTTCCACCACCCCTCTCCCCAACCCCCGGGGTTCGCCACCTCTTCCACCACCACAGTCCCCACCCCCGGGGTTCGCCACCCCTTCCACCACCCCTCCCTCCCCCCACCCCCGGGGTTGACTGCCCATTCCACCACCATTACAGTACATTATGCCTTGTAAACTGACGCACACATGTAATTGCAATTCTTGTATTTACCAATGGGCCAACGGCCTTTCAGTATTCTACAAAAGCATTATGTATGTATGTGTGGTACTCACTAAGCGACCATGATGATGAGGGTGACGATGAGGTAGCCGAGGTGGGCCAGGATGTAGGCCAGCGGCATGTTGTAGTGGGGTCGGTCATCCTGAAGTAGCCACGTCTTGTTGAAGTAATACCCCATGAACAGGTATGTGTTCTCCATGAAACCCTGCAATCAGTAACTTAGATCAGGTCTCTGTTGTCCTAATAGAGGTTCACGTCGGGATACGTACCCGCCCGGGAATAGCAAAACGATGCGTTTGGTGATGCAGGGCGCGAACCCCCGACCCGCTGGTCTGTAGCTCATCATGTCATGACCTGATTACCGCCATAATAATCACCTCGTGCCACAGCTGTCTGAGGCCTGCCTGTCATCCACAAAGCCGAGCAACACAAGAGTGTACAACGATCAGATCCGTGACGTAGTACACATAGATTCTAACTTAGGAAGGACATGGGATTTGTACCCTGGACATGGCCACAGCGGGGCGCGTACCAACGACCCACTTGCCGTTAGGCTCTCAGGTGGCCAGAGCGTTCATTGCAAGCGTTCTAACCCACTGAACTATCGGGGCGGCCCTCAGTAAGAGATGGAGGCTTGGGCTTGGCTTACTTACCGTGCCCTGGAAGAAGTCGACGATGAGGGCGCTGACGTTGGCACTGTTCTCCTCCACGGTGGCCGCCACGCGGGATGAGTAGTTGGCCGAGCACTCCGCGGCACTCAGCGCGTACCCACTCAGGCTCTCTGCTCAATGCACAAATACCTCTATTATCGCCATCACAACCCGCGGCACTCAGCGCGTACCCACTCAGGCTCTCTGCTCAATGCACAAATACCTCTATTATCGCCATCACAATACGTCAACCATGCCTAATTTTAACCTCACAAGATCTACCTCTATTATCGCCATCACAATACGTCAACCATGTTTTATTTTAACTTAACAATATGATAATAATTCAAGCAATAGAATTGGGGAAGATTTATGCGTCGTGTAGGGTTTATGTATATCATTTTCATTTCCCGTCATTTTCCCATATGCAGAATGATTTTGAACCAAGATGTGCACACATACACAACAACCAGCATGGAAGTATGTTACCGAGAGCGGACACGGAAGTGTAGAGGTATTTACGTATTTAACATGTTCACTTCAAGGAGCGCGCCCCCCCCCACGCCCCCTCCCCACCCCCTTGCACTCTCGCTTTTATTATACACTTTTATTATACCAGTGATACTAACGGATTGACTCCACAAGTGGAGAGGGAGGGGGGTGTCGGGGAGAGGGCGCGGGAGGGGCTGGGGGGAGGTGAACATCTAACCGATGCGCCTTGTAATTGCAAAAGAAAAAAAATCGTCACTACTTTAGACGGAGTTTTGATGCTTCACTCCATGACATGACGTGGCTATGTACCCTCCACCCCCTCTCCCCTCCCCCCTCCCCCACCCAACCCCCCATACCCTGAGGGGGGGCGGGGCGGGGGTCTCCCCGGGGTCTCACACACACCTGAGACGGGCCCGGCGAGCGTGTCGTTGAAGGCTCCAGGGGCCATGAAGGCCTGGGGCAGCACGATGACAGACAGTAAGACCAGCGTCGTGAAGATGTTCAGGAAGAAGAGCCACTTCAGGAACTCGAAGTAGGACACGACGGACGAGCCAAAAGTTCCTGCCGAGAATATACATGATTATGTAGATTTAATATCAGAACGCAACGACGTCAGTTACCAAAGATGGATTATGACATGGAATTCCAAGATAAATAGCCTAAGTGGTTCACGCAGCATGTCGCAGTGTCGCCATTCTTTAAGAAGGGAACATTAAACTCACCCTCAACTGTCTTGAAAGAGTCTTTCCACACCTTGAAGTTACTGACGAAATTGTCGATATTTCTCTTCGTTCGCTTCCACTCCTGCAAAGGTCGATCATAAAACTAAATCCATGTACATGATGTTCAGATCAGAGATCAGAGTGTATAGATTATCTATTCACGCAAGAAAAATCCTGGAAATGTTTTTTGATAAATCATAAACCTGTCAGAACTTGATGGCCACAGTTATATTTGTCAAAGGAAATAACCGAAAATAAATCCAAATTAACTTCGCAGGGAAGTTGTGGGAAGAGCCTTGGTGGGAGTACGGAGGGGGTAGCTTACAACAGCCTGGGTGGTGCGTTACCTGCCCGTCACGATATTGATAATTACGTAATACATACATGTGTCGTGTGCTAACGTCAAGGAAATTGACACAACGTCTTTGAAGTCTTTGGAAATTTGTGCTTAACAGGCGCTCTGTAACTGTGTACCGCTTACATCAAAGGCAACGTTCCTATTACAAGTATTTACCCGTGCTCGGTAATATTTCCACTTCGCAAATCCGGTGAGTCTATGTGCTGGTGTGGACAGCAGCTGGGTTCTAAAAAGGAAGTAACAACACCATTACTTAACATAAAAACAAACACTCAATCACATCACGTGACACATCACTTGACTGTCGCCCAGTCGTCCACGCTCAGCCCGGCTTGTCCTTGTTTTAGGGCGGTGCATTCTTGAAACCTGGTTAATAACATCGTATCGCTTATTTTAATAAACGCAAGAAACAATTACAACACATGTACATAGATTCACACGGCCATTCCCGATCAGAAATTTGCTTTTTGAAACAGCTTTTCAGCGGTAGGCGAACCTCACGATTGTACAGCTGGGCGTTCAAGGAAAAAATTATGTTCACTAAAATAAAACAATATTTTAGTTGGACGACTAAGTACAGCTATATTGAACAATAAAACACAGACTCAAGATACATTTCATAGATTCAAATGCATCTGTTGTTGGTCGATATCGATCGACTGAGCCTGCCTCGATGGTGTTAGCCAGACAGGCCACAGTCTCAATGTGTGTCTAATAGCGGCATCCGTCCCGTAGCCACTATCGGCGTTTGTCTCGGACATACAAAAGTATATGAAGCTTTATCGGTCGCATGACAAAAGGACGGTGCTTGCAGTAACCAAAGCATGCCTGCTATTTACGCTGGAAACAGATGCAAGAAAACATGGATTTGTTATGGGTCGATTGATGTTTGGTTATGGCTCTACTGCATGTAGACTAGAAGTCGACCTCTTTTAACGTCTGGCAGTAATAATCTGTGGATGAAAATACTCCTTAAGTTTTAAACACTGCGGGCGCAATGCAGGTGTGCCCCCCGCAAAGGCCTACCCGCGCCCGTCCCGCGCTCGCCCCGCCCCGCGCCCGCCCCGCGCCCTGCACAGATATGGATCTGACCACCCCGCCCCGCGCCCGCCCCGTGCCCGTCCCGCGCCCGCCCCGCACCCGCCCTGCACAGATATGGATCTGACCGCCCCGCCCCGCGCCCGCAATAACTATGCGCGCGCCCGCCCCGCGCCAGCGAACCGGCACTGCGGGCGCCCGCGGGCAGCCCGCGCGGGCATGCCCGCCCCGCGCATATCTCTAGTGTCTACAGGTTTATAATGCGGCAGACTCCGCGTGTGTGACTCATTAAGAACAGATCGATGGGAAAGTTAAATTGTCAGTATTACGCAATATAAGGAAGAGACCGGTGTCTCACAGGCCACGTGAAGCCATTTGTAGGACCCGACAGGACTTGAAGCCCGGACCAGTCCATTGGACGCAACGAGTGCCACCAGGTGGAGCCACCACTCGACACCGGAATGACGCTTTAATATAAAACTCATATGCCTCTTCAATTAACTACGTGACAAAATTACGTGGGCAAGCCTACTGATCATGTGGTTGTCAGCTACTTGAATAATAAAAAGTTTAAAAGCCGCCGTGACGCTCCAATATAGTCTTTTTCCGGGAAATGAAGTACTGTAATTGTAAGTATATCATTTGATGAAATCATGGAGCACGTCATATATATCACAAAATTGAAGCGACATGTTCCGTAGATGTGACTAACTGATAACACACGCACGCGGTGAGTTAAGCCGGTATGAATAGTCACCCGGATGTCAGGTGTTTGTCACCCGGATATCAGATTTTTATCACCCTTAAAAGACGAACCGCATTCAGCTATGTCATGAAACAAAGCCCCGTAAATAAAAGCCCGTTAAAAATTCAGCCCCGCAAAAAAAAGTCAAGGGTTATCACGATCGTCGTTTGAAGTGCAAATCTCGGGTCGCTTGTCAAGATACAGCAGAATGAGGGCATGCTTATCAGCCCGTGTCATATATATATATAAAGTGATACAGGTAGCAAACCACATGCTCTCACGCAAAGAGTAGGGGATTACCCCGGGGACATGGCTCCGTTCTTCTCTTCCTTTTCCCATTGAAGGACCAGAATTGGTTCAAGCGTCCTGAATATACAACCAACCAACGTAAGATGTGAATGAGGAAGACGCCGCTATGATATCGGGTCGCATGGCTAGCTCTCATTCAGTCAGTAAACAATAGGTGGCGTATTGCCAGGGTAATTTAAGCCAAGACTTCCTGAATTCAAGTATTTCAGCGTTAATGCACACAAGGCGGGCCCTTGGGTCAACTGAAGCGTGGCGAACAGGCCTGAGAAATGAGCAACTCTACAGGGCTGTTTGGGAGGTGAAGTTTGTATTGTAGTTTTAGTGAAAATCACCAATCTCTTCTGGTGTCTTCCATCCCCAACTACCCTCTTTCTTTAAAGGGTCAAGTGACCACAACTTCTTTTTCACAAAAGTTGCTGGTCCTGGTTTATTATGTATCGGTACGATGGTACGATGGTCAATGTGGATGTACATCATCAAGAACATCAATATTTCCACAAGGCGACTAGGGATAATAGATCGGTTCCCCGTATTACTTTTAGTAAAATAGCAAAGTCGAGCAACCCATTAACTCTCCCCTGCGCGGCCTCACCTCAATATAACTCAGTCACTAAATGGGAAAACCTCGGCCGAATCATACTTCATTCGTTAAATATACACAAGATCCCGAAACACGGTAACAAATGGCAGTAAAATGTGATACGACGGTCAGATTAACCCCTTGCATACCATTGTTTGAGAAACTTGGTTTTTCGAAGCGTCAATCAGGCGTCCATCGAGTGAGTTCCTGTTAATAACCAATACCTAATGACAGGTCACCGTTGCGACGACTGCGGTAAGCTCTGTCGGTCACAGATCGGCTAATTCATTCATAAGCGCAAATACCGCGAAGCAAATCTTATTCCTTTAAATCAAAACAAAGAGGCAAATCGATCGTCTTTCGGACGGACGGACGGATGCCAATAGCCAACCAAACATCGTGTAGAGTCAATGTATACTAACTGTTGCTCTTTGATGAATATGCGCTCGGCTGTACGCTGTCTGACCTCTGACCCCTTGACCTCCAGCGGGGTTTGACTGGACACGACACTGCGCCTCCTGATGACGTCACTGGCAGCGTCTATGTCCGAAGGGGCTGCCGGGAGTTTATCGTCCACGCGATGTATGACGTCATCGACTTGGTAGCGCCTCAAGCGCCTGCCCAGTGTAATGCCGGTGCCCAAGATGGCCTCTAGCGTGTCCCCCGGGGCCACAGGGGGATTGTCCGAGGATGACGTCACCTTGTCGAGGCTCAACGATCGGGATAACTTCAGGCGGCGACCCGACGACGACGACGAATCGATGACGTCCACTATGACGTCATCGCGCGGTTGATACAATGATTTAGACCTGCGAAAGGGCTTATCCCTGCTCCCTGTTTTCCGTTTGGCCGTATCGGTGACGTCACACATGCCGTTGTTATTGTATTCGCCATTACGCCCCCCTCCGTCGTCTGTCGTATTATTCCTCTCGTGTCCACCGTTTCTCGTTTCGTCCTTCGGCTTCGAGACCCCGCGATCCATTCTTTGTCAGTTAGAGTTCAACGCTATGAAAACATCAGGTTAAGAGGCAGTCAGTGTAAGCCAACCACTCGACTATTTGTAGCAAGGGCGACGCAGCAAACAAGCAGCACTTCCGTGTCAACACCTGTGTATATCTCCACACTCAAGGCAGGCAACACCTGTGTATATCTCCAGACTCAAGGCAGGCAGGCAGGCAGGGGTAACTCGGTATCATTCTTTTGTATATATTATAGGCAGTACTGTAGAACCCGGTCACGACGCATCTCGAATGGCGGTCCTCGTGGCATCGGCTTACTGATTGTACACACGTGTGGCACAAACAATCACAACCAGTGGAGAGGATCAAGGAAGTAGAGGTTCACAATAAACGCAATGTCAACGTCAATCATCGCCTAGATGCTTTTAACAACCACCACTAACTGGCTTCAAATTCAGACAAATGGGGTATCCTGTCTGACGGGTCCTTTATAAAAAAAGAGATTCCCTTACGCTGACACTGGTCTGCTTTATCATGCATGAATCACCGACCACAAGACACCTTGACCACTCCTGGGTGCAGCTTTCCTGGGTATTCCACTTCAACGCACTGACTACTTGAGTCAACGCTTACCGCCACCACGTGTTACTGACACCTACCACGTGTTACCGACACCTACCACGGGTTACTGACACCTATAACGTGTTACGGACACGGTATGGGTCGCAACGTGAACCCACGTCCTGAGACCTGTTCCAGACAACAACAGGGAGGTCAGGTCCATTGTGCAACATGCAATAAGAACGCACAGTAAGCTATAACTGCCCAAACAGATCCCATGGCCACAGTTTGACACGTGACAGTGGCTGTTTAATCAACACACCCAGATGAAGCTTATCCACCAATTAACTGGCCATCGAAATGAGTGTCTGGCTGTGAGAGTGCCAGCCTACTGCCTCACAATCAGAACACAATGGCCATCAAGCCGTATGGATATTGTTTACACACTAGGCTTCCAGAGGGTCTAGTAGATGGCCCGGCGATCTCGTCTCCTCCCTTCCCCCACCCCTCCCCTGTGCCACAATGGGGTCACGACGGGATCCACAACTGGGACACCCCCCACGTTATAACGATAATACGGTATCCTATAGCTGCTGTTGCTGCTGCTGCCGCCGCCGCCGCCGCCGCTGCCAGTCACTGGATGTTGTGGAAGTAAACACCGCTCCTCACCCAATCGCAACCTCAACCCGGCAGAGGGCCAATACTTGTAATCAGCAGTCGTATATTCTTGACTATTCTTGCTGTACAGTCTTACAGGATGATATTCTAATAGCATCCACTGTATATGTAATAACGGGAACAGTTGGCAGTCCGAGACATCATATGTTTAGTCATTGGCTGCTTTCTCAAGCTGACTTGTAGGTCACTTAGCGATATCTATTTCTAGCTTATCGCCGCAATATGGGGGTAGATATGATGATCCTCATGGTACAACGGGACGAGCGCTCGCACGCTCTACCAAGTCGTGTAGTTTCGTCCTCTTGGTGTTCACTCTTTTCTTCAAGCTCTCATACTCGTTACACAGAGCAGAAACGTAATCACGTCAGTCGCGAGATGTTGTGGGTGGTCACGTGGACGACGACGTTAACGCAAAGACCAACCTCTGCCCTACAACAGCTGTGGGAACGTCAGTCACGACAAACCCGTTCGCTCACGAGTCAGTAGGAATGTGCCAGTGTATGGGTCAACTATTCCTACACATGCGCGATGGGAACGTAGACTGACCACGCCCACCCCTACCCCCTTACGGTCATCCCACTTACTAGTCGGTGGGCTAGCATGGTTAGAACAGAGGCATTAAATGTATAGGATCTGAAGCCATTGTCACAGTCTCCCTCGACCCGCTGGGTTTTGCGGCCTGTCTAAACTTGGCGGGCCGTGACTATGGACAGGACACATTCACAGCTAACGTCTCAGGTGCGATGGCTTACGTAAGAAGCAGTGACCATGTCGGTGTGTTGGGCGGGCTTAATGGGTGGGGGTGGGGGTGGGGGTGGGGGTGGGGGTGGGGGTGGGGGTGGGAAGCGAGGAAGGGGTGTCAACGTGCGCGATGTGGTAGGGTTTTACCCGCTGCGTGTGGTGAGGTTTTTAACATTGAAGTATATTACAATAAAGCAACGCGATGGGACGCGCCTCTGCGAATATGCGTTAAGCAACTTAAAGCTATGCGAACAGTTGTTTCCCGCCAATTGAAAAACAATCTGCATAGTACACTGGAATGAATTATTAGCATTCACATTAAACAAAACTAACATTGTCTTTAAAATTTAATAGTGTACTTGGCAGAGAAGTTATGTTGTGCTTGACAGCTGACAGTAAGTTGGAAACCATGTGAACTACGTCACAGAATTGTGTGTAATTCACCGGTTTATTTCACCTATTTAGGCATGCTGACCCAGGCAATACATTTGTATGACTAAATAATCATTGAAATAATCATTGCTAAATAATCAGTTAAAGCTTTACAGCCGCCGAAACAGTAATGCTTAATAAGACGCGATATCATAAATAAATATAGCAAATATAGGTACCGGTACAGTAGGTGCCACGAAAGAGGTGGGAGCGACTGGTAGTCTGTGGCATTATTGGTTTTGGTTTGGGTGAACAGAAACCATGTGTAGTCACGTGACCACCGTGCCGCTTCAGAACGAGAGGGACGAAGTGGTGTCTTGGGAAACCACGCGGCGACTAATGCAAATGGATATAATGGCATTGACCAAAAACGCTCCTTGTCGTTATGTCGTTATGTGAAAATTGGACAATTCATCACGCAAAGCGAGGCACGGGGAGTGGGGGGGGGCACAGAACAGAACAGCAAGCCACACGGTAACAAAGCGGTCGTAGAACAGACCAGCAACCCACACGGTAACAAAGCGGTCGTAGAACAGACCAGCAACCCACACGGTAACAAAGCGGTCGTAGAACAGACCAGCAAGCCACACGGTAACAAAGCGGCCGTAGAACAGACCAGCAACCCACGCGGTAACAAAGCGGTCGTAGAACAGACCAGCAACCCACACGGTAACAAAGCGGTCGTAGAACAGACCAGCAAGCCACGCGGTAACAAAGCGGTCGTAGAACAGACCAGCAACCCACGCGGTAACAAAGCGGTCGTAGAACAGACCAGCAAGCCACACGGTAACAAAGCGGTCGTAGAACAGACCAGCAAGCCACGCGGTAACAAAGCGGTCGTAGAACAGACCAGCAAGCCACACGGTAACAAAGCGGTCGTAGAACAGACCAGCAACCCACACGGTAACAAAGCGGTCGTAGAACAGACCAGCAACCCACGCGGTAACAAAGCGGTCGTAGAACAGACCAGCAACCCACACGGTAACAAAGCGGTCGTAGAACAGACCAGCAAGCCACGCGGTAACAAAGCGGTCGTAGAACAGACCAGCAAGCCACGCGGTAACAAAGCGGTCGTAGAACAGAACAGCAACCCACACGGTAACAAAGCGGTCGTAGAACAGACCAGCAACCCACACGGTAACAAAGCGGTCGTAGAACAGACCAGCAACCCACGCGGCAACAAAGCGGTCGTAGAACAGACCAGCAACCCACACGGTAACAAAGCGGTCGTAGAACAGACCAGCAAGCCACGCGGTAACAAAGCGGTCGTAGAACAGAACAGCAAGCCACGCGGTAACAAAGCGGTCGTAGAACAGAACAGCAACCCACGCGGTAACAAAGCGGTCGTAGAACAGACCAGCAACCCACGCGGTAACAAAGCGGTCGTAGAACAGACCAGCCACCCACGCGGTAACAAAGCGGTCGTAGAACAGAACAGCAAGCCACGCGGTAACAAAGCGGTCGTAGAACAGACCAGCAACCCACGCGGTAACAAAGCGGTCGTAGAACAGAACAGCAACCCACGCGGTAACAAAGCGGTCGTAGAACAGACCAGCAACCCACACGGTAACAAAGCGGTCGTAGAACAGACCAGCAACCCACACGGTAACAAAGCGGTCGTAGAACAGACCAGCAACCCACGCGGTAACAAAGCGGTCGTAGAACAGACCAGCAACCCACGCGGTAACAAAGCGGTCGTAGAACAGACCAGCAACCCACGCGGTAACAAAGCGGTCGTAGAACAGACCAGCAAGCCACGCGGTAACAAAGCGGTCGTAGAACAGACCAGCAAGCCACGCGGTAACAAAGCGGTCGTAGAACAGACCAGCAACCCACGCGGTAACAAAGCGGTCGTAGAACAGACCAGCAAGCCACGCGGTAACAAAGCGGTCGTAGAACAGACCAGCAAGCCACGCGGTAACAAAGCGGTCGTAGAACAGACCAGCAACCCACACGGTAACAAAGCGGTCGTAGAACAGACCAGCAAGCCACGCGGTAACAAAGCGGTCGTAGAACAGAACAGCAACCCACGCGGTAACAAAGCGGTCGTAGAACAGACCAGCAACCCACACGGTAACAAAGCGGTCGTAGAACAGACCAGCAACCCACACGGTAACAAAGCGGTCGTAGAACAGACCAGCAAGCCACGCGGTAACAAAGCGGTCGTAGAACAGACCAGCAACCCACGCGGTAACAAAGCGGTCGTAGAACAGACCAGCAACCCACGCGGTAACAAAGTGGTCGTAGAACAGAACAGCAAGCCACGCGGTAACAAAGCGGTCGTAGAACAGACCAGCAACCCACACGGTAACAAAGCGGTCGTAGAACAGACCAGCAAGCCACGCGGTAACAAAGCGGTCGTAGAACAGACCAGCAACCCACGCGGTAACAAAGCGGTCGTAGAACAGACCAGCAACCCACACGGTAACAAAGCGGTCGTAGAACAGACCAGCAAGCCACGCGGTAACAAAGCGGTCGTAGAACAGACCAGCAAGCCACGCGGTAAGAAAGCGGTCGTAGAACAGACCAGCAAGCCACGCGGTAACAAAGCGGTCGTAGAACAGACCAGCAAGCCACGCGGTAACAAAGCGGTCGTAGAACAGACCAGCAAGCCACGCGGTAACAAAGCGGTCGTAGAACAGAACAGCAAGCCACGCGGTAACAAAGCGGTCGTAGAACAGACCAGCAACCCACGCGGTAACAAAGCGGTCGTAGAACGACAGACCAGCAAACAACGCGGTAACATAGAGGTCGTAGAACGACAGACCAGCAAACAACGCGGTAACATAGAGGTCGTAGAATATAGGTTACCAACCCACACGGTTTTAGAGACCGGTCGTTGTACAACATAGATCGGCACATCTTTTTTTCAAAAATTGCAGCTCTTGACTTGACCCACATAGCTTTGCCACGGCTCTCAGTTCTATATTGGATGGTATTAGAGACTGGTCGTCGAACAACATAGATCGGCAATATATCGCATATATTGCAGAACTACATAGAGTCATAGGGCTGATGCTTGATACTGTTATTTTTTTCTCCATAAGCGAAGCGTTTATAGATGATCCCATGACGAATATTACTAACATGTATCGCTCATCAGATATAAGAACGCAACGTCAGACCGTTCCTACACTGATACACGACATCGGTGTCACAAGCGGCAATGCGGCTCCTCTCACCCCACCAAACAGGACATCCGCCCTTGCCCCCCCCCCCCCACCCCCAGACCATAGCAAAACACATCAAGTTTATACCAAAAAATAGCGCTGCCATGGCAAAACCATGGCTATATCCACCTTTTTTGCATCCGACTGTAACGTCAACCTTATCCCAGAAGCTTACTTAGGCCTTAACGCACACATCCCCACACGTCGGTTGATATACAAGTCAAGCCATATACCAGAATCTGCTTGGAAATTAAAGGTTGGTGTTTAATGCCACCTTTTTGTACATATGAAGACCAAACTGCATCAATACATTTCGAGGACAATACAAAGGGGTTGCCACATGAAACATGTCCCAGATGGGATAATACTACGGGTCTAACTCTCATCAGCCCACGAGAGCGATGCTTGTAGTAAATGGTAGGCTTGATCCTATGTGAGCTATGGTCCGCCCTAACATGAAATAACGACCCATCAGGATAAGGAAAAAATGAGGCGATACAAAAGAAATTGGTGTCACCCTTATTCCCTATGGCGTGAGCAGGGCAAAGACAACTCGGGATAGGCGTGGACAGTCAAAATATGAACGCTCGGCAAGATTCGTGCCGCAAAATGATGGCGATTAATTCGGATTCGCGACTGAAGGAAGCTCGAGGGTTATATAGTAGCTGCTAGTCTACTGTTAGTCTACTGCTTCAATGACAACTACTCTACTTATCTGTGTACAATCTGATTCAGTGCCATCCCCAAGCCGGTTCCTGGCGGGGAGGGGGGTGGATGATTCGTTTTTTTCTTCCAAATTGCAGGTCTTGACGATATATGTCAGTTGATATCGAACGTGTTCAAATTATTAACCTCCATATAGTTTGCCACGAGTGTCAGTTCTATATTGAACGACTTGTTTAACCCAAAATGTATCTCTCAATGACCACAAAATCGAGCAGTGGCATGAGCGGCACATCCACACCACTGTAGTAATGTAGTGCCCCCCCCCCCTCCCCACCCCCCCCCGCCCGGTACCAGCAAACACGACTTAACATGTGGTCTTGAGCAGCCCTATACATAGGGGGCGCTCCGATGACCTAACACGTGGCCTTTGCACTCACAGACATAGGGGGCGCTCCGATGACCTAACACGTGGCCTGTCCACTCAAAAACATAGGGGGCGCTCCGATGGCCTGGCACGTGACCTTTGCACTCACATATATAGGGGGCGCCTCGATGGCCTAACGCGTGGCTTGTCCACTTACAAACAATGTGACGCCCGATGGCCTAACACGACCTAGACCGATCTCCCGACAGAGGGCGTTCCGCTTAAGCTATAGTCCTTCTGCCCCACGTCAAATTTAAGCATCCAAATTATCCGTCATACGCGAAAAGTGAAAAAAACCTAATCGAATATAAAGTAGCAGTTTGGCATCAAAAACACCACTCTTTATCATTGACTGTGCTACTGTTACCGTACCGGAGGAATTCGTTCGATTTTGATTAATTAAAAGCCATATTACTTTCGAACTATATTTTCGAGTTCGATCGAGGTCAAAGGCGTAAAGCGCTTTGAACTTTGACCCCGTATTATTTTGAAATCTTTTTTGTTTAACCCTTCCATTATAATCGTACGACAACGGAATGTCAATATTGTCAAATTTTGTATCGAAAATTCAACGTTCAACCTAAACAACCTTCTAAAATCAATCGTGGCCTCAGCCCCTTTGAGGTCAACCGTGAAGTTGGCGGCTACGTGGGGCAGAGGTGATCTGAGGAACGAGCTCCCTCTGCTGGCAGAATGGACCTAGCCATGTCTCAACCTATGTCAAGCAGATTTCATAATTTATTTAATGGATGGTTTCCATACAAATCGGTTCCATTACAACGCACGTATAATGCGTTGACGGGGACGATCTGTGTTACTCACCCATCCGCGCGCTTCTCCGTCCTCCACAGCTCAGAGAGTTTCTGCTGCAGCGACGGCCGCGGTTTGTCCAGACCTGCCGGCCGGGCTACCTCACTCTCATCCGCCAGACGGCGCTTTGTCTCATAGTCATCATCATTATCATCATCGTAATCTATTTTCGGTTCCGGTTGCCGAGTGTCCTGCTCCATTGGCGGATAAGGCTCCTCCTTGTACCGTAATTCGGGATCGGGATCAAAGCGGCGATCCAGGGGTGAATCCTGGCGTGTGTCCGAGTGGAGGGCAAACCGGCGCCGGTGGCGAAGGGTCCCCATGGTGGTGGACAGCCGGTTCCGGCGCTGGAAGGGCTCCAAGGCCGAACTCGCGCCTCGCATGAGGTCACCCACGTCAGCGTGCTCGCTCAGGAAGTTGTACCGCATCTGGCGCAAGATTCCCGGATTGATCCGGAACGGCGCTTCCGGACCCCGGCCCCGACCCTGACCCCGACCTTGACCGCGGCCCGAGGCCAGGTGCTGGGCTCTCATCAGCTGCATCTGACGCAGGAGGTCGGCGCCGTCCTCGGGGGCCAAGTAGGGTAGGGCTGAGACCCGGGGAAGGCGGCCGGCGCGGGGGCTGTTCCACCCCGGCTGATAGGAAGGGGCAAAGGGTGCCACGCCCCTCATGTCGACCCTGGCATCGGGGATGACGCCCCCCATTGGAAGCGGGAGGCCGCGGGCGGGGCCACGACCCTGACCCGGGTAGAGGAAGCCTGCGGGTTCTGGCTGAAATCTGGGCCTTGACCCTGGTGGGGGCATTGACCCTGGTGGCGGCCTTGACCCTGATGTGGGCATTGACCCCGGTGGCGGCATTGACCCTGGTGGCGGCATTGACCCTGGTGGCGGCATTGACCAGGGTGGACGCATTGACCCTGGTGGCGGCCTTGACCCTGGTGGCGGCCTTGACCCTGGTGGCGGCCTTGACCCTGGTGGCGGCTTCGCCCCTGGTGGCGGCCTGGACCCTGGTGGCGGCCTTGACCCATGTGCAGGTGCACCAGTAACGTGGTGCGGAGGTACTGGCGCCTGGCGTTTTGTATTGCCCTTGACCTTCTTCTTCCCTTGACCTTGGTCTTGGCTTCTTGTCCTTGTCCCGGAGCGCATGCCATCGGCAGCTTGCGGTTGGTGTCGACCATTGTCAGGTCCGAAGGGTGAAGGGGAAGCGTCGTCACTCGGCCGGCGAAACTGACCTCGTAACCCGCTCTCCATAGCCCGGGGTTCCATCGCTTCCGGCTGTCCGAATCCAGGTGGCGCTGTGGGGTTCCCGGTGTCACCGCCCGGATACCCGCGTCCGCCTGCATCCCGCGATTCCGGTGGCAGAGAGCGGAAGCCGTCGGGATACGGTGCGTCTCCTCCCGGGGTTCCCAGGGTTCCCAGCGGTGATCCGGGCCAGGGTACGCCCGGGGGGGACCCCACCCTACGGGGTTCGTACGTCCGGGGCTGCGAGTCGCCCGTGGCGGGGGACATGCCCCTGTCCCCGTCTGTCCTGTCCCTGTTCTTCTTCCCCTTCCTCCCAGATCTCTCGTGGGAATCCTGCCGCGCCCCGCCCACCCATCCGCCGTGGATGGGTGGGGCAGGGGCTTCACCCCGTCGGTGCCGTAGCGGAGGCCCCCACCCGGCGGCTCCGGGCGGGGGGTACCCGGTCGGGTACGGGGTCGCGCCAGGCGGAGGGTTACCCCGAGGATCCCCGGGCTCCCAGCGGGGCCATCTGGCACCACCCCTACGTTCAAAGGGTTCCTCTAAAAATCCCGGATTGCTGAAGGCATTCCCTGGCGGTGTCTGGGGTTGGATCAGCGCCCTCTGAGACGCTCCAGAACTGGTTTTCCGGACTCCCTGGCGCGGCATGGTCAGTAGTGTCCAACTACAGCTGCGGACGCTACAACCCTCTCCACCGCCGCACACCGTTTGACCAGTCAGTGCAGGGGAACATACCTGTTAAAGCCTCCAGCGAAAGCGCGCGACCGTTAAGTAGTTCAAAGCCATACGCAATAGCGTGAAAAAAAGTTCGGTTGTTCTTTTAATAGCGTGCGCGTTAGCAACATACGGCACAGTCGTAGCCGCGCAAATATCCCCGACGCCTAAGAGCGAGATCCACTTGGCGAACACGGCGACAAAAGTCCTGTTACGCCTCACGGCTCGCCAGCGTCGACCGGAGCGGTTTCGATATCCCCCCTTTATGGGTTACAACGCCTGGGTTTAATGGTTTGGCCTTTCAAAGATAATGTCTCAGCCCACCTGTCGCAGGACGGACAGACGCTCCAGACAGATAGAGTTGTGCATCAAACAGCGAACCCACACCGTAGAAACCCGGTTAGTTATCGACGCGCGGCACTACTTTTTAAATACGTCTCAATCAATTCGCAGCAGGTTTGCAAAGCGTCTGACCAGTTTACGTCTGATACCATGGGCTCGTTCAGAAGCGACCACCACTCGAACTTTGGTTAATTGCGGTACACTTGATCTGTGGCTTTGTTAGCAAGTTTACAAACAGCTACCACCATCAGACTATAACAATGGTCCATGCATTGCTGCACGCTTCGTTGATTCGATGTATTCTTTGTCATTGCCGTGCTGAGTATTAACACGATCGTAGTAACTCTACGTACGCTCTTTTACTTTAATATTATATCTTTCGTGTAAATGTGGGGTGGTGGAGTCTTAGGGTCCGAGGCAGTGTGGTGACCCTTTGGGATCCATCTGGAATCTATTCTGGATTATTTTTATAATTTATTTTTATAATTTATTTTTATAATTTATTTTCATAATTTATTTTTATAATTTATTTTTATAATTTATTTTTATAATTTATACAATTGTATAATTATACAATTCGTATATAGAACTTATTAAGTGTTTGATGTGAAAGGCAGTTACATCCCTTCACAGTTTAAGAAGTCCCGCAGGAACCCAACAGTTCGAACAAGTATGTCGAACAACCCTTTTTTTTTACTATTCCACGTTTGGCAGAACGTTGTATTACGCAGGCACATGAACAAAATCTAGGTCAGACAATAGTGAAACAGTCGTCCCGAACGACCCCTAAGGTTGGCCCTGGGCGTGTAGCGTGTAGCTCAGGGTTCCCAGATATCACCCCAGTGTCCGCCATTCTGCCAACCATCGACCCATGGTGCCTTGGTGCGTGGTCATGCGACCGTGACGACAACAGCGAGACGCGAGCTCCTTCCCCTCTAACACCGCACACTACCCGTAAACGGGGCCGGCCCGGTAGCTCAGTGGGTTAGAGCGCTCGCCCTTGGGAGATCCGGGGCCGTATTTATAATCCCCTCGTAAGTTACGCACGAAAAGTGCATTTTTCTCTTAGCCTCACCAGCTCGTTGTGGTGATGCTAATGTTGAAGAAATCCTCTTTAATATAATGTTAGCACATTCTTAATTCAGAAAATCCACTTGTTGTGTGAACCCGATATTCGCTCGACAAATCTTCCATTTAGCGCTAAGTTTAGTGGCGTAGCCTTAGTGGCGATTATGAACACGGCCCCTGGCCACCTGAGAGCCTAACGACACGTGGATCGGTGGTTCGCGCCTCGCTATTGCCATGCCTGTGTGGTCGCCGGATAAAGATCTCATGTCCTTCTTCGCAAAAGAGTAGGTGGGTTATCCCCGGGTATATGGTTTCACGGGGATAACCCACCTATTCTTTTGCGAAGAAGGACATGGGATCTTTATCCGACAGGTTTGAACCAACCACTCGTAAACCATCACCCCCGATTCTCTATGTTAAGCCATCACTTGACTGTTACCTGAGTCTATAGACATATTCTCTTGAAGCGTTTAATTCTTCAGAATGCTCGCATACAGCATACACGCACACTAGCAGGGGTCTGAAAGGCCAGTGTCGATTTTTCAAAATTCTCAAGTGTCGAATGTCAATTTTCACGCCGTTTTGTGTCACGTTTTTCTTCAACGATGTCGCTTTTTCAGATCCTCAGTATCGCAATTTGGGGCTCAATGTGGAATGTCGATTTTTCAAATATACCCGTGTCGCGTGTCGCGATTTACCCCTGCCAGACCCCTACTAGCTAAAGCCAACCATTTAACCCTTCCCGACCCCTAGTAGCTAAAGCCAACCAATTGCCACTTTGTGGCTCACAAGCCCCTTTTCGTACGGGAACCTCGCCTAAGAGATCAGAGGACTGGTGGACAACACGAGACTTCAGTTAGCTTGCAGTGGTGCATAGTAGGTAGTAGGTATCTTTTCAGTGCATTATGCAGTACACTGAAACGTGCCATTCTTATATTTACCAATGGGCCAACGGTCTTAAGAGTATTCCATAAAGGCTTCATGGTGCAGTGAAAACCGAATAAACCGACAACGGCGTCGTTAAATATCAGAACCATATGTCCAAGGCTCCAAAAGAGACAAAAGCATATCATATTTTTACTAAGAAGGGGCTTATTTATTTCGGTAAAATTCCACGTCAGGCGTCAGGCTACACCATAAGACCCGGGTCTGAGTAAGACACCCAGCTTCCAGTCACCATCCCTCGAAAAAGTCAGTCAAGCGCAACACCTAGTAAGAGCGAGGGAGGGCCAGACTTATGTAATCAGAACCCGACCTACATTCGTGCGCAAGAGGCCAGACGGGGCACGTGGAGGGGGAGGGTTGCGGGGGTGTGGGGGGGGGGATAAAGAAAGTATTAAGAAAAGCTATGGAAAATAGTTTCTATAGAGTACAACTACCTGTGTGTGGTGGGGGGGGGGGGGGCGGAGCGGGCGGGGGATGCTAGTGCAATGTTGCAGATAGTGTTCATTTCTGTTGGCGACGTATTGCGAAGCTTCAAGACCCGGGTCTCGGGTCTCGGGTCTCGGGTCTCGGGTCTCGGGTCTCGGGAACGAAAATAAAAATACAGATAAGAGCAAATAGTACCCAGTTTTGGGTCAAAGATGTCCGTAACCACTTTATATTTAAATAAATTAAATAGGTGCAACATGCCAGTAAACACGACATTTGAGGATTCTACATTTCATGAATACAAGGTACCCCAGACAAGGTACCCCAGAATAGGGTACCCAGACAATGTACCCCAGACAAGGTACCCCAGACACGGTACCCGAGACACGGTACCCCGGACACGGTAGCCCAGATAAAGTACCCAGACAAGGTACCCCAGACACGGTACCCCAGACACGATATCCTAGACAACGTACCACAGACAAGGTACACTGGAGAAGGTAACCCAGATAAGGTATCCCAGACACGGTACCCCAGATAAGGTACCCCAGATAAGGTACCCCAGACAAGGTAGCCCAGACAAGGTACCCCATAGATAGGTACCCCAGACAAGGTACCCCAGACAAGGTACCCAAAGACAATGTACACCAGTCACGGTACCCTAAATAAGGTACCCCAGACAAGGTACCCCATACAAGGTACCCAGACAAGGTACCCCAGACAAAGTACCCCATAAATAGGTACCACAGACAAGGTACCCCAGACGCGGTACCCCAGACAAGGAACCCCAGATAAAGTACCCAGACAAGGTACCCTAGACACGGTACCCCAGACACGGTACCCCAGACACGGTATCCCAGAAAATGTATCCCAGACAATGTACCCCAGACAATGTACCCCAGACAATGTACCCCAGAAAAAGATACCACAGATAAGGTATCCCAGACAAGGTACCCCAGACAAGGTACCCCAGACAAAGTACCCCAGACTCGGCACCTCAGACAATGTACCCCAGACAAGGTATCCCAGACGAGGTATCCCAGACAAAGTACATCAGACAAGGCACCCCAGACAATGTACCCCAGAAAAAGGTACCACAGATAAGGTATCCCAGACAAGAGTCAGAGTCAGAGTCAGAGAATACATTTATTTGACCAAGAGAAATATATATGGCAACAAGGGTTAATTTCGTGACAGACTTAAATAAAGACAGAGTACCCCAGACACGGCACCTCAGACAATGTACCCCAGACAAGGCATCCCCAGACAAGGTACCCCAGACAAGGTACTCCAGACAATGTACCCCAGACAAAGCACCCCAGACACGGTATCCCAGACAATGTACCCCAGACAAGCTATACCAGACAGGGTACCCCAGACAAGGTACCCCAGACAATGAACCCCAGACAAGGTACCGCAGACAAGGTATCCCAGACGAGGTACCCCAGACAAGGTACCCCAGACAATGTACCCCAGACAAGGTACCCCAAACAAGGTACCCCAAACAATGTGTCTCAGACAAGGCACCCCAGACAATGTGTCCCATACAAGGCACCCAAACAAGGTACATGAGACACGGTACCCCAGACACTGTACCCCAGAAAAGGTACCCCAGACAAGGCACTTAGACAAGGTACCCCGGACAAAGTACCCCAGACAATGTACCCGAGACAAGGTACCCGAGATAAGGTACCCCAGACAATGTACCCCATACAAGGCACCCAAACAAGGTAACCCAGACACGGTACCCCTGACAAGGTACCCCAGATAAGGTACCCCAAACAATGTACCAGAGACAATGTACCCCAGACAAGGTACCCTAGACAAGGTACCCGAGACAAAGTATCCCTAACAATGTACCCCAGGTTGGGTGGTTGGTTATTCAGAACGCTTTAACCACTTTTGGTCATATCGCGTCAATGGGAAAAGGAAGGGAGAGTGGAGCCATGTCCCCGGGGGTAACCCCCTACTCTTTATGAAGAAAGACATGTGATCTTTATCCTGCGACCACACAGACATGGCCACAACAGGGCTCGAACCACCGACGCACGTGCCGTTAGGTTCTCAGGTGACCAGAGCACTCAATGCGAGCGCTCTAGCCCGCTGAGCTGTCGCGCCGGCCGGCCCCATGTACGTATGTATAAGATACATCAGACAAGGCACCCCGGACAACGTACCCCAGATACGGTAGCCCAGACACGGTACCCCAGACAAGATACCCCAGACACGGTACCCCAGATAAGGTACCCCAGACAAGGTACCCCGGAAAAGGTAACCCAGATAAGGTACCCCAGATAAGGTACCCCAGACACGGTACCACAGACAAGGCACCCCAGACACGGTACCTCAGACAAGGTACCCCAGACAAGGTATCCCAGAAAATGGTACTACGGACAAGGTACCCCAGACAAGGTACCCCAGACAAGGTACCCTAGAAAAGGTACCCCAGACCAGGGTACCCCAGACAAGGTACCCAGACAAGAAACCCCAGATAAGGTACACAGACAAGAAACCCCAGATAAGGTACCCAGACAAGGTACCCCAGACAAGGCACCCAGACAATGTACCCCAGTCAAGGTACCCTAGATAAGGCACCCCAGCAAAGGCACCCAGAAAAGGCACCTAGACAATGTACCCCAGTCAAGGTACCCTAGATAAGGCACCCCAGTCAGGGTACCCCAGATAAGATACATCAGACAAGGCACCCCGGACAACGTACCCCGGACACGATATCCCAGACAACGTACCCCAGACACGGTAGCCCAGACAAGGTACCCCAGACAAGATACCCCAGACACGGTACCCCAGACAAGGTACTCCGGACAAGGTACACCGGCAAGATAACCCAGACAAGATACCCCAGACAAGGTACCCCGGACACGATATCCCAGACAACGTACCCCAGACACGGTAGCCCAGACAAGGTACCCCAGACAAGATACCCCAGACAAGGTACACCGGCAAGATAACCCAGACAAGGTACCCCAGACAAGGCACCCCAGACACGGTACCCCAGACGTGGTACCCCAGACAAGGTATCCCAGACAAGGTACCCCAGACAAGGTACCCCAAACAATGCGTCCCAGACAAGGCACCCAAACAAGGTACCCTAGACAAGGTACCCCAGACAAGGTACCCCAGACAAGGAACTCCAGACAATGTGTCCCAGACAAGGTACCCAAACAAGGTACATGAGACACGGTACCCCAGACAAGGTACTCCAGACACGGTATCCCAGACAAGGTACCCCAGACAAGGTAGCCCAAACAACGTACCTAAACAATGTACCCCAGACACGGTACCCCAGACAAGGTACCCCAGACAATGTACCCCAGATAAGGTACCCTAAACAATGTACCGCAGACAATGTACTCCAGACAAAGTACCCTAGATACGGTACCCTAGACAAGGTATCCCAGACAATGTACCCCAGGTTGGTTGGTTGGTTATTCAGGACGCTTTAACCACTTTCGGTCATATCGCGTCAATGGGAGAAGGAAGGGAGAGTAGAGCCATGTCCCCGGGAGTAACCCGCTACTCTTAACGAAGAAAGACATGGGATCTTTATCCTGCGACCACAGAGACATGACCACAGCGGGGCTCGAACCACCGATCCACGTGCCGTTAGGCTCTCAGGTGACCAGAGCATTCAATGCGAGCGCTCTAGCCCACTAAGCTGTCGCGCCGGCCCCATGTACCCCAGACACGGTATCCCAAACAAGGTTCCCCAGACAATGTACCCCAGACAAGCCACCTGAACAAGGTACCCCAGACATGGTACCCCAGACAAGGTACCCTAGACAATGTACCCTAGATAAGGTACCCCAGACAATGTACCCCAGACAAGATACCCCAGACAAGGTAGCCCAGACAAAGTATCCCAGACAATGTACCCCAGACATGCTATCCCAAACAAGATACCCCAGACACTGTACCCCAGACGAGGCACCCAAACATGGTACCCTAGACACGGTATCCCAAACAAGATACCCCAGACACTGTACCCCACACATGGTACCCCAGACATGGTACCCTAGACAATAGTGGCAGGGACAAGTTAATCTTGCATTTGGCTTACATGATCAATTTACATGCCTATTTTGTTTTTGATTTGCTTAATAATTCTGGACCGGATTAACTAAATAATCTGCAATAAATGTGGGGCTAGGGTTAGCCCAGATAAGGCATCCATACCCTAACCCGCAAAGTCACAGAGCAGGCTAATTCATGTGACAGAAATATGGTTGTCACAAGGATCTAAGGTAGATATTTTCCAACGATCTAAGATCGGACAGCGATAGATGTATTCTTACAAGTACTGTATACCCACAAGTAATGTAAGTCTACCACACTGGAACAATACGTACAAACATGTACCTAACCAAAACTCAGTATGTGAATTTGCCCGCAGAGATGGAGCAAGGGATGATATTTCCTTTTGTTGGCCTTTGCACATGATCAAAACAAAGGCTGTGACCAAAGTGAGTACAACAAAAATACCTTTCCGGGAAAATGAAATGGGGTTGAATATATGAGTATGATTCAAAAAAAAAAATCAAATATATTAACATGCGGATGCCAAGGCTCGAAAGCGAAATCTATCAGCCTGCAGTCTTGCACCTGAGCTAGACGCTACCACCTACCAGGTCGATATAACCATAGATCAGTATTTTTTTTTTTTTATTCTATATCACTATAGTAGCAACCAAGAGTGTACACGCAAACGCGACGCATGTATAAATATTAAAAAAGGATACGATAGAACAGCTTTCATCGATTCAGTGCGCTGAAGTGCGGTAAAGTGCGTTTACCATGCCCCCCCCCCACCCCCCCCGGCCCCTTCGTCCTCCCTCTTCATCCTGACCAGTCTCATTGGTCCAGAAAACGCATGACATTTCAGTGTAGAAAACGCATGATATGTCCGTGCAGTTCTCGCCAGCGAGGCGTATTTCCGTGCCAATGACTTGCCCGACTATTACGTTGAGGACCAAATGCTACATACAGACTTTGTAAAATGTGTCACACTTGGCTTTTCTTGCAACATAAAAAAACAACAAACGGACAGAAAATAAATCTTGTTTCATCGCACTGCCATCGGGCAACAATGAAACGGTACTGTAGATCAGATTAAATCTACAATAACATGTTGTCACAACGCTGTCTTTTAACTTAAATAACGAGAAAGTGTGGAAAGAAGAATTTATCTTTGATATGGATTGTGGGAAATTATATTTAATACCCGATCAGTGTACTGTGGAAAATAAACTAAGAATCTATCAATATCGCATATTAACTAGAAGCTTGTGACGAACATAGGTACACTGGTTACTGATAACAAGCTATTGATCAACCATATATTGTTAATTGCCAAGAGATTCATTTATATATCAAGGTGCAGGCAAGCAAAGGTCACTACTACTCAAGGGGCACTTTCATCAAAAAAGCAACAAAAATTACATTAAACATCTTTTCTGTGGTTTGACCCATTTAAGCTGAACATATTACTCTGGGATTCTAGGTGGTCATCAAATGAATAATATGAATAAGAATAATTTCCGTCAAAACTGAGATTTTTTGGATAGTCACTTTCGGTAAAATGAAAAAATCGTCAAAACTCTAAAAACAAATGACAAAAATCGCGAGTGCCGTCATGTTGTAGCAAGTTTTCTATGTTTGTCTGAATCATACAAATACTATATGTTCCTATCATACTTCCGGTTCCAGAGCTAGCGGAAAATTCCCTATGGGACTTCCCCTGTTAAAAACGTCAATCCTTCATCATTACGGTCGGATCTTCTCGAATGCTTCAGAAGTGCCTTTTTCAAACAGTATCAAAATAATTGACGTGTTGTAAAATGGCACCCAACAGATATTATCGATACCACGTGCAATGCGACCCAGATGACGTCACAGCAGGGGCTCCCACTGGCGTCCTATTCAAGCCATCATTCTATGCTTGCAGTCGTCAATAGATAATACTAAGCTGAGCCATCAACTGTAAACATGGTGACATAACACTATTACTTTTCGGTATATAGTCGCAAACGTTTACCATGGGATCCTATTGAGATAATCGAACTTCCTTCGGTGTCCTTCACCATGGTGGGATATGCTAACGCGTACAAGAGCCCCTGCTAGCACCAAAAACCCGTATCTTTGAAAATGTTCCTATCTTTGATTTGCTATTATCTTCTCCAACATTTCGAACATTGTTGTATACCTTTCGCTATTGGGCCCAACAGTCGCGAAAACTTATTAAAACTATTTGCGAATTCTAGCCTGTCAGACAGTATCTTTCAGCACGTGCTGTCAGACAGTATTTTTCAGCACGTGCTGTCAGACAGTATTCTATTGCAAAGTATTCGTCTGTGAACAAATTGATGAAATACATATTAAAATCTCAGGTCACACCTTCATAACGCAATAACACCATGTTTTAAGTTATAACACAGTCATAACGTAATCACAGAAACCAATAGCAGTGAACAGCCTTCGGAAGCAGTAGTCTTCATAAGGTAGAGCTGACCGACCTGGTGTTTCGCTTCACCTCCAGTGACGAAGCCATGGAACGGATGCACTCCAGCCTTCTCCAGGCATCCACCTCGGAATCTGGGGACGCAGAGTCCACATAGTCCAAGGTTCTAACCGTGCTGTAACCTGGCAGAAGAGATATTTATGTCAACACATTTCTCTCTAATAGTCTCTATATCACGAATACTTCGTAAAAAACGGTTTTCTTGTAACGTGGTAATGTATCCACGAATGGAAAACTAACCGACAGAGCCCACAGACCCCAAAAAAGCCCCTAGCCTCACACCGCCATATGACGCTGCACACTGCCTAACCCTACCCTGCCAAATCCCACCCCACACTGCCAAATCCCACCCCACACTGCCTAACCCCACCCTGCTAAATCCCACCCCACACTGCCAAATCCCACCTCACACTGCCTAACCCCACCCTGCCAAATCCCACCCCACACTGCCTAACCCCACCCCACACTGCTAAATCCCACCCCACACTGCCTAAACCTAACCCCACCCCACACTGCCTAAACCCGCCCCACACACCCAAATCCCACCCAACACTGCCTAACCCTAAGCACACCTCACACTACCTAACCACACCCCACACTGCCTAACGTGGCCCCAAACTGCCACATCCTGCCACACACAGCTTAACCCCACCCCACACTGTCTAACCCCGCAGACACAACCAAATCCCGCCACACACTGCCTAACCCTACCCCACACTGCCAAATCCCACTCCACATTGCCTAACCCCGCCCCACACTGCCTAACCCCGCCCTACACTGCCAAATCCCACCCACACTGCCTAACCCCGCCCTACACTGCCAAATCCCACCCCACACTGTCTAACCCCGCCCATACAGCCAAATCCCGCCACACACTGCCTAACCCTACCCCACACTGCCAAATCCCACTCCACATTGCCTAACCCCGCCCCACACTGCCTGACCCCGCCCTACACTGCCAAATCCCACCCCACACTGTCTAACCCCGCCCATACAGCCAAATCCCGCCACACAGTGCCTAACCCTACCCCACACTGCCAAATCCCACTCCACATTGCCTAGCCCCACCCCACACTGCCTGACCCCGCCCTACACTGCCAAATCCCACCCCACACTGCCATATCCCACCCCACACCGCCCAACCCCGCCCTACACTGCCTGACCCCGCCCTACACTGCCTGACCCCGCCCCACACTGCCTAACCCCGCCCTACACTGCCAAATCCCACCCCACACTGCCAAATCCCACCCCACACTGCCTAACCCCGCCCTACAGTGCCATATCCCACCCCACACTGCCAACCCCGCCCCACACTGCCAAATCCCACCCCACACTGCCTAACCCCGCCCCACACTGCCATATCCCACCCCACACTGCCTAACCCTACCCCACACTGCCAAATCCCACCCCACACTGCCTAACCCCTCCCCACACTGCCATATCCCACCCCACACTGCCTAACCCTACCCCACACTGCCAAATCCCACCCCACACTGCCTAACCCCGCCCCACACTGCCTAACCCCGCCCTACAGTGCCATATCCCACCCCACACTGCCAACCCCGCCCCACACTGCCAAATCCCACCCCACACTCCCCAACCCTGCCCTACACTGCCTGACCGCCCCCACACTGCCTAACGTGGGCCCACACTGCCTAACCCTAACCCACACTAGCAAATTCCACCCCACACTGCCTAACGTGGGTCCACACTGCCTAACCCTAACCCACACTGCCTAACCCCACCCCACACGACCTAACCCCGCCCCACACTGCCAAATCCCACCTAACACTGCCTAACCATAACCCACACTGCCTAACGCTGCCCCACACTGCCAAATCCGGCCCTACACTGACTAACCCTAACCCCACCCCAGCTCTGCCTAACCCCGCCCCACACACTGTTTGCTGACAGGAAAATATATATATATATATATATATACTGATATACATGTGAATCCCAAACTGACCACTTCTGGCTGAAACTGATCTCCTGTTCCTCGATGTGGGAGGATGCTTCTGTCGCCCGACAGCCAGACGGTCAAGTGATGCACCTGGCAGTTTGCTTGGCAAACATGCCACCAGGTCACCCTGGGACACAAGTGCCTGAGGAAACAAAGGAATTGATCCATCTGCAAAAAGAAAAGATATATCAATTATCTCACAACTAATCATAATATAATGCCAATATACCATAAACCGCCTTTTTGAAGCTGCACCTGGACTTTGGCTTCTCTTGACTCCACCCCCCCCCCCCCCACCCTCCTCCCTGCTACCCCTTCCCCTCCCTGCCACCCAGTGCCCCTTCCTGTATTAGCCAATTAGTCATGCGTCAATTATTTATACAAGCAGTCACAACGACAAAAAACCCGCCTCTGCCTCTGCCATCACACCTCTTATTAAGTGTCCCACCAGTGGCTGGCATTTATTGCATGTTTATGAATCACTGTTGCGCCTACCGGTACCCAGTATCAAGTTTCTGTCAGGCCTGAATAACCTATTACAGTTGGTGAGGATGGCAGCCATATCATGTTACACTGATGACATTATAATGCAACCAATTAATTTGGAAACACCACCAATTTCTGTATTTCACCTCCCCCACCTCATCATGCTTACTTGAAATCATCAAAATGCCAAAAGGCCGAAAGTCCTGATACAGGCAAGACACGTATTCAGTTTACACACAGTGGTTTCCTTTTCTTTCTTTTGCAGTCCTAGTAACGCTTCCTTTCTCAGTTTATCAATAGCGTAAACCCCCAGACATGAGTAAAGTTATAGTTTAAACCCCCCACTATGATTATGTTCAATGCGTATAGCCAGTCGTCTCAGCACGACTATGTTCATGTAATATCACTAGTGCTATTGTTTGTACATTTATGCTTTTACGATAATAAAAAGACAACAAAAATATTTAAAGCTGCACTGTGATATTGTGGTCAACCCGTAGAGGTGTATCATGCAACTTCCTAATAGTAGCCGCAGCTTCAAATAGGCAGTTTATGGTAAAGAACATACAAAATACCAATGGAAAAAAAGCTAAAAGTGGAGAAATGCCACTGCAATAGACAGAAAGTCTTATGAAATATCATCAATGAGGGGACTAATGCCAAAGACATGATAGAAAGAATGAGAATTTAAGAAATGAAATAGATTGACTATAATAAACCCCAAATTGGAACTAAAAGTTCCCTTTTAACCTAAAAATGAGCTATGCAGCAACATTATCTAGATATCTCTACTTACTGTTGCTTGAGAAGTATTTGATTAATATTGAACCTTAATTTTCCTGGCAAGCATGTAATACTCTTTTCCAGAGCTTGTTTTTAACAATATTTTTAAATTTCACATATCCATGACCTTGCATAAAACTTTGGGATGTTCCTCATTGGTTGTGATATATCATAGTAATTGACATATTGAGGATATTTAATCATCAATAACGTATATAAGCTAACACACTAGCCTCAACTTGCTATTGACCAGTCAATATAGTACTGGTAATTAATTATACTAAATCCTGCTATTGCATAATCTAAGAATTATTTAGTACTACTAATGGATTTAATTACATTGATATCATGTAGCTAGTTTATATGTATTATATATGTTGGCCAAAGACATTTAAGTTATTAATATTTCATTTATTATACAATACATCAGATTATTGCACAGTATGTACCCAGTATTATATATTACCGTAAACTGCCTATTTGAAGCTGCGGCTTATATTAGAAAGTTGGAGTTTCCACTTTCCGGGGTTTGAGACGCAAGTCAAGTCAGGGTGTGGCTTTAAATAGGGCCTTTTGCCGATTTAAAGTGAGCGTGGCGAGACAAGCGGGGGGGGGGGGGGGGGGGGGGGGGGGGGGAGGGGTAATACGAAAATTACCGGTGTTGCAAAATAAATAATGTATTGCATCATAACATCATACAAGTCGGGAGATAATTCAACTTGAAAGCTGCGTCGTAAGATGTTCTTTTCCCCGGCATTGCATTACCGCTGCAATCAAAACTGACAATGAGCTACTTACGGTTGTGTTATTTATTACCTATTGTAGACCAATGATCAGAGGCCAGGTTTCAGCTGGTGTAAATTGATACGGCTGCCACCGGCCTCGCACCAAATGCAATAAGTTCATTGTGCCAGACAGAAACTTGATACTGTGTAGGTATGACAGTGATTTATAAATATGCAGTAAGAGCCAGGAGAGCCAGCCACAGGTGTGACCCTTGATAAGAGCTGCGATCGGAGAGGGAGAGGTAAATGTTGTTAGTAGTCGCGACTACTTGTATAAACAATTAATTGGCTAGGTAAAGGCCAGGAGAGCCAGCCACTGGTGTGACACCTGAAAAGAGGTGCGATCGGAGAGGGAGAGATGAATGTTATTAGTATAATCGCGACTGCTTGTATAAACAATTAATTGGTTTCGTCGGTGGGACAGGATTAAGCAGAGACACAGGGCGGGGAAGGGGGGTCGAGAGGCCAAAGTCCAGGTACGGCTTATAATATGTAGTTTTCAGGAAATGGTTCTGGGTGCCTGCCAACCCGGTTTTTAGGCCAAAGTTGGGGTGCGGCTTCTAATATATATATACGGCTTCAAATAGGCAGTTTACGGTACTCACAATTTGCTAAAGATCACCTCTATGCAGAGATATCTGAGTGTAAAAAAGATGTTTGCCTTAAGTAACAGATTGGACACAGATTGGGAAGGTTTATCTGTATTATAGTAGAATTATACAGTCACCTGTTATACACTCAGATATTTCTGGCTCTGCATAGAGGTGATCCTTAGCAAATTGTAAGTGGTATATATAATTGGCCATATATAATTAGCCACATCTGGATTTAACCCCCAACCCCTCCACCCCCCCCCCCCCCCCTTCCTCTGCCCCATTAAGTTTGTAACACTTACATCGCAGCCCTTGTTTGTCTTTCAATCTTGACATCAAACCCATAGGGTGATTATCATTATTGTTTTATAGGTAGAATTTGAAGGCTGAAATTAATAGTATGGTATTGACAGAACTGGTGGGGATCTTTCTTTCTCTCATACCCCAAGAAATCCCAGAATGGCATGACTTGCAAATGTCTATAAAATATTGTATTGAAAAACCCTCAGATCATCTTTTTCCGGTTGAGTTATTATCAAAGATTGCCAATTAATCCATTTTCACACGCGACCTCAGTGTGAGCCTCCCCTGCCTCCAACACTAACAGTAACAACAGTGTCTGACAGTGTAGAACGACAGTCGGACAGACCTCTTGACTTGAGTGACTTGTTTTCAGGCTAAAAAAAAATGTTTAGTTTCCAGCGAGACAGCCTACCTTCAGACTCTGAGTTTTCAGTTTCGCACCGAATGCTCCCGTCGCTTTCTTGATTCATCTACTGATTTCAACAACCAATTTAAGATGACAAAGTAAAAGTATAGTTTCAAATTGACCGCGTCGAATTCAGTGAAAAATTTATTTGTTTTGACTTTTCATGAAGCGGAAGAGTCGAGTGTAGCACTGTGTATCACTCTCTGTCATCGACTCACTCCGCTAGGGGGCTGCGTTACATCTCCGCATAACACCGTGTGGCCGGTCGCACCGCGTATAATTTTGGTCACTCTGAAGTTGCTACGGAACGACATTGGTCACAGCGACCTAAGTTCATTTGTTGCGGACATATCCACTAAATAATTATCCCTAATTTGGAAAAAGCAGCGACGTTGGGGGGAGGCACAGAATTTGAAAAGGGGGGGCACAGATATGGGTGATTCTATAATTGCGGTGCATTTGGAGAAAGAACGAATAATGAAAATGAAGTTTCCAAAACATTTTTTTTTTTATTTATTCAACGTAGCAATCATAACTCAACGTGAACAGAACCATGGGCCGGGCTGATTTAGCAAATTCTGAGAAATTGTGTAGATTTATGCTGCATGTCATTATACTTTTTGTCCCCTCCGTTACCGACAAAATTGCTGTAGACGACATACTTTCAACGTTGTATTATTCATTAAAACTCATCTTGCTAATACCTCAAGTGTCCTTATGATAAATAAAGCAAGACATTTGCCTCTGGTTGTGTAAGTTATGACAGATTAATTAAGTATATGTGGTGAGTTGTCTAAAACCTTGATATTGAGATGCTTTCACGCTGTGCGTCTCGCAAGTATAGTCCCCAAAAAGTTTATTTCATTATTAAATACAATCTACTAGGCGCAATACATCAATGGTATCAAAATCTATTGTATGGGTATAGTTGTTTCTTATGTACGGAAAATTAAAGGCTAGGTAACGGAGGGGACTCATGGCAACGGGGGGGGACGCCATGGTAACGGAGGGGACAACATTAATCGTACTGGTGTATCATACATCACATTCAATAAATGAGCGACTTTTCTAAATGCAGTGTTCACTTGCCTTAACAGGAATTAGGGCAAGCACAAGTTGCACAACGTAATTTAACATGGCCTGTTTAAGTTCTCTTTTTGAGAATATCGTGCCAGATGGAGGGCTTAACTTGGAGGTGCCTATCTGTCACCTTTTCTGGTGGGGCAATTATCTGAATGATATCGTCTTTCGTGTACCAACATATTTCGTCACGGTCGGGCAAAAAAATCGGTTTAAACCAACTTGGTGCATGCATTTAACCTGCACATCCTCGTCGTCCACGTCGATCACAATACCCGGGTATGGTGCACAGTCACACCGCACCGCTACATACATGCCAAGAAGGTCATTGGTAGACGGTTCTGGGCCTTCAACGGCCAACATAGGTACGAAGTGATTTGGAACGAAATGGTCGCCAGTCATTTCATGAAACCTTGTTGATTTTCCACATTAATTGGAACGTTTCTGCACACTCCAGCTGCCTAGGAAAGAGTAGCCGATGCATATCACTTCGGACATTTGGATTTCCTCTCTTGGGGTAGGGCGTGAAGAGTTTGGCTTTTAATACGCTGGACATGGCAAATATCTCCCATATGCCCATGTAACTGCCATTCTTAGTAAGTTCCAAGACTTCGGCCTGATATAGAAGAGATATGTCCTTCTCGGTGATCTTGCCTGTCGATTCGTACATCCCAGAGAATATGCAAAATTTGCGTGTCAGGGCTTTGGCCTCTCGATCAGTAACATCAGTCCCCTGCCTCAGGTGATCTTTGTCGAGATAGAGCTTCTCGTGGACCGCAAGTTCGATCACAATGCGCGCCCTGAGTTCTGCCTCGCAGTTAGCATGCCCGAAGGCAAATACACTCCCAGTATGGGGCAAGCAATTGCCATCAGCTGCCACTTTGACTGGTGTCATATGTGGAAATGGGAGATCATCTGGTGCATTCATTTGCGCATCTTCATCAATTTCCATCTCCGAAGACAACCTGACACAGCGCCCTGTGATGGCATATCTCTGATCAACTTCTTCCTCCAGCTCGATGCACTTGCTCTTCAGCTCAGCATAGGTGTTGAATGTCCCAAACTCCTCTAGTATAGCTTCAAAATATAGTTTTCTGTCAGGTGATTCTTGGTTATTGATAACTGTTGACTGGTTACTAGCCTTTCCTCCTTTGGGATATTTCACGGCAAAAGAAAACGATTTCGGGGAATAACATGAGCAGATTTCCCCTCGTTTACAGAGACAGCTGACATCTCTATAGGTGAAATCGCCACAGCCTTTAGTGATGAGCTGGTGCATCTTCATTGTGCCAGGCACAGTTGGCAAAGTAATTTCAGCAAAAGATTTCTTTAAGTGTTCGATCTCTTCTGAATCAACAAGATAAAGCTTGATTTTGCACTCCGAGTTCAACAAATTGTACAGGGCAGTAGCACTTGGACAGTCACTGCCTCTTTGCACTCTGTAGTCTGCCAATCGCTTCACCGTCGCCCCAACTCCATCGGGCACTCCTTTACCATGTCCGGCTTCCATGAAATTCCAAGAGGCTGTAAATGTAATACACAATAGGCTAAAATAGTACGATAATATAACTTTTCTCTATATTACGTATACCTTTACTAGGATGACGGAAAAACTTTGTGCGTCACATTTCAATGAAAGAATTATGAAACTGCTGACTAGGATGAAGTGAATTTTAGTGGATGCAAAACTTCCGAACTGAGAATGGAATGAGTGAGAGCTGGTCACACTAAAGATTTTGCCACAAATATACAAAGGGTACCTCTTTACAGAAAGAAATTTCCCATGTCACACACTTTAAAACGACTATTTGATTTATGAAAGTAAATATTATGTGTACTATTCAGAAGATATGAAACTAGTTACTCACAATTAAATCGATACGATTTATGATACTGATCTACGGATGTTTATGACTTACCAAACTTAATGCCACGAAGAGCTAGCTTCCATGTGAAAAGGAAGAAGTTGTGTTTCTGCTTGTACTGGGTGCATGGGCCATCGCTGAAAAAGTGAATTGTGTCTATATCGGGGTAAGACTGCTGCATGTCGTCGAGCATTGGTTCCAAATGTGCCCAAATCCCAAATGGACTGTGCTCCAGATTGTCTGACATGGAACAAAACGAGTTGGCCTTGCCATTCGATCCTACGTAGTAAACGCCTGTATGCAGACTGACTTGCTTCTTTGAAGCACCAAAATGCATGCTTTGGATCTCTGTCGCATATTTGCAAGCATAGTTTTCTGCAAAGTCAACATGGATCAAACATTCATTGTTCCCCATATTCTGTATCTGTTGACGATAGAAGAGAAACTGGTGTCTTATGTTGTAGTAGTGTCGCTTAAACCTTTGCAGATAATCAATGCTTTGATCTATCAGATCTCCAACAGTGCCCTTAACCTCCTGTTTGATGGTCATGCTGATGGCCTTGGGTACTTCTTTTATAGTACGCATCTCCTTCACTGTTTTCCATTGAGTCCAGGAGGTTGAGTTATTCTTGTCAATTGTCTTGAAGTCTGGTGTTTTTCCCTTGCATGCGAGGCAATCTCCATACATGCAATCTTTTGAATTGACATCACAAGCAAGTCCTGAAACTACTTCATCCAAGTTTTTAGAGTCCAATATTTTCAGAGATGTAAGCTTTGATACCAGCAGCTGGCAATTTTCATGCAGCTTGCATAAGCAGGTTTGCCTGTCTGTGGCTGTAGGAGGAAGTACCCAAAATGGCCGGAGACGGCAAAACAAAGAATAGCTGAGTTTCAAATTTCCATTTTCGCTTAGAAATTTGAGGTGAATGTTCTTCATGCTATCTGTCAAAAGCCGCCGTTGGCGTTTTTCTTTGTTCCTGGTGATAGTTTCCTTCTTTCCAGTGCTGATGCGACTGTTGTCATCCCTCGTATAAAAGGCGTGTATTCGTTGCATCATACGAGTACCAAGAGATGCAGCCTTGCATTTCTGATAGGTTATACTGCCTTCCTCCTCATTAGATCCCATATTGAACTTCCCTGGCCAGCGTTTCGAAGAGAAGCCCAACTGCTACTGCATGTAACGTTGTAGCTTGTACTTTTTGACGGTAGTTCCCGCCACTAGTCTGGCGTACAATGATTTCTGTCTCTCACGTTTACTGACTGCATATTTCCTTCTTATTTGATCCACCAGAACGTTGTGGAACAACAATGTCTTTCTGACTTCTGACGTGCTTGCATACCGCAAGAGGCGTCTTGTCTTTGAACGTGGTGTATTTGACTTTCCATCATTGTTCAGTCTCTGCCACCTCTTTTTGAATTTCTCCTTTTCACGCACTTGGTCCTTCAATCTCCTTTTCAAATCTTCAATTTCTTTCACCATCTTCCTTCTATGCCTTTTTCTCGCTCTTTCATTCATTACTCCTGCATGGCTGGGAGGCGGTGATATGTTGCTGTCTGGAGAACAAGGCGGCGTCATTAATGCATTTAATTGTTTTTCTTTTTTACGGTTATTGGCTCTACGAATCTTCCAAGCTCTTCGGGCAAGTCGCAACTCCCGTTCAATCATGGCATCAGCGAGTTTGACCTTTCCACTTTCCTTTCTCTTTCTCCATCTTGCTTTTTCTTTTCGCAAATATTCAGCTCGTTTTTCTTTATCCAAGTTTATTTTGTCGCGGTAGCGTCGCTGCTTTTCTGCAGCTGTGAGAGGCATTTTACGTCTGCAAAAAAAATAAAAAAAAATAATGCTAATTGATGGAACAATTCCCCGATATCGATTAACGGTGTCATTAATGCAACCTCAGAAGCATAAAATGCTAAATTTAATTGGTGAAAGCGTTATATATTCGATAGTTTACTACAGATACCGTGTTATCTGCCACAATTAAATCTCCCCAGACAACATTAACAATTGTCCCATCCCGCCATCCATTACCACTTTCCAAGTAGAGGTTAAGGTCATGGAAGCCGGTATTCGCTCACCTAAAACGTTGCTAAAGGACACAGTTACACCCAGATGTCCACTCCGTTACCGTTTTCTGTCCCCTCTGTTACCAGAATTTGGGTAACGGAGGGGACGGTAACAGAGTGGACAAAATTGCCATAGGATATGGTGCATGATAACATCTTTTCATATTACTAAGTCAGTCACCAAATATGTTTGCATTGCTTCTGTTTTCAATAGCAAAACATCGCCCAATTTAGTCTACTGCAGTTTTTTCCTTGAATAATAATGGTAACGGTGGGGACATTTAAGAATGTTCACCCCTGACACTCACCTGATAAATCTGTTCAATGAGTCGAACCAGATAAGCACGTTGGAAATCTTCCCGCCAAAACTGCGCGTGGGAACTTGCGTTGCCATGCAAAAAAACCCTTATCTTATTCAGAATGTATTATTTTGTACCTGGAAGTTCTGCATTGTCAACTTCAAATGACCCACATGACACCACATGCATAAGAAATTCAGAAATATTGCAGCGGACGCAGTGGTCACAAAAAATTTCAATGATGGTCATTCCAGGGACAGTCAAGTTTTGTCATGTACCTTGTATTGAAATTGTTCTGTAAACGAAATTATTCTAAATACATCCCTTTGCTTCAGATATTCAATACAAAGACTAATTGATGTATCTTATCACGAAATAAGTAAATATTTGAGACCGATATTCAGCCATGAACTTTGACCTTGACAGTCAGGACACAGAATGCACCGTAATTATAGAATGACCCATATACTTTAGGGTTTGGAAGGGGGCCACGTGCCCCGTCTGCCCCCCCCCCCCCCCCCGCCCCCCTGGACACGCTCATGCAATCTTAGTGCCAATTATTGATAAATTATCGAGAATAACTATTGCGCATCGATATTCAATTTACGGGGAAGCCTATATCCCCACTTATTTCAGAAGATTTATCGTCCAGAGTTTAATATTAATATGAATGCTTAGCATAGCCTAATTATGAGCTCTTAAAGCTCATATTTACTGAAATGAGTAAGTTTGCTGATGTTTATGTTTTCTGTTAAAAACCACAGCCGTCGATAGCACGATAAATAAAAACAAATATGGTCCTAGCTGCAGTAGAATTATGCGGAAACGGCCTTATACTGCCCTAAGTCTTCAAAAAAGAACATGCAGTAACTATAAGTCAGCGTCGCACTGGCTGCATGGCTGCGTGGCACTGGCTGCATGGCTGCGTGGCACTGGCTGCATGGCTGCGTGGCACTGGCTGCATGGCTGCGTGGCACTGGCTGCATGGCTGCGTGGCACTGGCTGCATGGCTGCGTGGCACTGGCTGCATGGCTGCGTGGCACTGGCTAATTAATCCTGGCCGTAGAATGATCTAGGATGTACAGGGTGGGGGGGATGGGGGTGTTCGCAGGCCACGAAGAATACATTTCTTTCTTATGTCAATTACAAGGAGGTATAAAAGGAGAACTATACCCGCATACAATGGAAGGGCGGATACTTGATGTAAATTGGCGATATTCCCGATCCTTGGTCATGCATTACAGTCGGCTAGCAGGCTAATACCCAATTCCCAGCTCACGAAGAATTATTTCCCTCATTCCCAGTTCACGGCGAAATGAAAGTCCATTCCAGAGGAACGGAGATACCCCCCCCCCCACCCCCCACCCCCCTACCAATGGAGGCCTACATTTCCCCCTTGGATTAATCCCCCCCATGACAATCGCCCACCCCCACCCCACCGGATGATTATCCCCCATGACAATCATGGTTTACCGGCAATTTTACTATGTACGGTTATATCATGCAATTGAAACAGAAGAGAGAACTCTGCTCATACAGCTGCTGTCGGTCGGTGGCAACACCGTGAAGGCAGTGGCCCCATGAGTCATGCCTGGCCACAGTGCACGTGGGGGAATTCATGTTTTCGGTTTATTTAGTCGTTGTGGATTGTTAAAATGAATTCCATATAGTACGGGATATGCAGGGGTGGATCCATGAATTCGAAAGGGGGGGGGGGGGGGTGTAAGCACTGGACATTGGCTACCGAGGTGGGGAGGCCCATGAATTTTTGGACGACCGAGGGGGAAGGAAATCCACGCCACTGATATGGTCCGCTAGACTAAATTTTGCATTGAAAAACGACTTTTTCTTAGTCCCGGGGGTCCGGACCCCCCCCCCCCTCCCGCTACCCCCGCCTAGGCTTGGATGTATAAGCAAAGTACAGCACAAGATTGAATCTGTCAGTGTCTTTGTTCATGCATGTGTTATGCGCGAAGTTGGAATCAGCGCAACCGGCAACTGCGCGATCCCGGGATATTTAGAAAATCTCCACCAACCCAACAGTCAGTTGACCTGGAAGACTGGAAACACTCAGCATATATTTAGCCACTCTCTTTACTGCTACAGTCCCAACCATTACTGATTAAAGCTCAATTTAATGCGATTAACGGCATTAGACCATCTAAGACTGTTATACTGAAGACCACAAACACATTGGTTGTCGGAAAAGATTTAATGTGATGCTAAATGTTATTTAAAATGCTGAACCGGTAAACGGGTTAGAATTCGCCAGATATTGAATCATGTAACTTGGTTCCATAAAAAATCAGAATTTCTATTTAGGCCAGAACTATATCAGAATTATTTCAACTGAGCCAGCTATAGTATTGTAATTGCTTATTTAATTGGGCGAGAACCGTGTAGGAATAAATCCAATTATTATTATTATTATTAAAATGCAGAAAAATTGAATTCCACACGATACCAATATGGCTGCGCCATGTGGGAATTCCTATTTGGCGCAGCGCCATGTGAGAATATTCCCACATAGCGTGGATCACGACATCGCGCAGACCACATGGATCCCAGCGCGGCGTTCGATCGTGATACGGAACGCCACGTTCCCAGCCTGTATTGTGACCTTCACCTTTATCAGAGACGTGACTGTTAAATGGGCTGATTATCGCCCATAAAAACAAGCCGGTGGACACTTCGGTCACGATTTAGACCACGATCTTTGTTAAGAAGTGACCGCGCGGTGGCCGCACTGCTATTATCTGCGTGTTACTGGCGTGGTGAAGATCAATGCGGAGGCAACTACGTCTTGATACTATCGACTATTGTATCAGTTTGACATTATCTACAAACAACCTGTTACAGGACTGCATCAGGTACGTATACAGCGGATATTAGCCGGCTAAATAAGTAAATGTATCGGCAAGCCCGCATCTCTAGAGAAACGGGCTTGGCAGGGGGCAACATCAGGTCATGCATCAGGTTAACTAGTCCTGCAAGCAAGCCGCTGTGGCTACCGCCAACAGTGTAGTTCCGCGACTGGACCCATATCGGAGCGGACTACGTTACATCTATGGAACTACAGGTTAACCAGTCTTTGCAGGCCTGCCTCTTAGCAGCATGTGTGCCATTAGAGCCAGGTAATATTTGCGGCATTGCATTATACATATATACATATTATCGTGTATCGCACTATGGGTCTCCCGAGGCTAGGGCGAACAGTTCTCAACTATCGAATAAAATATGTATCTTTCCAGAAATTATATGCAATTATGGTTATGTATGGTTATATGGTTCCATAGATGTAACATGTTCGCTGCAATATAGCCATGAGGATGCACTCAAATCCATTGATCACTCATAGGCTTGCAGCCGCTAGCCCAGAACCCTAGGCTGTGTGTGGGCTGATATATATAATAGATTCCTCAACCATAGCTATGGATTCATGGCTAGGCAGCTGCCAATGTATATCCGGGGCAGATGAAAATTCTTGATAGGGGGGTGCACAATAAACTATTCCACGAAAACATTAGACATAGCTAGGTGACTGTGGTCAGAGAATTTGAAAGGAAAAGGGGACGGGTAAGGTATATCTTAGGGTATGAAAGTGGCGGACACATGCCTCCTGTACCCCACCCCCCACCCCCCAGTCATTAGCAATAAGTTACATGCTAAACAGTCCAGACTTCCAAGAATTGTTCACATGTTGCAATTGATTATTTGTTTACCACTATTTGTTTCTACTATTCCAGATTAAACTGTGAACATGACGTTGAGTCGAGCATCTGCACTGATTTCAACTCTTTGGCTGAAGAAGCAATTGAGTCAAGTTCCAAAACAAGTGAAAGTTTTGGATACATCGTGGACAGCCAATAAAAGTGGAAAAGAGGATTATCTAAGGTGTATTGCTTATAGATATTAAATAACAATTATTTATTAATGTAGTCCATAGAATATTACATATACCAATTATATCAGTTAGTATATATCAGGTATATCTGAATATTATATATGTATCAATTGAGTTATATATTTTCATGGGACTAGGTATTAATGCATGAATCTCAAATGTTTTCTTAGCAAGAGCAAAATATTAGTTTACAAGTAAAATGTGATCCTCTCCCAGTGACCATGCACCTGTGCTGAATTTTAGAATCATATTTGTATTTATGTAAATAAAATAATTCTCTATGTCTTAATCAAATATACCTTCATGGTTGCAGCAAGCATATTCCTGGATCACAGTTCTTTGACCTGAATCACTGCATCAAGCCATCTCCAACCATACCAAGGAACCCCCCAGACCCAGCCTGCTTTACTGACTATGTGCAGTCACTTGGTATCAACAAGGACAGTCATGTGATAATGTATGACAGAGGAGGAATTGTGGCATCAGCAAGGAGCTGGTGGACATTTCGAGTAGGTATATTTGTGTAAACAATATTGATGTACTATTGGCAAACAGTACAAACACTAATTAAAATAAATGTATCTAAATACATAATAATGTTTCTACATTCTGTGAAAAATTAAACATTTTCATGCCAGGAAGGATGAGAATAAATCAACAGTCTACATTCGTGGAAATGATCTTGGAGATCAATCATCGCAGGACGGTCTATTATTGTTAATTACCCTTTGAAGTTGCAGCTTGTGTAAAGTGTGTTGAGAACGCCAGGGGCTGGACTACAAAATCGCCTTGCAACTTTAAAGATATATGGCGTTGTTGAGAAGGCTCATCTCCGGGTCGGGGGTTGGGTGCCTAGCTCGTTATATTTGAACATTAATTCCAGTTTGTTGTGTTGCCTCATAAGGTCATGTAATGTTTTGATATACGCACACCTTATCATTTAGGCACATGCGATAAACATATTCAGTCTATCCATGTTCAATATCCTGATCCTCCACGTACAATCTCCAGTAATCCTGATCTGGAGCACCAGGGATATCCTAGCTCATCACCGCCGCATGGGTCCTTGGAAGGCATACTCGTTGAATCTGACTTACTGAGTGGGGCGTCGGTTTGCACTACAGAAATGTGCCTTTGCGATGTAACATTTTGGAACCTTTGGAGAGCGTATTGCTAACTTGATCCAGCCACCATCAAATATTACTCATATTAGGCCAATTGAGCAACACGGAAACATTCAATGACTGAGGTAGATGCGGAATAACAACTCGTCCGTGGGGATAGCAACGTGTAGTTTTTCTTCGCATTGGATTGAATTGTTATTGAAAATGTTTTAATTTACTTTAGCGGTCATGATAATTAGTAGTGACTGCGTCAGTAGGCAATCTCTCTTGTAAGCATACACAGCTATGATGGCGCAGAGAATTGTTAAATTTTGTATGTTTCTGTATTCAGGCGTATGGTCATGGCAACGTATCGGTATTGGATGGGGGACTAATGAAGTGGGAGAGCGATGGTGGTGAAACGGCGAGCGGTGCTGAACCAGAGCCCGAGGTATGTATGTGCATATCAAGTTAAACAAATATTTCTTCATGGTAACAGGCAAAAGGCAGCAGTACGTGAGGTCAGACTTTTGATGACGGAGCACGCATGAAAGCCACTTTAATTTATTCATTGCATAACATAATGTACACTCCAAGAGTTCTTGTGTGGAACATTTCTGTACGAGTAATTTGAATATTACGAACCTGCTTTAGTGATAGTCGAGAATCACATTATATAAAACGAGCAATTGCGTTGGATACATGTTAAACGTAAGATCATTATCGTAATATTGTGATAAAAAAATAAATCGCCAGGGTTGCATCCAACTGTTAAATTCCATTGTCGATTGTATCCGTCTCTTTTTTTGTGTGTGTGGGCTTTCAGCGCGGTAACTTTATAGGTAGTATGAAACCAGAATTAATGAAGACATTCGAAGATGTTGTCATAGACTTGGCTTCCGGTAACTGCCAAGTTCTTGATGGCAGAAAACCAGAACACTTCTTTGGTGAAGAGGTTGAGCCTTCCCAGTGTAAGTCTGCTTTTCTCAGAGCTATGTATGCGTTAGATGCCACGACCCTCCACATTTATATATATATGACAAGCGTTATCTGTTTGAACAAGCCTTTAATATAATATAATGATATTATGGTTCAACACCGCATCAAAAGACTAAAAACAATAAGCCTTATATTATCCGCTTTCAATGATCTGTTATGATCTGTGCAGCTTGGGAATGGCATGGCTTTTAAACCCCGTTAGTCTCAAAAGTGTATTTGGATTCACTGATACTGAACATGCTGAATGTGTACATAACATAAGTATAGCACGTATATTCCGATAAGCAGATAGTGAATGTATTAATTGTACCATGGAATGCAAAGATCAGTCACATTGAGCCAAACCTTTTATGAATTTACGTGCGATAAAAAATTAATGGAACATAATATAATTATATTACATAATATTAATAACGTGTTGATCGACAGTCACGGTGAAAGCGTTGGAGGGTGTGAATCTGCCGATACCCCAAAAGTTGCACCGCGGAAGGATACCTAGCGCCAAGAACCTGTTGGGAGAGCTGGTCCTTGATCCGGAAACCAAGTGCCTACTGACAAAGGAAGTACTTCTGAAACGTAGGACTGGCTAAGTGTTTTCACCAATCATAAGTCTTAAGACAATTTATGGGACAATAAGGGGGAGGCGTGCGCGCTGCATGAAGAGTGTTCATCCTGTTCCAGACTGGCATTATGATCATTGAAGATCATTAAGTGGAGATCCTACATGTGTGGCGTGCTAGGGATCTCCCTTTACGGCAGGGAGTAATTCCTTATTAATGCAGTTATTAATTGCGCTCTGGTACTTACGACGTGCGTGCGTTTATGCAGTTTTTCAGCAAGTCGGCGTTGACCTACAGTCGCCCTTGACGACCATGTGTTACGCCGGAAACGCCGCCTGTCTGCTGGCGCTTGCCGCTCACGTGTGCGACATGCCTGACGCTGCTGTATATTATGTAAGCTATGTATTTATTTATACATGTGAGAACGCAGCCGCATAATGTTGTCCTTGAGCAGTGTCCCCGTGCGTTCCGTTCACGTCATTTATTCAGGTTAATAGCTAAGAAATATTTATATTGTTGACAAACATTATATACATATTAAAGCATTTCCGTAACTGTATTTGCATGAAGCCAAATTGAAGTGACTACGATGAACTCAATGTTAGAATTATGAGCTCAACTACAGTAGTGTTATTTGTCGTTTCAGGGTTCGTGGACAGAATGGGGTCAAAGAGCAAGTCTTGACCTAGTGTCAGGGCCGGGTGGCGACAGTGGCGCCATCGGGGGATAGGAGACAAGACTCAAAACATGATAGGGAGGAGCGGAAGTAGCCCCCGAAGACCGTTTCGATCAAGGCACCGGCTGTAACGGCAAACTACCTCGGGAAATTCAGTGTATGCAGGGTTACCATTCCAAGACGGCGAGCGAGATATCAGAGCCAACCACAAATGTGCCCTGTCGAGCGATCTGTGTTTGACCTTGATTGGTTAGGGCTCACTGCAAATGCTATCAATATCCTACAAGTGAAGGTGCATGCTGACTCAGAAACTGAAAAACTGTATGCATTTGTAGTTGGTGTATACATCTTGTGTACGACCAGTGTGACGTCCTCGTGAGTTGTGTCCCCTCGATATATTTGCTAGTCAGTCATCCAACTGGCAGAAAAAAAACCAGCCATATTTGCTGTCAGCCGGAGTGACTTTTTTTAAATGAATAAAATTTCTAGTTATATATAAGCACACTGTGTTGTTTGGTCTTTTCGCATGACGTATAACACACATGGATATGCTATATGGCTGGTATCAACGACTACATCCCATTATTTAAACTTAACGCGGCCGAATGTGGTATATAGACGTGGTACAGCCACATGGTAGCAACGTTCCAGCTATCATTCAACATCGCTTTGTAGCTATTCCGATGTATTTCGTCAAAAACTCGATTTTTAAAGTGCATGCTCAAGTTCACCCCCCTCCCCCCCCCCCATATATCCGCCCCTGAAAGTACACACGTACGTATTATGAAAAACAACTTTGACTCCAGGATAATCTCTCCAAAAATTCATGTCCGGTGGCATATTTTAACTGAATGAAATAAACGGCAACTTCCTACAAAGTGCGCATTATTCACGTTACAATATATCTATTCATTATATTGTCCCCAGTACGAATTACAGCAATAAATAACATAAATCGTCACAGCCTGGAAAGCCTGTACAGGTATGTATAACGGAGTCAGTCCTATAATAATCATATCATCATAACGCGCTCAAATAGGACCATAATGCACAATCATTATTTAGCACCACGAAAATACATGCATAATATTGATGCATGCTATGACGTCCGAGTCTTATCAGCTTATCAGCCAGTCATATTATTACGAAATGAGTTGTTTGCTCTCCGCCAATCACGAGCGCTCACCTCCGTTGATCATGATCATAACGTGTCCGTCAACACACGGCGGCCCTATGTATAATATTATATATATGGCCGCCGTATGACACGTTATGATCATGATCAACGGAGGTGAGCGCTCGTGCTGTTTTACGCCATTTTTGACTTGGATGTAGATCCGCCAAAATGTACTTTGCTGAAAAAGGGTTTATGAAAGGAGCGAATAAGGTTAAGTGGTCTTTGTTGGGCAGCCAATAGACTCCAAGATTTTGTACAACCCAGATCTGCTGACCGTATCAAAAGCCTTGTTTAGATCGACAAAAACAAGGTAGAAGCTAGGGCTTGCCCAGATAGCATACCAACATTAACTTACGTTTAATTAACGTTAACGTTATATGTTAACGTTATTCTAAAGTAATTTTGCTCATTGATTCAACTTTAAATTAAGTTTGCATATAAACGTTAACAGTAAACGATTTTTAAACGAATACTCCGAAAGTACAGGTGCCGGCGCGATAGCTCACGTGGATCAGTGGTTCGAGCCTAGCCCTGGTACATGCCTCTCTGACTACGCCCGGCCGTAACGGCTAATTAGAGCCCTGCTGTGGCCATGTCAGTGTGGTCGCAGGATAAAGATCCCATGTCTTTCTTCGTAAAGAGTAGGGGGTTACCCCCGGGGACATGGCTCTACTCTCCCTTCCTTCTCCCGTTGACGCGAAATGACCAAAGTGCTTAAAGCGTCCTGAATATACAACCAACCGAAAGTTCAAATGGTTCAAATAAATATAAAGGTAAACTTAATTTTATGTGACTTATAACCCCAAAACCCTTTTTCCAAAAACTATTATTGAAATGAATCTTACTTTATTTGCCCTTTATTTTTCGATATGTTCAACATTTCGATCCCTTGTCGGCTGCGACCTTAGCTTTCTTGTTAACGTTTTTCTAACGTTCATTTTCAGTTTACATGGCAAAACTGTATTTGTAAACGTTTTTCCAACATTAATTTTCAGTTTAACCTTATTTGCAAAAGTTTATTTATAAACGAAAAATAAACTTTAATTTACCTTAGTAAAGTAGCTGGAAACCATATATCAACCATGCAAACCACAATCTAACATTAACTTAACGTTAGCATGTTATCTGGGGTCTTCACTAACCTTTTTATAACTCGCAGTTGATTTGCTAAGCTTACAAATTTCATTCTATGATATCAATTATAGTAATCAAGACCCGTGATTACGCAAGTAAATGTACCAGTGATTGCACACTTAGCAACAGATAATAAAAATTATATACAGAAAACTTGCAAACAATATTAAAAATACACATCAAATTAGCCACCATACATTTACTGCGAGGAGAGGAGAAATTTACCCGGCGCGGAGCGAAAAAATATACCGTGAGGAACGGCCTACCGCGCTCACGAGCGCCAGGGGCGGATCCAGGATTTTGCCAAGGGTGGGGGTGGGGGGTTGCTCTCTGAAAAACTTGCGACCGGAGGGGGGGGGGGTGCTCTCTGAAGACTTGGGACTTTAACTTGTATAGTTCCATGTATGTACTTTTTTTATGTTTTGGTTATCAAGGCGGGGGGGGTGCAACCCCCCTAACCCCACCCTTGATCCGCCCCGGAGCGCTTACCTCCGTTGGCCACAATCAGTACCTTGTCAGTCAACACACGGCGGTCCTATGTATAACACATGTAAACCCATATATTATATTATACATGGTGGCTGCCGTGGGCCGACTGACACATACTGATTGTGGCCATCGGTGAGCGTTTGTGACCGCGCTGAGCGCCGCGTATGCGGAAGGCCCTCCGCCGGGAGATTGCGAAATTCATCAGGTCCGTCTAATTACCGAAGGGAGCTGGAAGGAATGTTTTTTTTTTTTTTTTTTTATTTAAGCTGCCTCCAGCCCCTTTCATTTAATCATCAACCCCTTCCATCGAGCCCCCTTGGGTAAATCCCGGCCCCCTCCAGCTCCCTTCTTTAAATTCGAGACCCCCTCCAGCCCCCTCCAGCCCCCTTCGGTAATTTCGGCCCCCTCAAGCCCCCTTCGGTAATTAGACGTACCCTTTCATCATGGCGGCTCCCATGGAAAACATGCGTATTCGTATTTCTTTTACTGATTTCCCATGTTCTTTTCTGCCGAATGATAATCAAGTTTGGTTTCTTGTAAGATGTGGTTCTTTAAAGTGCATTGGAGCGTTGAAGAAGGAGATACTGGTGCGTCATGGTATTCCTGATAGCTTGAACACACAACTTCGCTTGGATGGATTCTTGTTGCCAGACTGGGAAAGTCCAGATATTATTCGAGACAACGATCACATCGTCCTCAGGTAAGCGACGAGCCTCAAAACCAGACGTTAATCATGTCGTAAGACGTTAGTGTCAATACATAAGATAACTATAGTCGCAACAGAAACTCTCCGGACAACAAAATTTCCCGTTTACAAGAAAATATTCACAGATTTGAAGAAAAAAATACTTTCTGTGTGAACTTCAAATCCGGGCCTAATAAGTGTATGTCAACTCATGTTTCCTGAGACACTTGCAAATGAACTATCAGCAAATGTTGCTTTGCTCAACTTTGAAGCAGCCGATCGGCTTGATGGCGCCATTCACTGTTTACTCTGACGTAACTGGGCGATGCCATTTATATCTTTGTAAGGGGTCATAGGTGTGAATTCCTTTGTAGTGTTTTATCATTAACTCTGCTTTTAACCCAGAGGGAACTTGAAATCAGTTTAGTATCAATTGAGGCTAAACTTAGATTCATTGCGCCTCCTGCAAAAGTGGGTACAACAGATCAATCATTACCCCCTGACCATTGCATTCAACCTCGGTACCCTCGTCAAATGACGTGATGGACTTTGCCAACCTGACCTAGATTTTGAACCAATCAGGTGGCAGTTGGATGACCTTTCATTTGCGCGACTGACAAGAGAACGATAAAAACAACATTGTCTGCTCTAGTAAATAGCATGGCAGGTCATGTATTGTGAGGATAGGATTAGAACTGCAGATCGGATAAACAATTGTCCAGACAGGCCCCAGTTCATAGGTAAGGAATATGCATAGAATTTGTCCTCAACTCATAGAGTAAACAAATAATTCGCAAAAAGTAAGAAATTATATGGATAGGTGCTACCTAAAATGCAAGCGCATATATATTAGGATATTTTGATACATCAAGATCAATATTTAAAATGAATCCCATATTGGCTTGCCATAATGGCATACGAATCGTATGCTTATGGCATACGATTCGGTTGCTTAGGAACTCTTATTGTGACATCATTTCTATCCCGTTTTGACGTTACAACTTCTCAGTATTATAGCGACCAAGTCTCAAATTCGGTTTTAAAATGTTAAATTCTTCTTGTTAATAAATAATAGAGCATGAAACAAGCAGTAATTTTTTATTGAAAAATCTGCAAGTTTAGTTGATGCATAGATAGTTTATATAGAATTTATCTTATAGTAATCAATCTTCTACGAAAAAAAGAAGAATTATAATTGTATATACATGTGATCTCTTCCGCTTTCCTCAGTGGCAGTCGACTTCCGGTGGATTTGACCAGCTCATAATTGTATTGGGTTCAGATATAGACTTTATCATTTTTTTAAAGTGTGTTCTACCTATAAAGTTTGCTTATACTCGCTATTAATCAAATTTACATTGGATAATAATATTCTTAGGCATGATCACTCATATAATATAAATTATGGTTATATATATCGTATATATAGTTTCTAGATAACTTCACCCAAACCAAGACGACCCATGACACACCATTGACATAACACCTACTTGACCCTTACCAACTCGACTCCAGTAGGGAAACAGCCTGTGGCAACTCAACCCCACTAGATCTAGCATATATAGTTTTAGGCTGAATACTAAATGTACACATAATAAATTGTCATAATATTCATTCTTTTTCCCCTAATCCATATGCCATCCATGTGGCATGACAACATGACACAGGCATAGAGCCTTCTACACTTAGTATTTAGTCAGGTATTTAATAATGTAATTTCTGTTATGCGTAAGTGGCCTATGTAGATCTAAAATACCCCGCGGTCATTTTAATTATCACACTTGTCTACATGCATACTTGTGTTGAGTGTTACTAATTTCGGACTGCAGTAGTTCATGAATGGATATATAGCATTATACAGATAGATACTGATTTTGGTATCATATGTTAAGTCTCTGTATGGCCATGGCATTTGCTGGGGCATAATAGTAATCAAAGCAAAGCAATCTAAGCTTACCATTGTTTTTATTCCATATTTGTTAACAAGGTATTATTTATGTGTCAATTTGTGTAATACAGATTTTTTCGTCAGTTTGTGTTATACAGAGAGTTTGCCGGGTCTAGTTGGTTGGTGTCAATATTTGTAATGGGTCAAGCTTGTAGTGGGTCTTGTGGTTGTAGATACTGTATTTATAGACATTGTAAAAAAATTAATGAGCACTTTCTCCGTGAACTGCAGAACTTGGCATTTTCTAATGGCGCACAGGGGGAGTCTGCACCTACAATTATGGTAGCATGTATATACATGAAGGCTGCACTGAAATGGTTGGCTACAGCTTTATACCTGCAAGTCCGGTAAAATCCTAAACATTTCTAATTCAAAGGTACATACCCATATTAGATGTATATTGCTTTAGCCTTATGCTTGCAAGTCTGGTACAACCTGAAGCAATTTCAAAGCTGCCCGCCAGCTGTGCCCTATATAAAATTGTGTAAACATTAGCGTTATGCAGTATAAACTATAAATTAAATCCTGGCACAACCAAGGTGTGCCATCTGATAACTCATTCATCAAAACTGGAGCGACGGAGAAGAAAGTAAATTTTGCATACAAAAAGGACAGACAGCATTAGTCCTTCCACATTATATAACAATCTTCATGAAATTTTGTCATCAGATTTGTGTGGGAACCCTGTAAACTGTACACCTACAATGGACAACTGTACTTGAAGGATATATACATATGGACACCACCGTCCAACATTTTGCAAAAAATCACTTGTCCAAAGTATATCACATGTTATCACATATCATATTGGTTTTATCCATTTCAGGCATTGTCAGGAAGATGAAGATCAGAGCCATATTTCTCACAAGAAGAAACACAAGCGTAAGCATAGAAAAGAAGTGGAGGAAGCCAATGATCAAGGTTCTATTTCACCATGTTGGAAGTCAGACCAGAATCAGGAAGTGCCTGGATCCTATGCTAAGGAAGGGAAGCGGAAGCGGAAGTCACTGAAGAGAAGCGCATCGCCATCCGACGTCAGCGTCAGCAATGATGAGGATGACGTCATTGTTCCAAGAAAGGCGTCGAAGGTGCCTCGACAGTCCTCGGCTGCGGGTTCAGCAGACGCTGATGTTCAATTGGCGGCCAGTCCTGTCCCTGAGAGCCGAAAGGTCGCCGAGATGGTTGTAGACAAGGACCAGCTATGCGATGACACAAATTCCATGTCTGAGCATAAGCGCAAACGCCGTAAACGAAAGCACAAGAAGAAGAACAAGACATCCGACATGTCTTTGTCTTTCGTTTGTGACACGCCGGTGGCAAGCATGTTATCGCCGATATACAAGAGCTCACCGGCAGTATCCCCGCCCAATGTCAGCAAACCGCCAGGCAGCGGGTCCTCGAAGGTAAACACCGGGGCAGTTGCGACACGTGATGGAATGAACGCCGAGCGCAAGGTGATTAGGTCAAAGCGGACCTCAGCGAACGAGCGCTATCACGTTCATTTTGACTCCGATCAGGAGGAGACCGCAAAGCAGGATGAAAGTAAAGCGGACGATTCGCCGGCCAATAAAAACGAGGAGCCTAGTGTTGCAACAGGTGTTTCTACAGATAACAGCCAGCAAGCAGGCTCGTATAATAGTGTACCACCCCCACCGAGCTCTCAGTCGGAGAGAACGGCAGAAGATCTCAGACCGAAGGGCAAAACAGTGACAGTAAAGACACTGGCAAAGGGACCTTTCGCCAACGCCAAAGTGTTCAACAGACAAAGGTTTAAGAAGAATGCTTATTACCCCCTTAGCAAGGAGGAACAGTTAGCCACTGTTTGTGACAACAAGTCAGTAATCTATACGGTGAGTATGTGTGCTTTTTCGCATGTTTTGTGAACTCAAAGGTAAAATATACTTTACCAGCGTAAAGAAAGTGGTTGGATGGTGGTATTGAAGGTTTCGTTTCTAGGGAGGTACTGTAATGCCCACTCTCAATTTTAAGCGAAGCATGAGAAGCATTTCACATATTTATTTATATTTCAGCAGCCGCAGTTACAGTTCTAGGGCGGTGTAATAAACCATATTCAGACTACGCAAATTTTACTTAGCGCTAAGTGGAGTATTTGTCGAGCGATTATCGATTCCAAATAGAAAAGTATTCACCCAAGAGGTGGAGTTGCTGAATTAGGAAAGTGCTAAAATTATATGGAATATTATTTCTTGATCATGAGCATTACCAAAACGAACTGATGCGGATACGACGACAATGCACTTTTTATTTAATTTTTTTTGCACAGTTTATGAAACGGCCCCTGATCTATAACGAAAATCAAATTTGAATAAGAAATAACTTTGTTCTGCAGAATACCAATGGCACAACACCTTCGGACGACGCTGCTTCTGAGCAACCTGCAGAAACCACTACCGCCATAACGGATAACTTGGAGACTGCCATAGAACCTAAAGATTACAGTACATGCACCCCACTACATGGTCCTCCCCGTAATGGAGACGTAATCGCCTACAAGGTGGGATCCGTAGTAAACAGCCACGAATTTGTCTTCATGGAAACAATTTTTGATGAAAAAAAGAATCCTGAATTGTTCAGGTTTTGATTATGACAATATTGTGCTCTGAATATGGTGCTCTCTGGTACTCTGTCAATGATATTTGATGGCTAAAGATGCGTGTGCTGGTCTGTGTGTTGTATTGAATACAAAAAGCGGTTTTGATGTTTTGTTCAAGCAGCTATGCTGGTTGTATTTCCGTTGCGTTCTTACTTTACTATTTGCTTTGCCTGTTGCAGATCCTTGAAATGGGCGAGAATTATTGTCCCGAACTATCGGACTTCAAGGTAACTTTTATCTTTCTCAGACTTTATGGCATATTATATTAAACTCGATTATATAACTGTTTTATTTGTGTGGTTGACTTATGCATTACTTACTTCGAAGACGTCTCGAGTTTAAATATTGGAATACAGTTTTCTAACATGAAAAGTAGGCCTGTTATAATGGTAACATTAAGAATTAGAAAATACACGATACTGGTTCCGAAATGCCAAAGCTTTATTAGGTACTAGGATTGATTTGGCACAGACTATGGATTTTCAACTGGCGAAATAAATAGACATTCTTTTTAGGAAGCCAAGGTGTTGTGCTACGATCCCGCTACACAAAGAGTAGACCTGGAACTAATTCACGCTGGAAAAGGTGGGCCCACGTGTTTCGTTTTTGTATAATGGCCACGTCATCACGTTATCATTTTAAATTTGTTATGGATGTCACAACGTTAAGTATATCGTCGGGCTGGCGCAGGGACAGTAAGTATTTAAACGTAAGCGTGCTCGAGGTCACACGAACTCGTATCATGATGTGGGACAATGAAATGTTAAAACATTTGGTTTCGATTGCTTTTTTCGTGCCACTTGTCTGCCGGTCGGCAAGCCAAGACAGGTTTTACATGTTGAAGCCTCAGATATACTACCAGTGCGTGACTGGATTAGGTCTAACACTGCCTCTAAATAGCTGGATTCTGAACAAATGTGAACACATGCGATTTAAAGGCAATGTTGTCATTTAGAGTTTACCCGTTTTATTTGTTTGCGTTTTTAGAAAAAAATAAAGAAGGCAGATTTGAATTAACTATTGAAGATGACGAAGAAATATTAACGAATACAGGCGCCGATCAAAAGGTTATGGTAAGTGTCCGAAGGAACTGACTATTTCTCTGATGCTAACCGTTAGTTAGATCATGTATTGAATTATTTTTACCGCAAGTTTACATAAAGTTGGTCCGGTAACTGAATGTTATTTGAAGAACTGGCGAATATACGAAGAAATTAATAGTGTCATGTATTAAATTATTTTTACCACAAGTTTACATAAATTTGATCCCATAACTGAATATTAGTTGAAGAACTGGCGACTATACGAAGTAACTAATAGCGTCAGAGTGGTGCGATAGTTTTCTCTTCATGGAAATAGTAATATATAGATTAACACTCCTGGAATACATTTTCTGCAGGTGCAGCTGACGTGGACGTCCTTGGTAGACACGCGACTGGTGTGAGCGCCGCGCCTTCCTACTCCGAAGAGAGGTTATTATATACACCCAGATGCGGATTCAAACCAGTCACTCGAGAGATTGCGTTGTACTTATTTTGTATTACTAACTATTTGATCGGAGGATACTAATAAAATAAAATGAACAATATAATTTCGTGGCGATGTGTGGCTTTATTGATTTGTACAATGAACACCCGACCAGTACATAGTGTGTGAAGACATGGAACATTGCATATACAAAAGACGTACGAAAACTTGTACCAAATGGTCCCGTTGGATTGTTGGTGCTTCAGGCTATATACACATGGGGCCAAGGACCCTCTGAAAACATTAAAATGAATGATTAAACTACCCCAGACAGTGGCGTTTAAAGCAGCAACCTGTCGGATTGTGGGTCGATACGCTACCTCTCGACCACGGCGGCTCCCTCCCAAAGGCTACGCCACTGGCCATCATCTGACATGTATTTAGGGGTGGGGGGAGGTACATATAAATTTGCATCCGGGAAATTATCTACATCTGAAATATTATGCCGCCATTTCTACCTATGGTAATACATCATCGCTAAGTATCTGGGGACAAACCACTGTACGTTGTACCGTTACAGTCGGTATACAATACAACCCTGGCCTACACATTGTTTCAACCAGTGGTCCATCACAAGGCATCTATTTGAAACGGGTATTTAGTAGATTTCACGAGCAATGCTAAACACCTAGGTATTTTCATTAATCTCACTCCGACTCTACACTTGATACACCCAGTCCGGTATGCACATATATCCCAGCTTCATATCTACGACAGGCTGTATCATCCCTGTAAGTCCCTTCACTTCGCGGATAGTAATAAAGTCCACCAGGTTCCTGAACACCTTGCACGCGGTCCATCACAAGGCATCTATTTGAAACGGGTATTTAGTAGATTCCACGAGCAGTGACGTCACACCAGGCATGAAGCCTGCAGCTATTTCCACACAGCGAAGAATCTTCTTACTTAACGCAGTTCTTTCGTTCTCCATCTGCAAAATGACAATAACAACAATGGGCTAAGACGCGTACCAGGATTCTATGACGCAAAAATTCTCGTTAATATCAAGTATAACATTTATAACGATGTCGAATCCACATTTGATGCCATTTGATCGAGTATCGAATATTGTCTAACAAGCTAAGAGTATATGTAGGTGATGTTTTAACCTGCTTGTTCCATTTTTCTACAGTTCTAGTATGGATCATTCTACACGAGAGCAAGTTACCTCCAGGTCACACCACAGAATTTGAGAATCGAATGCATCCGCTAACTGTGTCACAGCATCAACTTCCACATAGCGCAGCAAATTCTTCACTGAAAAAAATCGCAGAACTGAGTAAAACGTCTGGCATGCACGATCCCCGTAAGTTAGTTTTATATGCTCATTATACAGTAGTTTTCGATTAATGCGAAGTTCACAAAATGTAGTGAAAGCATCTGTAATATTGTTTTCTAATTTGTATAGGGTAACCTGCAGCGCCATCATCAATATTATGCATAGCGCTACATGTATATGTTGCCGGGTAAGCAATGTGTTTTTGTGGTTAGGGAAATAATAATTTAGTTTGAGCGTTGACTCCCATGAACATTTGCGCGGGCATTCGCGAACTCGCTCCCGCCCGCGCGTTCCCGCGCGACTTGCTCCTGAGGAACCAAAGGGTAAAGTGTGTGTGCCACGATTTTGTCTTGCTCAGAGTTAACTTGGTTTTGGGAAAATAAACAAATCACAATTTGTTTTAATGGGACTTTACATATTTTATTCCCCGATATCACCATAAAAGCGTTCGTCAAAGTAGCAAAAGTTAGATCCGGCGGGTCTATTTCTGGGAGCATTGCATCTGAGCGTTACCCTGAGCGTCACAAGATTGACAGGTAAGCTTTGATGCAGTGCGTAGGCATCTGTGGTCGAGGGCGTGTATTGTTTTTATGGCTGAGCGCATTTCGCTGAGTTCAAGCCAATGAGCAGAGAGAATCTGAGTCTCAATATAAAAGCACATGCGTTTGTATTCCCCTTTGACGTCACTTTCATCGCTCGCAGAAGTTAAATTGGTAGGTGCGAAAACAAGTGGAAAACCTTCTACTATTTCAGGCGTTATAGCTCGATAATATAAGCGTAGACCCATAAAATATACATTGACCGAGAAGGGTCTAATACACATGTGACAGTCCAACAGTCAGTTGGTTCTTTTTACCTTCTGTTGCCACTATAGTCATTTTCCCAGCGAAGTACGAACGGTCGATCTTATGCATTGATCTTTCAACTTCAATGAAGCTACAAAGATGTCATGAAGTGAGATATGGTGAGTACATTATATTGTACTGCTATCCGTCAACATGCAATCATCATGAAGCTTCAATCTACATACAAGTACTTATAATAGTAACATATCTTTGATATACCCTGCGTGAAAAGCATGTAATCTTTACAATTATACAAGTAATTATACAAGTAAAATGCACAAATAGACCAATTATGATTTGTGTAAAACGCACCAGGTTTTAAAAAAAGAGACCCATTTAAAGCCTATTTAACATTTATCTGCATACTACCTCAGCCTGTTAGTTAGATCTATCATGAAGACTACATAGTCTATTCGTGGACGTTCTCCAGTGGTATCTTCAGGTAACGGTAGACTTGTTGCTGTACGTCTTAAAACCAAAAACAAAACAAGCTGCTCATATATATGTCACACGTAAAGGTATCCAAGTCAATAAGGGGGTACAAGTAAGTCTGTGTGTTATCATATATATTATACCAGTACAAGCTAATAGGCAAATCTTGGTAAACGGTAAATGTTACTAATACTACTACATGTATCTTTGTAAATTGAGAAACACTTTAGCACCTGAGACTGAATCAATTCGTCTTTGGAATTAGTGAATTTCGTGGTTACCGTAAAGTGTTTTTTTGAAGCCGCGGCTTCTATTAAAAATTGCATGATGAATTTTCCGGACTTGACCGCAAGATGGCGGTGCGGCTTTAAACACGGCATGTTTCCGATTTCTTGTGAGCGTGGCAGGGTGGCGGGTGGGGTGGGGGGGGGGGGGGTATTTGAAGGGAACAGTGGATATGGTGGGGGGGTGGGGTGGAATACGCAAATCGATGTTGCCAAAATAATTTATTATTGCATCATAACGTCATCAGTGTATACGGCTGCCGTCCTCACCCTAACAACAATAGGTTAATTGCCCAGACAGAAACTTGATACTGGGTGGGCGTGACAGTGATTCATACATATACAGTAACTGCCAGGCGAGCCAGCCACTGGTGTGACACTCGATAAGAGGTTGGCTGGGAGAGGGAGAGGTGAATATTGTTAGTTGTCGCGACTGCTTGTATAAACAATTGGTTGGTTGGTTGTTTATTCATTATGTTTAACCACTTTTGGTCATATCGCATCAATGGGAGAAGGAAGGGAAGAGCGGAGCCATGTCCCCGGGATAACCCCCTACTCTTGACGAAGAAGGATACGGGATCGTTATCCTGCGACCACACGGACATGACCACAGCGGGGCTCGAACCGCCGATCCACGTGCCGTTAGGCTCTCAGGAGGCCTGAGCGAGCGCTCTAACCCACTGAGCTATCGAGGCGGCCTCTATAAACAATTGACGCCAGAGTAATTGGCTTGGTTGGCGCAGGATGGTATTATGATAATACCATAAGTAAGTATACAGGAAAGGGCAGTGGGTAGCAGGGGCAGTCAAGATCCAGGTTTGGCTTATAATAGGTAGTTTTCTGGAAATGGTTCTGGGTGCATACCGACCGGGTTTAGAGGTTTCTAATATGTATGCAGCTTCAAAAAGGCAGTTTACGGTAATTTGGATGAAAGACGATTTGAAAATCATGATGTCGCCACTGGGAATCAAACCCAGGACCACCGGCTAAGTATGTACAGGTACTCACATCTGTATGGTCCATTGATCTGATGCTGAAGAGTTTATAATGGCTTTAGCAACTTTGTGCTTTCCAACACCTTCCACACCAACAATCTGGGAATGATTAAACAATGTCATTCAAACACAGTTATGTTGTGTACATATATATACATGTATACGTAAGTTAAAAATAAAATATTATATGTTATTACACAGGATTTATTCACAAATAAGGTGTCCAACCTGGGCATCATCAGTATCATATACATGTAGGTACTTTGATTAGTATCAGGCACTAAAGACGCTGAAAATCCTAAAGATTACTTGACCAAAATGTAATCACCTTATGCCACTAACAAGAACTTTGAGGTTTACAACATTTTATACATAGATAGCAGCAGCATTTGGGGGCACTAAACTAAGAAAAAACTCCTGTTTATCAGGTTGACATAATATAAAGGCAATGGTTGGCCATAGCCATATAATTCTTTGTTTGCTAACAGTCCAGATAGGTGAGTAAGCAACTCATAGTTAGTGATATCAATGATTAGGAGCAAGTCTGAGACCCTTCCGGTCAAAACTTTTCGACTTTGTCAACACAAAATTTTGACTTTATAAACTTGAAATTGTTTGTGCATGCACCTGCCATTTCTTTTCCATTACAAAAAGAAAAAGCAAGATCTTTACTTATTTTTTATTTACCTGTTTCAAATGGTTAATTAATGAGAAACTATTTCTTTTTACCTATGTAAAATGGGTAATAGGCTAAAGGTACACCTTTGTTTCACCCATTTCCCAGAACAAAACGCAAGAGAAAAATTGTCCCCCTGCACTGTAACACTATCCTGCTATATTATCCTTTTTCATGATTTAGAGAAAATTTTATACTAACTCTCCATTAGTAGCAGATGCACTGTCACAAATATACTACAGCACAGACAATGCAATGATCTAGCTGCCATGGCAGGAGCTTGGCTAGCCATACAAGGAGTTACTTAAAACAAATAAGAATTGTACAGTCTTGGTGTCAGTGATTTTTAGAGCAACAAATTACAGAAAATATATAATGGCCTCTTTCCTTTAGGCTAGGACCGATAGGCTGCTCAGTATACTCAACTTTTTCCTGGCCTGCTGGTAGGGCTATGCCAAATGTCAATGAAATATTTACTCCAGCCTATATACTGGGCCTGTTTCCTTGGGCAATGACTGGTAGGCTGCTCAGTATACTCAACCACTTTCTGGCCTGCTGGTAGAGCTATGCCAAATGTCAATGAAAGGTTTACTCCAGTTATATCCAGTTCATTTGGAGGCAATAGAACCAGCCCAGTCACTTTTCAATCAGCCGCTAGTGTAGTAATGACCTTTTTATGCTATGAATTAATTTTGTTGTGGTTATATCACGATTAACTCATTTAGGTATGATGTTTTGTGATCCTGTAGCCTGAAAACAATGATGTTACTGCTATAACACAGTTTGCAATAGAATGACAAGTAACTTGTCATCCCATTGCCGACTGTCTTACAGTGTGTTTTGTATATGCTGTAGGGACCCCTATCCTACCTTCTCCCTCCACTGATTAAGTGTACCTGTGGTCTTATGACAGTAGTGTCATATTTTCAGGCTACTGATCCTATAGTTTCTGACCAGTGTATGGACTGGACAGCCATACTACCAGAACAGCTGTATGGTTTTTGGGTGGGTGGGGTGGCCATTTATACGGATAAGGGTTGAAGGAGGAGGGATGCATGAAGCTAGCAGCCAGATCGCTTGACTGGCTGAATGCATACTGTGCAGCTGGGGGTGGAGGCAGGAGAGGCTCACACTGGGGATGGGTGTGAAAATGGATTAATTGGTATTCTTTGATAAAATTCAACCCAAAAAAGATGATTGATTAATGCAATATTTTATAGATATTTAGATTTACAAGTCATGTCTTTCTAGGATCTGACGATTCCAATTCAAAGCTCTCCCCCCCCACCCCCACCCACATTAGGGGTGGGGAGACCATATGGCCGTTCTGGTAGTACGGCCGTCCTGTCATTTGACCTATACTGTAGTGTAGTATAGACCTGCTCTCTATTATCGCTCACACAAGAATGATTATATCCCTATCATATAAGCTTGACCCGAGGACATAAGCTTGAGCGATAATAGGGATCAGGTCAGAAACTGCAGGATCACCTGCTGTTTCATTAACACACCAAAATTACGGCAGTATTCAGTGAGGGCAGCTTGTTCATACATGGCAAAACATCGACAACATCGAACGACATTTTAAATGTTGTCGCTTTCAAACTGTTTAGATTTTAGCTTGTGTATTTCTTCAGAGAATAGTTTTCGACAAGGTACCAAGGACTTTACAGTTTGCGTGCTGCGGACGGTGCAGTGAGGCATTTGGAGATAATAATAATAATAAGCTTAACAATAATAATAATAATAATAATAATAATAATAATAATAGAAAAGGGGGAGGTTCACTGCAAACCTGCGACCGGTGGGTTGGGGTGTGGGGGTGTGGGGGGGGGGGGTCCATACTTTAGAACGATTTTGCATAGAAAAACGGCAATTCTTCCTCAACCCCCCTTGGATCCGCCACTGTCCGTCAGCTGTCACATCAGTAACTATACCCTTAATTAGCTTTATGCTAATTCAATCGGCAGGTTTGTTAAAAATCACATGTGCAGAGAACTTCTTTTTTTTTACTTTACGTACATTATCAGGTGAAATTAACTATAATTAACAGGCTACTCATCCATAAACAAAACAAGATAGTTGACAGAAACTAGTCATTTTTATTCGTAAATCAAATTGACACAAATATACAAAACGTCCCAAAAATGCAACGCAGAACATGACAGCGAGACATACTCTTCTGCTATTCAGATATCTGTTTATAATGGCTTTTTCTAAGGACGAGGACCTATTTATTCCGTGTGCTACAACAGCATACAGCTTCAAACCGTTAGCTGACCCAAAGCTGGAGGAGGCCAAGGAAGGGTCAGATAGCAGCACTGAGCCAAAAAGCGAGCGGCGGTACCAGCTTAAGGCTGTGACAAGCTGTTTCGATCTCCCGGTAGAGGGCTTACAAGCTCCCTCTGTTGGCAGAGGACCGAAAAGGACTCAAGTGATCATGTGACTATTCTCAAGCGTCATCGTGTTTACGTTCACAACACTCACAACGCGTACAAACTTCGCAATCCTTGCCAGCGCCACAAGACGTACTCAAGGGGTTGAGCCTTATTCGGTTGCCTGATTGCGGGGTTCAAAATCAACGATATAAGAAATTGTTTTGTCGGTAATGCCACATTTATTTATGACTATTGTAGATGTGAAGCCACGAAGCATGCACCGACATGCATGATCGAGCATGTGCCAAATATATTCGAGGACCCGGTGTGGTATGCGGGATTGTCCCCCATGCGGAGATGTCCCCCCTGCATCTGTCATAATGGCACCGTACGATCACATGGAGCGGAGAGGGTCTCAATATCATGTATTTTACATGAGGGGGACAGCTGCGCATGGGGGGACACTTCCGCATGTCACACCGGCCGCCCGCCATACAATACATAATTAATATACATAGATCTATGTGTATAATATACATATGTACATTATGTATTGTATGGCGGGGACTTACAGAACTACATAAGAGCTAGAAGAGAATATGCGTTAGGTATTAGTAAAAAGAAACAGCAGTGGAAAGATGAAGAAACAGAGAAAGTGAGACAAGCTATGGTAACTACAGAAAGCTGTTGGAGGGCTTGCAGGCAGATCAAAAAGAGTGCTGGTGTCACAGCACAGCAAGGTAGCATATCTCCAAAAGAGTGGAATAGGCATTTTTCAACCCTCTTAAACAGAGCAAATAGGATGCTATTAAGGAAAGCTATCTTCGAAAACTCGTGGCCCAATTTCGATGTTCCACACACCCATTAAACATAGAGAAAGGCAGATATTTAGGAATCCCTAGGGAAGAAAGACTGTGTATGTATTGTAAAAATAATGGTGAAAGTGTTATAGAAGATGAGATACACCTAATCTGTTTTTGCCCTTTATATCAAGCGTCACGAAAAAAATACCTACTTGAAGTCACAGACCAGAAGCAGAACTTGAGTTGGGAATTTACCTTTTTGATGATGTCAATAGATACCCCCACCCTATATAACATTGTGCTATTTCTCCGCGATGCGTACAAATTAAGGGAAAAACTGTTTCAAAATGTTACCTTATTTACTTGATGTTATTTGTATATACATATATTTGTACTTTGAGGCTGTGAGCCTACAGTGCACAATAAACTGATTATTATTATTATTGTATGGCGGGTGGGGTCCTCGAATATATGGAGTTAAGTGCTCATGGACATGGGTGTAGTCACGGACAGGCAAGCAGTAGTAAAGACAGTGGGCAGACACATACAAAACAGCCAGAAATGGTGGGGGTAGTAAAGTCAGACCCCCCACTCACCTGTGATTGAGGCTCCTGTGGTATTACTTGCCTAACTTAAATTGACAAGATAGTCATTATACTGTCAACTTTGTATACAAGGCAGTTCCCAGCAGTTGGGCACAGGTGCCGTAAATCAACTGACCAGAGGGGGGCGGGTGGGGGGGGGCAGGGGTCTGCACCACCTATATATAGAACAAGCAATTATCTCCCCAACCCTTGCTTGCATTATAGTTTGAGTAGGTACTGTCTTATGTTGAAGTGTGTCTCACTACATATTAGATTTAGAGATTCTATAAGCCTAGATGATTGGGGATTGAGGGGGCGTCAGATAATGTATACCATATATACCAGACAGTAGCTTGGTGGTAGTGTATATGTACATTACTGAAGACTTGTGAGTGGGGTGGGGAATCAGCTGAAAACTGGTTACCGGGGTTGGGGCTCTGAACATAATTTTGGCTTCTGAAAACTTGTGATCAGAGGTGGGGAGGTCTTCGCCGCAGATAGCATTCTTCCTCAAAAAGGGAGAGGGCTCCATGCCTCTGATAGCCTAAATTTTGCAAGGAAAAATGGCATTATCAAAAAAGGGGGGAGCAGACCACCTAAACCCTTCCTCTGGATCAGCCCATGCGTCACACAAACTCATTATACGCTTTTATATGCTTATTCTATTTCTAAACAAAAGTAGACAATGCTTCAATATCTCAAATAAGGTAAGTTAATTCAGGGCTGTGCAACAATCAATATAGATTGTTAAGTCAATTTGAACTGGCATTGTTGGCCTCTTTGAACAGTGTAATTCCTGGGACAGATAAAATGACAAGGATCGAGTCCTGGCAATAATTGTGATGACATAATATTTTTTCATATGAACTGCAGGTCTAGTAGCTGCTGTCTCATGTTGGGAACTGATGTACATCTGACTAAATGTCCATCCAGGCAAATTGACATAGATGTATCTGCTTTAGACATGGTTTGCTGGTGAAAGATATGAATATACATCTGCAAATTCATCTACTGTACCATTCCTTATTATATGTGGTCTAAGCAAGTGTAGAACCATTTCCAACTCTGGACATATTTCCCCCGATCAAGACACCCCAGGCATATTTTCTCCCAGCAAAATGTATGGTGAAGTCAAATATTCACTCACAACATAGAGTTGATGGTAACTGGCACTTGATGATATATGGTCTGCAAAGCATCAGTGTCCATGAGGATTGTCTCATTTCCGTTCACCATACAGATGCAGTTGATCAATTGGTTAATAGTTGTAAAGTTGTAATTTGCATTGTATGGCTATGAGATATAAGCATGCAATCCATCATATTTGACATTTAAATGGCCTTACACTATATCTAGCTATATCTATACTTGGTGGAAAACAAATACTTCAGTTGAGGACAATTTTACTGTATCATAAATAATCAATTTGCATGTCTTTTTCAGGGTTATACTTTGCAGTTGCTGACTCAACAGAGGGAAGATGTCCCAAGTAAAGCTGAAAGAGCCTGGTATCCTCAGAGTCTTCTTGTCATCACCCTTTAATGGCATGTCAGAGGAGAGAGAAGAACTTACCAAACATTACTGGCCTATCCTGCAATCCTACTGCAACTCCAAGGGTGTGCAGTTTATTCCAGTCGACATGAGATGGGGGATCACCACAGAGCAGTCAAATGATTCCTTGACAATCGATATCTGTCTGAGAGAAATAGACCGATCTGATATATTTGTCGGATTTTTCGGGCAGGTTTGTTTTTGTCAATTTTACAATATGTTACAATCAACTGAAGAGTAGCCTTTACAGCTACTGATTATCTGTTATATATCGCAAACTGATTAGGAGGAGATTTTAGCAACATTGCAAGGCAGTTAATTCAGGCACCTTCCGACGACAGCCAATTATACAATCAATTTCACCTGGTAACATAAACACAGAATAAAAGGGTACAATATGTGGGATATGATATTGTTTTCCAGAGATATGGTTGGCATGGTGAAGAAGACAAAGACCTGCAGAAGAGCTTTGAAGTCGCCATGGCGAACTACCCCTGGCTGAAGCAGTACACCGATCGCAGTGTGACCGAACTGGAGTTCCTCCACGGTCACCTCAATCACCCTGGACAGATCCCGGCATGCATCTGTTTCAGGGACAAGGTATATAACCCCTATTTCGCCATGCATGAATACCGGCATTCAGGTGTGCTTGCATTTATAGTCACATTTTACCTAAACGGGTCTATATATATTCGATTAGTTGGACCAGATAACATATAAAGGTTCACACAGGTTCGACGCACAAATACCCAACTCGTCACACGCCTGTAATAGTTTTTTCGGGGCTATACCCTGTGGCTGATTTCACGAATGCAGTTTAGCCGACTACGCCGGGGCTTCGCCGACTAAAGTTACCATGTAAATGATGAGCGACTTTAGCCGTTTAAGCCCTGTAGTGGGCTAAACAATGAACATGATATAGGCCACTGGTGTAGTGGTGAGTGCACTAGACCGCAGATTCGCAGGTTCCGCCTTCGAATCCGAGCCTGGTCACGTAATCTGGGGTGTGTTTCATCCATCCATCGTCCCGAGAGGCACCTTGGCCCAATTTAGCCCTTTTTTGGGAACAACAGCCACCTAAATCATTTCATTTCAATTGTTTTGCTTCCCTGTTGAAGGCCCATGACGACCTGTTGCGTGATAAGGCCGCAGAGGAGGGTAAGGCGCGGGAGGTGAAGATGTATTCTAGTGAAAGCGACCATGCCACAGCTCGCATGGATGACCTGAAGGCCAGAGTCAAGGAGACCGAGCCACAGGTACTACTTATGTGTATAGAGCCCTGTAGATTACCCACTCTTACTTACAGGTAAAGCGAAATGCGCATAATGATAAAATGTTTATTCAGTACTTTAGGCAAAACGCCCATGGTACATATATACAATTTCGGATGCAATATTCCGGAAACCAACATGTCTTTATACAAATATAAGCTACAGCGATGCTAGAAATGATTCTATTAGGTTGAATGCTTCGTAAACAAAAATGGTTAAATTCATAATAATGTTTTCGTTTTTATATGCATGTATTCCATGAAGACAATTTATACCCTGTTGACTTCGATCCGCTCATTAAGTGGATACAAACGTGCCATGAACGCATTGCCCTTTGTCACGTATATAGAAATGTTAAAACATGCATTTTTATTTCAGTGTCTATATGTTGATATGGCTTATGAAAGTCCTAAAAAGGTAATTTTTTTTTTCATTTTTTTTTCCATTCCTGCCTCCACATGGTTTGTAATATTACATTCATGTTATGCATATCACTTTGATTTACAAGCAAATTTATATTAAAGGCAGCATTGAAAAAATATATAAGGGATTGGATTTCGTTGATGTACGTCCTTCACTCTAACACGATCGCATCAACCGACCATCTTACTACAGGGGGCCGAAAAGATGTTTTCGGTGATAAGTGAACACATTAAGAATGTGATGCTAAAGCCGGACTCGAATCAAGCCGTAATCAGCAAGCGAGACGAGAGCCTGGCGCCACACAACGCCTTTCTGGAGAGTCGGAGCGGCCTCTACGAAGGCGGAGAGTGCTACCTGGAGCAGCTCAACGCCTACATGGAGACTGGTACGCTAGGCTATATTTGTCATCAATGATATGGCGATAGTGTTGCAGAGAATATATAAAAGGTCAGCTCCATATATGTAGCTATGGATCAATTAATTTTGGGACTTGAAATTAAAGACACACAAACCGTAGCAAAGTTTCTCTAGTTGAGGAGGACAAGGAGTCACGAGTATCAGTAACGGCCGCTGAACCCACCGCGTCCAATTGGAAGGGATTATTTGGCCACGGATACGTTGCCATCGGAACGCATGTTAATTAAATGCTAATTATTATCTATAATTAATATGCCCTGGCACCTTCGTCTAGGGCATATTTCTTCCAAGCCGGTTTCATGTTCCCGTATCTGCATCTAATTGACCTAAAACGCTGCCATTTATCGACAATCTCCTGTAGGTGGCGCTCCGTATTTGATCGTGGGCGAGCCCGGAAGCGGCAAAACTGCACTGCTGAGTCGATGGCTGAAGGAGCAGATGACGTCATTTCCGGATAGAGTCTTTGCCTATCACTTTGTGGGCTGCACGGATCGCAGTACAGGTTTGAGAGTAACTTAAAATACCGAATTGTGGTAATACGCAGCAATATAGCCTTTCAAGATTCACGTAGAGAAAATTTGAAAGTTGAGACAGACCCCAGATTGTTGTCGGTCGATGGGCAAACAAATCGGCCAACTTAAACATACATGTATCTAAATAAGCGACTTGGAAATATGCGCCGTTCTTGTTAGTTAAGGCGGGGTGATTATGTCCTAAGTGGTGGTGATTGGTGGCGAGTGGTGGTATCTCCCAAGGCTGGTGTTCGGGTGTGATCCACGGCGGGGGTGGAGTGGTGCTGGCTGGTGGTGCATGGTGGTTTCTCCCAGGGCGGCACGGGTGGGGTGTTACTCTATTGACTGGAGCTGGGGCTGAGCCCCACCGACGGGGGTGGGTGGTGCTGCCGGGCAGCGAGTTGCAGATGTTCCCGCGGCCAACCGGCTGGGGTAAGGTGGTGCCGCAGTTGTTCCCAGGGTTGAAGCTGGGGCGAATTGCAGATGTTCAAAGGGCGGGAGCTGGGGCTGAAGCTACCGGGCAGGGAGTTGCAGATGTTCCCAGGGCTAGAGCTGGGGCCAAAGACAACCGGCAGCGGTGAGGTGGTGCTGCCGAGCAAAGAGTTGCAGATGTTCCCAGGGCTAGAGCTGGGGCAGAGGCCCACGGCCGGGGGTGGGGTGATGCTGCCGGGCAGGGAGTTGCAGATGTTCCCAGGGCTAGAGCTGGGGCAGAGGCCCACGGCCGGGGGTGGGGTGATGCTGCCGGGCAGGGAGTTGCAGATGTTCCCAGGGCTAGAGCTGGGGCAGAGGCCCACGGCCGGGGGTGGGGTGATGCTGCCGGACAGGGAGTTGCAGATGTTCCCAGGGCTAGAGCTGGGGCAGAGGCCCACGGCCGGGGGTGGGGTGATGCTGCCGGGCAGGGAGTTGCAGATGTGCCAATGCCTGACAGCATTGAACAGTGATATAACGTGATTGTTATGTCACAATGAGAACATTAAACAGTAATCGTGCACACAACAGCTGATTTTTATTCTGTATTTACGCCTAGGGGCTTTATAATGGGGGATAACGTGTGTTCTTTCACCAGATCCCAAGGACATCATGAGACGGATCATCTGTGAGCTGCGCCACCACAGCGGGCGGGACGTGGAGGACGGCAGTCTGGACGCCCTGGAGGCGGACCAGCTGATCGCCATGTGGCGACAGTGTGTCATGGACCTGGAGGGGCAGCCACTCACCGTCACCGTCGTCATTGACGGGCTCGATGCGGTCATCAGGGAGAGCAAGGTCTCTAAGGTAACGTTACCCGTACGCGTGGGTAGACGCTGGATTCATCGGGGTATGTTTAATGTAATCTGATTATGTTTCTGGGGCTTGAGTTAGCATTAATTAAGCTGTTTTGTGCTTTGTGTTTCTAGCCTCTGTACTGGCTGATCAAGTTCCCGCCTTGGGTCCGAGTTGTGTGCTCCACACAGAGCGAGGAAAACAAGGAAGAGTTGATCCGAGAACGAGGCTGGCAGACGCTGACTGTCCAACCACTGGACCTCTCCACTAGAACAAAAATTTGCCAGGTAAAAAAAAAAACATTTCGAATTCATAAGCCCGTAGATCTAGCTTGAAAAACTTGCTGTTAACATTCCTGACCAATTTGCATTATTTACTAAGAATTAGCATTAATTACAAACTGATGTCATCAGTTCCATATGTTACGGCGTTAGATGTGGGGTGTTCGGCCTGCAGTCCGGATATATTCACATACCCCAGCAAAATGTCGTTTACTTTTATTAAGGGTCAGAGGAAGAACGATTTTTTTTCTATATAGGTGTTCTTTGTCTGAATGACCGAAATCTGGCACACCGGTTGCCCGCGAACTCCGCACAAAATTAAAATAAACAAACTAAATGCCGAAAACCGCACAGACTGTCCGGCAATACATATATTAAAGCCATTTTTGTGAATTGTTATGCTCTACCGTGCTCTATTTGACTGCCAATGTAGGAAGCGTTGACTCTTCGAGGGAAGACGCTATCAGAAAATCAGCTTGGAAGAATCGTGAATGCAGAGCAAACCCAAAATCCTCTGTTCTTGACTGTTGTTATGGAGGTAAGAGCAGGATTCATATCGCATAGACAATCATATATCACGACTGCTCACTTTCTGCTTTCCTATCTTAATTGATACCCTGCATTTGTTGAATACTCTATTCACAAATTATCTGTTGCTCTTTTAAATTAAGTATTGTTTGATGGAACTAGTGCTAATATAAATGATCATACATGCGTATGTACAGTATGACTCGCCGGGCGAACATGTAAGCAACGTGTGACAATATATATGCTGTTGGATATTGCAGAAAACATATAATGTTGTTATCTATTATGATGTGGAATTTCTTTTTGCACAGGAATTGTTTAACTTTGGATACTTTCGAAAACTGGATGAGAGAATTGACAGCCTCGTAACCTCTGCAAAGTAGGTCTTCGAATTCCCGCCAACATTTCTCAAGTTAAATAAATTGCCAAGTTTAAAGAATATTTGTCTTATGAAACGTTATTGTATCGACCAATATCCTTAAGCGGCTTACACAATTTGTATTACTTAGCCGGTATTATTAATTATGTTCGTCATATTAAGTGGTTATGTTACTATTTAAACCTATTTGAACTACTACAGCACTCAAGAGCTATTCAGAAATTTCCTGGCAAGGCTGGAAGGTGATTACAATAGCAAAGAATATGGCGAAAACTTAGTTGAAAAGGTGAGTTTTTTTTAATCGTTTGGCTAATTAATTGTTACTGAAGATTCTAATGTAGCTGCAATGTGACGGTTTGGAAAACCAGGTGCCATCTGACGTTTCCGCTATTTATAAAACGTCAGGCTCAGCATGACGGATGCGGTGTATTAGGAAACATTGTAGCACCCCCCAAAATGGACGGCACATAATTACGAGTTCTTACCTTTTACTTTCGGTTCATGCATTATGTTACTACATTATAACCCTGTCGTGTTGTTGCTTTGCTCATGTTGTTAACATATTTGACAAACGCATTTGACGAAGTCAAAACATGTCTGACCTCGGTCTTCGCTACAGAGCCGTAGTTCCAATCATGAAGTATTGATCGATGCCTTCAAGTATAAAATAGTCCTCCCGGCAGACGCCGTTGTGTCACGTGATGTCCTCTCTGTCAGGTGATGTGCGCCTTGTACGTGTCTCGCACGGGTTTATCCGAGACGGAGCTCTGCGACATGTTCCACATCCCCACCCAGGCCTGGTCACGACTGTACTACGCCATGAACAAGTTTCTCATCAACCGCTCAGGATACTTTGGGTAAAAGCGATAACAACATATATAAATATAAATATATAAATATGTTATTTCCCTCGGGCATCTACTAATATAACGACAAAGGCAGATGATTTTTTTTTTTTTTTGGGGGCGACCCATAAAGGCATATCAAGTGGCGAAATCTTGTATCCCTAATTCACTCTGATTCCATGTTTTAAATAAGCTTCTAATTTCTCATCTTCTTGTCTGTCGTGTGTCTCTCCGTCCTTAAATGTCCTGGGTTCCTCTCTAACTTAACCCAGAGAGCGGCCAGACATACTTTCTATATAAGCTTACCCCCTTTTGCCCATCCATGCGCAGTGCGCTGATCGCTCGTTATGTGATACCCACTAAGATGCACCCACCCACCCGCTTATATCGTCCCACCTCAGACCCTTCACCGTAATGTGGTGAAATATTCATTGTGTGGCCCTGGCTCATACGTCTCTGAATCGCTCGTCACGTGCTTTGGCCCTGTTGTTTTTATGTAGGTTGTCTTACGTGGAACTAAAGGAAGCAATCTACAGCCGATACCTCGGCAATCCGGAGGAAAAGTGAGTTTGCTTACCACGGATAATTAAGTGTCATTTGTTGATGAAACCAGGCTATTTGGCTTATCAAGTTACTAATATGATAGTTTCGATTCTATCTCATCTTTCGTAAGTGCATTACATTAAGGGCAAATATTTTGGCTATGTACGTTGTCCATGACGGAGATACCTAACCGACCTGTTTCGTCAGCATCTATGAAATGTAATAAGGTTACGTAACTAATGCTACCATAATATATGGCAGTATTAGTTACGTAACCTTACGTAACTTTATTACATGTAACAATATTACAACCTTATTACAATGTAATAAGGCTAATGTAATAAGGTTACGTAACTAATGCTACCCTATGTATATGGTAGTATTAGATACGTAACCTTACGTAACCTTATTACATGAAGATATATGCCATATATCTTCATGTAAAGCGACATATGTAAGGTATAATGTACGAACGTTTAGTTTACTGTATCAAAGGCTTTTTCAAAATCCAGTGAGATAATTTAACCGATTCATTTCTTCCATGAAATTCAGAATGCTAATTCAGAATGAGATTTGAAATATATTCTAGTTTGATATCAGCATTTTTTTTCAAACAGAGAAGAACGAATTCGGGAATTATGCGATTATTACGCTGTCGAATTGTCGGTGAGTTGTACCAAACATCATCGTGTTTAAAGGAACGGATGTAACTGACGGCATTCGGCGTGAACTAAATTAAAGTTAATTTAATTAAAAGGTTAGGCTACGAAACTAATTTTCGTAAATTGATGAACTGGTCAAGATCCCTTATTACACTCGTATCAAAATTTATTTATAATAACAACACATCTGACTTAGTTGTATTTGATTCTTAGGCCGGTCTGCAGCATGATAAGATTGTGCCGTCTCACTACTGGACAGAGCTGCCCTGGCTGTGTTACCAGGCCGGCGACAACGAACGGCTGCTGGACACCATCACCAAGCCTAGCGTCTTTAAAACCATGCTCAGGTTGGTTTCATTATTGTCCTTAAGTCTCTTTGGGTTAAGGCTTATAGCTTAAATGAGTCTATACTTTGTCAGACGCAATATTTTGCGATGAGGCACTATGAGGTACCAAAAACGTTGCATCATACTTGTCCCAAATTAAGTTTGTTACTCAGCTTTCTGTAACCAAAGGAGCCTCCGTGGCCGAGTGGTTTGTCACTCGATTGCAGATCAATAGGTTCCTGGTTCGAAACCTGATCTGGGCGATGTAATCTGGAGCCTATTCAGTCCACATCATTCAGTGTTCCCCGAGGTTCCTCGACCTAATAATAATTTAGTCCACGTACGTGTGCGCAAAACGGTCCTAAAACAATTGGTTTATTTCATTTCCTCTTAGCTGAGAACTAGCTTCCTCTCCTCATACTTGCCTTTACTGAATTTATTGATTAGATACATTACTGACGCATCGAGAGACAATTGAGAGTCGCTGAATGCTATAATTTCCCCTGTATATCGATGCACGCCGTGCCTGGTCATCATCAACACACTTCGGCATTGATTACATAACTTTCAGGAAGGACCAATACATGCTGGTAGAAGTTGTACAACACTTAAAACTGACCAACGCCGCCTTCGTGGAAGCCTTTAAGAAGGGAATCGAGATGTACCTTGTGGACGAATACAACGCGGCCCACGATATTCTTCAAGTGCCCAATGTCGGGGAACTGGTGCGTGTTTATCTAGCAGCGTCTGGGGCGTCTAGTGAACGTATAGGGAACGCGCATATGCCCAGAAAGCGAACACGTTATATGAATGTAGTGCATTTAAGGCGTTCCGCTTCTATTAGTATGGTTGGGTGCAGTTTGTGACTGGACAAAGCCACTATAATGTTGATGGTGATAATCATGTGGTAATCTAAGAATAGGTATTTCGAGAGTGTGGTAATCCGCAGCGAGTAGTCATAATGTTCCGTTATAATCCCGCTGATCCAAAAACCGCAGCCAAACTGACGCGACAGTTTGAAAGGCGCGGCTTTGTCTGGATCGCTAAGGATTGTGGGTATAAGAAGACTACTTAAGCCGGCGAACCACCACAGAGACGCGTATCGCTATACGCGGCAAATACCTAGCTGTCCGGAATTTACCGACAGACACCGAACCTACCTGAACATATATGTTAAATGGAACGTAAAATTGCTATACAAAGTAATTATATTATAGGCGCAAACAACATTGTTAGTGTGCAAAGTATTAACCCTATACAGTCGTTTATACTGTGAGTATACGCAGTATAAACCCTCTATCACCGTTTATACTGTGAGTATACGCAGTATAAACCCTGTATCACCGTTTATACTGTGAATATACGCAGTTAAGCAACGTACCGACGTTTATACTGTGTGTAAACGCAGAATAAACCGTATATCACCGTATATGGTTTATATTGTTCGTGAACGCAGTATAAACCCAGGTCTGTATTGTCTTCAACAGGCCGTCCGCGCTATCGATGACATAATGACGTTCGTCATGGTGGCCCACAACTACAAGGCGGGCGAGGCCTTCGCCGACTGGATGCAATGGATCCTGGTAATGATACCATCCCTCACCTATAATGTCCAAAGAGAAGGTGATGCAAGTCTGACGCATTATGCTTATGTTGTGTACATAACTATGTTGAGATTAGTATGTCGATAGTCTGTCCAATGTTTCATGGTTTTGCAAACCAAAAAGGCGGGGGTTCGATTTTCGAACCCGACATCTAATTAATTCGGTGGACTGTCAATCATTATCATGCAGGCGGTTTATTAACCTGGTTTAGTCTATATGTGCACAAAGTTGGTTGGAAACGCCGATTTTTTTTTATATTGGACAAAAGCGGAATGGGAATGTCAATCTTCATTTCGTTTATTGTTTTCCAATTTAATATTTAATGTGTGTTGTACTCGTAGGACAACAATAAGCTGTTCACTGAAGAGTTCCGTGACGAGTGGCGGTTATCCGTGCTGCACTCCGTCGCTTGTATGCACGTCAATCTGATGGACTACGAGAAGGGACTGGCAGCGCACAAGAAGAGGGTCGAGCTGATTGAGATGTACGGGTTTGTATTGCCACTATACTCCAGACAGCCACTACTCTACGTTGGCGCTACTCTAGGCGTACACCTCTGGGTGGCCACTACTCTAGGCGAACACCTCCGGCCGCCCACTACTCTAGGCGAACACCTCTAGGCGGTCCCTACTCTAGGCGAACCCCTCCAGCCGGCCTCTACTCTACGTCGCCACTACTCTACGCGAACACATCCAACCGCCCACTACTCTAGGCGAACACCTCTAGGCGGTCCCTACTCTAGGCGAACACCTCCAGCCGGCCTCTAGTCTACGTTGCCACTATTCTGGGCGAACATCGCCGGTCGCCCACTACTCTAGGCGAACACCTCCGGCCGCCCACTTCTCTAGGCGAACACCTCTAGGTGGCCACTACTCTAGGCGAACACCTCCGGCCGCCCGCTACTCTAGGTGAACACCTCTAGGTGGCCACTACTCTAGGCGAACACCGCCGGCCGCCCACTAATCTAGGCGAACACCTCCAGGCAGCCACTGTTCTAGGCGACCAAAACCTCTAGGCGACCACTACTCTAGGCGAACACCTCTAGGCGGTCCCTACTCTAGGCGAACACCTCTAGGCGACCACTACTCTAGGCGAATACCTCTAGGTGACCACTACTCTAGGCGAACACCCCTAGGTGTCCACTAGTCTAAGCCAACACTTCAAGGCGGCCACTCCTCTAGGCGTGCACCTCTATGTGACCACTACTCTAGGCGAACACTCCTAGGTGGCCACTAGTCCAGACGGACACCTCTATGCGGTCACTACTCTACGTTGCCACTACCCTAAGCGAACACCCCTAGGTGGCCACTACTCTAGGTGAACACACCCTAGGTGGCCACTACTCTAGGCCAACACCTCTAGGCGGCCACTACTTTAGGCCAACACCTCTAGGCGCCCACTATAGGCGAACCTCTCTAGGCGCCCACTACTCTAGGCCAACACTTGTAGGTGGCCTCTACTCTAGGCCAACACTTCTAGGTGGCCACTACTCTAGGCCAACACCTCTAGGTGGCCACTACTCTAGGCCAACACCTCTAGGTGGCCACTAATCTAGGCCAACACATCTAGGTGGCCACTACTCTAGGCCAACACCTTTAGGCGGCCACTACTCTAGGCCAACACCTCTTGGCGGCCACTACTCTAGGCCAACACCTCCAGGCGACGACTACTCTAGTCGAACACCTCTAGGCGGCCACTACTCTAGGCGAACACCCCTAGGCGGCCACTGCGCTAGGCGGCCACTGCGCTAGGCGACTCTGAAGATGTTTTCTAGATTGAAGCGAGCGTACTCTGGGAGGCATATGGGCTGCATATTTTGGCTGTACATAGTACCTGTGGCTACTCCAGGCACAAACTGGTACCCCAAGCACAAGATGGTACTCCAGGCACAAACTGGTACTCCAGGCACAAGCTGGTACTCCAGGCACAAACTGGTACTCCAGGCACAAGCTGGTACTCCAGTCACAAACTGGTACTCCAGTCACAAGCTGGTACTCCAGGCACAAGCTGGTACTCCAGGCACAAACTGGTACCCCAGGCACAAGCTGGTACTCCAGGCACAAACTGGTACTCCGGTCACAAACTGGTACTCCGGTCACAAACTGGTACCCCAGGCACAAGCTGGTACTCCAGGCACAAACTGGTACTCCAGGCACAAACTGGTACTCCAGGCACAAACTGGTACTCCAGTCACAAACTGGTACCCCAGCCACAAACTGGTACTCCAGGCACAAACTGGTACTCCAGTCACAAGCTGGTACTCCAGTCACAAACTGGTACTCCAGTCACAAGCTGGTACTCCAGGCACAAACTGGTACTCCAGTCACAAACTGGTACTCCATTCACAAGCTGGTACTCCAGGCACAAGCTGGTACTCCAGTCACAAACTGGTACTCCAGGCACAAACTGGTACTCCAGGCACAAGCTGGTACTCCAGTCACAAACTGGTACTCCAGTCACAAGCTGGTACCCCAGGCACAAGCTGGTACTCCAGGCACAAGCTGGTACTCCAGGCACAAACTGGTACTCCAGGCACAAGCTGGTACTCCAGTCACAAACTGGTACTCCAGTCACAAGCTGGTACCCCAGGCACAAGCTGGTACTCCAGGCACAAGCTGGTACTCTAGTCACAAACTGGTACTCCAGGCACAAACTGGTACTCCAGGCACAAGCTGGTACTCCAGTCACAAACTGGTACTCCAGTCACAAGCTGGTACCCCAGGCACAAGCTGGTACTACAGGCACAAGCTGGTACTCCAGTCACAAACTGGTACTCCAGGCACAAACTGGTACTCCAGGCACAAACTGGTACTCCAGGCACAAACTGGTACTCCAGGCACAAGCTGGTACTCCAGTCACAAACTGGTACTCCAGGCACAAGCTGGTACTCCAGTCACAAACTGGTACTCCAGGCACAAACTGGTACCCCAGGCGCAAGCTGGTACTCCAGTCACAAACTGGTACCCCAGGCACAAGCTGGTACTCCAGTCACAAACTGGTACCCCAGGCACAAGCTGGTACTCCAGTCACAAACTGGTACCCCAGGCACAAGCTGGTACCCCAGGCACAAGCTGGTACTCCAGTCACAAACTGGTACCCCAGGCACAAGCTGATACTCCAGGCACAAACTGGTACTCCAGTCACAAGCTGGTACCCCAGGCACAAGCTGGTACTCCAGGCACAAGCTGGTACTCCAGTCACAAACTGGTACTCCAGGCACAAACTGGTACTCCAGGCACAAACTGGTACTCCAGGCACAAACTGGTACTCCAGGCACAAGCTGGTACTCCAGTCACAAACTGGTACTCCAGTCACAAGCTGGTACTCCAGGCACAAGCTGGTACTTCAGTCACAAACTGGTACTCCAGTCACAAGCTGGTACTCTAGTCACAAACTGGTACTCCAGTCACAAGCTGGTACTCCAGGCACAAGCTGGTACTCCAGTCACAAACTGGTACCCCAGGCACAAACTGGTACCCCAGGCACAAGATGGTACTCGAGTCACAAACTGGTACTCCAGGCACAAACTGGTACCCCAGGCGCGAGCTTGTACTCCAGGCACAAACTGGTACTCCAGTCACAAGCTGGTACTCCAGTCACAAACTGGTACTCCAGTCACAAGCTGGTACTCCAGGCACACACTGGTACTCAAGTCACAAACTGGTACCCCTGGCACAAGCTGGTACTCCAGTCACAAACTGGTACTCCAGTCACAAGCTGGTACTCCAGGCACAAGCTGGTACTCCAGTCACAAACTGGTACTCCAGGCACAAACTGGTACTCCAGGCACAAGCTGGTACTCCAGTCACAAACTGGTACTCCAGTCACAAGCTGGTACCCCAGGCACAAGCTGGTACTCCAGGCACAAGCTGGTACTCCAGTCACAAACTGGTACTCCAGGCACAAACTGGTACTCCAGGCACAAACTCCAGTCACAAACTGGTACTCCAGGCACAAACTGGTACTCCAGGCACAAACTGGTACTCCAGGCACAAACTGGTACTCCAGGCACAAGCTGGTACTCCAGTCACAAACTGGTACCCCAGGCACAAGCTGGTACCCCAGGCACAAGCTGGTACTCCAGTCACAAACTGGTACCCCAGGCACAAGCTGATACTCCAGGCACAAACTGGTACTCCAGGCACTAGCTGGTACCCCAGGCACAAACTGGTACTCCAGGCAAAAGCTGGTTCTCCAGGCACAAACTGGTACCCCAGGCACAAACTGGTACCCCAGGCACAAACTGGTACCCCAGGCACAAGCTGGTACCCCAGCCACAAGCTGGTACTCCAGGCACAAGCTGGTTACAAAATTAACGATTGGCGTGCGTGCATTGTCGCGTACATTGTCGCGTACATTGTCGCGTACATTGTCGCGTACATTGTCGCACACAAAAAATAAATATCAGAACCGAGAGAACGTCAAGATCATGGCTGTATATATCTTAAACTTTACGGGGTTTTTATGTTGTATTATTCTCATTGGCTCAATTATGATCGGTACCTTTTCTCATATTCCTCTCAAATGATTTCTTGCTGTAGTATTTTTCTGCTTGACACAATGTTACTTTGCAATTATTTCCCCGTCACTCACGCACGACCAGTAGTCACGTTTTACAATAATGTTCAAGGGTCCGGCATCCCAGCGGCCAATGCCTGGGGTCTAGCCTGACCAGTGCGTATATCTATATTGGTGAGTGTCGGTGAAGGCAAGATGGTGTTGATGATAATGCAAAGTGAGATCAAGCAAAGCAGTATTGCACATGGAGGAAGAAAAACGTAAATTATTGGGCGACAAGAGACAAACAGTCATTTCTGAGTTAGTGGTGTGAAACAATTGAGATCGTTTTTTTATGCCGCGTATGACAAAAACAGTCATTTGTTCATTTTCATGACATTAAAGTGAGGTCGTACGTTATTTTGCAAATATTTGATCCATTTGCCCTAAAAAATTACCAAATTGGTACTGTTTTACGATTATTAACCTGGTTACAGATTTACATCTTATACAAGTCGGATAGTTACTCAGGTCAATGACACGTTTGGTAACAACCAGAATCTTTGTAATGTCCAGTTGTTGTGATGCCATTTCCAACACCTAACCTTCAAATGGTATGGTATGATAATATATATTGCGATCGACCTTACGGTATTAGGAATCATCCAATGTTTCCAAGCATAGCAATCTAAGGAATAACCTTTAAATTGTTGATAATGCACTTTAAAGGAAAACATAGATTACACGCGATAAAGTAATATTTACGTAAACAATACGGTTATAAATTCAGGAAGAAATTATTATAATAAAACATTAGCTATATGCACCAAATTTAAACAACGACTTGTTTTTATGCTGTAGGCGTAACGACCCGAGTAATGCCAGCTACATGCATGAGATTGCCGTATCAAGCCAGGGAGCAGGGGCGGCCCTGATCGGCTTGAAGAGACTCGACGAGGTGCGTAACATCCATTGTCACCCCCTTCAGATGGGTTCATACAGTGTTACAGTAAAATATTTCCTAACCGATCACGTCTAGTTTGATCGATTTAATTTTCTTTCCGGCATTTGGATTATGTAGCAGGATTAAAAAAAACTCAATTTTTTATACATATAAGCTTATATCAATCTGGTCCCCAATCCTTTTTTTGGTATTGTCTGTGTCGATTGATCAATCGGGAGGCGAGACACAATCGTTTCCTGCTATGCTGATTTAATCTAGACAAAGATGTAATTATTAGACGTAGACCATGTAATTAGATATATGTAATTAGACGTAGGTAATATAATTTTTTTGTATGCCATGCAATTAGACGTATGCCATGTAATTAGGGGTAGACCATTTAATTAGGAGTAGGCCATGTAATTAGACGTAGGCCATGTAATTAGACGTAGGCCATGTAATTAAACCTATACCATGTAATTAGACGTATGCCATGTAAGTAGACCTATTCCATGCAATTAGACCTATGCCATGTAATTAGATGTAGGCAATGTAATTTGCAGCATGTCATGTAATTAAACGTATACCATGTAATTAGTCGTGTGCCATGTAATTAGACGTAGGCCATGTACTTAGAGTTAAGAGTTAAATCATATAGAAGAACATGTTCCACTGCCAAATACAGTTGTATCTGACTGCCTATCATTCAAAAACAAGAAAAGTATTTAAATTTCTCTGCATGCAGGCGGAGGAATACCTGAAGAGATCCCTTGCGATTCAAGGCCCTCTGGCAGAGGCAGCTGACGCGTCTAAGGATATCCGGGAAAGGGTTGCAACTACAAAGACCTCCATGGCCGAAGTCTTAAAAGGCCGGGGTCTCTATCAAGAATCCATTGACTTGTACGAGGAAGTTATTAAGGTGGGTTAATATTTAACATGACGTTGTACAGTGTTTTGGGTTCTAGTTTACGAGTGTTGCCGGCTAGGCAATGTGTTCTCGGTCATTAGGCAGGTATAATTAGTGTTTTTGAGTGTCGACTCCTATGAGCCTCTGCGCGGGGCGCGGACTTACTGTCGCCTTCTCGTTCCCGCGCCACTTGCTCCAGAGGGACAGAAGACGTACAATCAGTTGTGCAATGTGATAATTTGGAGGCCGTTATATCACCCGCCACGACATTCCCGGCTGATTATTTACTGCGATTTTCTAATAAAAAAACGAAAGATTACACCGTGTTCGTAGATTTAAGATTAGAAATTATTGGTACTCATTTTCTGATATATAAAAGTCATTATATTGTAGTTAGGCGAGCGTAGGTGAAGGTCGTTTTGACAGAAGCAGCGTCTAACATGTTTAGTGTTGATTTCATGCGTATTAACAATGATTGAAATGGTCTATATTTTACTGAAAGGCCTTTCGGGGCAAAAACACCTTCCACGTATGTGTCCCACACTACAATAGTCAGGGTTAAAACGACTATACCTTTGGATTGGGTCTGGTTATAGGCCATTCTATGCATAATAGACTTGGATTTCCTATACTTCTAGTAACTTCTAATGAAACGACTCTTTCTAGATTAGTCCATACGTGCTGACTGTTTAATGAATGTTTAATGAACTATGGCCTTGTTAACGGATCATTATATGAATGTACATGTACTTCTTAAGCTCTTTTGTTGTTAGTAAATCCAGGCGGCTCGAGGGATTCTTGGCTTCATATAAAATAGACATCGCCAAATTTATCTTCTATTACTTATTTATTTGTTATCATTAATGAGACAGCATTTACATAATTGACTTTCTCTGCGATATTTTCATCCCCGGGGTACAACCTGAAAAGAGAGGTGTGCGTCCGGCATGGTGGCAGGAATTAAAAGGGTGTGAATGGTCAGGAGAGAGGCCAAAATGTTATTGCGTAAAATGTAACTTCCCTAAAATCATGTGTTAATGGTTTATGCTGACACAGTTTTGAGACCGAAGTCGGGAAAGGCACGTTAATTTATTGAAAATAGAGTACCTGAAACCTGTTCGGACAATACGACATGTTTCTGTACTACGATATAGATGCAGTGGTGGTTTATATCATTCCAGTTGCGCATACAACTTTTATCTACTTACAATATAATGAATTTTATATCTCAGAAAAAGAGTAGTAATATTTGCTGATCAACTTGTGGGGAAATATACTTATCCACGTGTATGTATGTTCATGTCAAACGGTGCAACGTTAAAGCCAATATTGCCACCATGGATATGCACCGTTCTGCATGACGATCAAGTGTTTTTAACAGGATGCACTATTATGTTTTTATCACTAGATATTTACAATGTTTTACTTATTTCAAAAGTAAAAGTCTAATGTGTGCCAAGTTTTTACATTTTGTGCACTTATAGTAACTTTACCCCTGCGAAGGCAATACTTATTTGTTGTCATATGCCCGATGTTAGAAAGTTATAGGTTGCTTTTATATTATATTTCACAGATTGGAGAGAGTGTTAATATATATTCTAGCATTTTGGATCCGAAATCTTCGTACGCTCTTACCAACATGGGCCTCTGCTACCGCCGCCTTGGCAAGTTTGACAAGGCTAAAGAAGTATACACAAGGTAACTTGCAGTGACATTAAATTTCCTAAATGTATGACCATTATAGCCGATTACAGGAGCTCCTCTCTCTCTTGCCCTTGTCTATCTCTCTCTCTCTCTCTATCTCTGCCTCTCTCTCTCTCTGTCTCTGCCTCTCTTCCTCGCCGATTATTCTTTTTGTCACTCGCTTTCTCGTTTTACATATATATCTCTCTAATATCTCCTTCTCTGTCCCTCCCTTTGTCTTCAGGTCTCTCCTCCCTCTAAACAGTTGTATTCTTCGCCACCCTCCCTCCTCCCTGTCTCTCTTCCTCTCGTTCGCTCCTCTGTTGTTTCTTTCTACCTTTCTCTGTCTCTTGCTTTCTTTCCTTCATTATCTCTCTCCGTCTCTCTCTGTCTTACCTTTCGATGTCTCGTAGTTCACAGATCACGTACGTGTTGCGTCCAATCCAGATGACACGTGACACAGAGAAAAAACAAGGATAGAGAAGAGTAATGTAACGTAATGGTCGTAAGTATTATAATATGTGTACGTCCTTAACACATTACATTATGGGATATTAACAATTATAGATACATAAAATATATCATAAATAATAGCTGACAGTCTTGTACTGTTTATTTTAATATATTCAATATATATATATATAATATATCATATAACATATATGCGACTGTGTTTGTCAGGTCGTTAAAGGTGAAAGAGAACGCCCTTGGGTGGTATCACCGTGACGTAGCCATCACGTGTGTCTGTTTCGCCAGCTTGGCGGGCGATCAGAAGGATTACGCCTCCGCCGAGAAACACATCAGAGACGCCATTGACATTTACGAGGTACGATCTACATTTATAACGACAAACCTTAATTGTTGATATCTTGTGTAGGCGTTACAAGTGGGTGAAATGCGTGAGTGAAGCTAGGGCGGTGAAAATACAGATACCGTCTTAATTTGCCGGCTAGAACAAAGTGTCCAATAATTAAGGACACTTTGTCCGCGAGTATTCCGACTGGATCCAGGATAGCCCTGACACATTCCTCTTTGGCCACGCTCCGGTTTAAGGAATGTTTCAGGGCTAGATCCAGAAAACCATGCATGTTATAGCTTAGGCGGGCGGATTATGCCGGGAACATGGGATCCGATTTATCTGCTAAGAATTCGTTTGCTAACTTGCTGTTAAAAAAAAGAAAAAAGGGCAGAATCTGATCAGTGCCGTTGCTGTTTGCAAGCAAAGCTTATACTTGAAATGGTGATGCCAGTAGCTGGTCTTGGTACTTGATCTCATTTTATTCCGTAGCTGATTCACTAGCTGGTGCCTACCTAGGATTGCGGCTTCAGATATGCAAATATAGTCGCGCACGCCAAGTGATTAAGGGGTCGTTGGGGAAAATCGCGTAGGACGAACCAGCTATACTTTTCACTCATTTATACTGTATTAAGACAAGTATTCATGGTGGTGAGGCAGGATCATGCAGTATTAACCTTAATTAGGGATTAATTTAGTCGGGATGCTTACGTATATATATATGTACTATTAACAACGTGCACCGATCTTATTAGGCTAATTAAAGTCTTAATGTAAGTTTACATTTCCAGCAATTTTAGATTATCGTCTTCCTACTATAAAGTGCAAGACTGATGATATCGTCGAGTTTTAGTTGTTGAGAATTGTGTGTCTGTTTTAGCACGTCGACATGGGCCAGGCACATGAAGGGATGCAGGCTAAGGAGAACTTAGTCTTTTACATGATCCTCCAATCTCCAGCCAAACCGGAGAAGCTGGTCCAGGCGGAGCCGTACTTCTGGGACGTCTGTAAGTGTCAACATCTATTATAGACCTGCGATATTGAAAATTATACCGTTTTACATTCATATCACTCATATATATGAATGACAGACCTGGTTAAATTCTGCTGTTTTAACTAGTCGTTTCCGATCTTCAAGTAAATCGTCCTGTCCTCTCTTTCTCCGCTCAAGGTTGGATCACGACAGTATGAACATGATGCATGATGCTTATGTACGTGACAAAAATCAATGCTGCTTCGCGTCATTTGAATGAGATATGTGATATTTCTCAGACGATTTCCTGACGCGAGAAGGAAAGCTTGAGCAAGGCCTGCCTGTTGTCCATCGGGAGATGCTGCGACACCTGTTTAGACAGGCGCGGTATGAGGAGGCGCTGAAGCTGGCTCTGTCCTACGTTCATACCGAGGCTCTACTCGACCCAATGTGCTTCGCCTTCATCCACCACTGTGATTGCAACAATCCACCGGAAGGGGGCGCCCCTCAAAGGTGCTACGAAGAAAGTATAGAGCGAGGACTGGATCTGTGAGTGATTACATTTGCATTTATTTGCTATTCTCATCCAATAGATGTTTAACAACTGGAGCTTGAGCGAACGGCGTTGAATATTTCCTTAAACTTAAATCCGATCGTTGCCATGCAAGCTGGTTTGCACATATTTGTTGCGGCTTTATTATTGAAAAAGAACACAGTATTGGGCTCGGCTATGCTGCCTTGAAGTTGATAAATAATTTGTGATGGTCGGTATCGTATTTATCTATTAATTATAATAAGTATGGGATGGAACGTCCAAGACTATGTACAATCAATAAAATAATTCATTGTTACATTTGTTCAGCTATGCCGACATCAAACTCTACCAATGCAAGCTCGGAGAGCTCGTCTCGCAACGAAACTTACAGGCCATACTGGACCTGTTGGATCGATATGCAGAGAAAGCAAACGATTCCAGCGATGAACTCTATCGCGGGGCCGAGGTCTATTGTAATCAATATGGCTGGCAAGAGGGCCTGAAGGCCATCTTTGAACACGGGGTACAGCGTGTCCCGCAATCCGCTGTAAGTTATTCGTATCTCCAATGGCTTGCACGATCGATACAACAGATACAAGAAATAGACAATTTACTATAATTACTATAATGTTTTTAGATTATATTACTGTAATATTGCCTCTAAAATTATATTACTGTAATATTGTTTCTAAAATTATATTACTTTAATATAACAATAGCGCGAGTTAGCGGGGCGTTAGGCAATTTTATTGGCCCGATATCAAGCTGTAGCAGCCCGCCAATTTTCATTATAAATCCGCCCGAGGCCGCCATATATTTAACATGACCACCAACTCGTAATAATATCGTTTCTAAAATATATTACTGTAATATTGATTCTAAAATATATTACTGTAATATTGATTCTAAAATATATTACTGTAATATTGATTCTAAAATATATTACTCTAATATTGTTTCTAAAATAATATTACTGTCTTGTTCCTAAAATAATATAACTGTATTGTTTCTAAAATAAGATTACAAAAATACCTGTTGCTGATGCAATTTCCGACATGCGAGAAAGCCGTGATTTCGACCCGAGACGTACGTAAGTGTTCCAATCGGATTACTATGACCTTCACATTTATCTCGTTACCAGTTCATGCATTACCACTTGGGAGTGATGTACGGCAATGCGGGAGAGATACGGAAAGCATACGACAGCTGGTCTGCATCGTACGACATACAGCCCATCTATGCTCTGGCGGGTAGGCTGGCCGTGGCAGGCAAGCTTCTTGAGGACCCCGCGGCCTTGAAACACGCCCTGGATGAGCTGGAGGGGCGCTGGGCGGGGGAGAACGGGGTTGCGGAGGAAGTGAGTCCAGAGAAAAAACAATTCTAGTCTGGGAGAGCGTTTGAAAAACAAGTTTGGAGCTTTTACATGTTAATTTATGGACAGTTCGTAACGTTACTGGCAACGACAATAAGAGATATACGGTGATTAATAGTGGGCAGACATGTCAATTGTGTGCAGACATCCTCTAATCTATATTATCCAAATTAATGTATGCACAATATTGAGGACAAAAACAACATGTAGCTTTTAGTGAAAACAGTCTAATCGCAGCATGTTAGTTATCAAACCAGTTTTGTTAACATGAGTGTTATCTTAAATAGTGTTACATTGGGACACCAGGAGGTTATTTACTCGGTATCATTAGTATTTCCGTCCAAGACTTCTATATTGTCACATTATATCTTATTAACGCGACCTCTTCGAAGAATCAGAAGGAAATTATGCTTAATTTAACGTGTTTTTGAACAGATTGAGAAGTGGAAGCGAGAGCTTGCTCTTCTGGAGCCAGCTGAGGACGAGACTTAAGAACACCAGAGGCGATCTGATCTAATAGACCCAGAAGCCGGATGAAGATGGAGCTCGTACCGGATCTGGTCTAAATATCGGACTGACTGCATATACACAGCGGCCGGACCAACTCAGTCAGCGCAGGCATATCTAAACCTTTAAAATGCGTCACAGTGGAAGTCACAAGACAGGAATTATGGCGAAAATTGGGAGTGAAAAATGAGGTCGCTTACGTCTAAGGAAACCATTTGTTATCTTCGAAATGTACATATTACGTTGGCCGGTCTATAATTGTTGTATTCCATGACCAGGAGGACATACGGTGAGGAGGGGGACCACTCAGGGATTGAGTTGGGCCTTATTAGCCAAAATCTGTGATTATTCAGGGTTCCGTCCGTACAAAAGTCGCCTATCAAAAGACCACTGTAGTAAATTGTGGATTGATGGTAGTTTTTTGGCACACATTGCCTGAACCGGACAGTGAAACCAATAGTGATAATTAATGTAGGATAAAAAGAGATAATATCCGGACATACGGGTCAGCGTTTTATCCGTGAATGTCTATCTGCCATTATAGCTTATTAGAACTACAGCTCAAACGTCGATTTTGTCCGTGATGTTTTTACTTATTTTGATGTATATCTTTCATAATTTTATTGAACGTGATGTAATGTCATCTTTGTTAACTGGTCATATTCGCGTTTTATGGCGTTGAATGTAAGATTTATCTCTGGTTATAATAGCAATTTCTTTATACATTCCTTACAATGGAATATTGTGTTTTTTTTATTCATGACCGCCATAGGACGGTTCAATGCTATATCAATACTGTATTACACGTTTACTAAAATAAATATTATAAAATATTAAAAACTACAATGTCAGTTTTCGGGGGGTTTATTTACCAACTGATAGTGTATAATATCTATATATACAATATACTTGTAGCAACAATAAATTGCTTAATTAGATCAAACAAACTGGCGAAAATGTATCATCCGAAACGCTGTAACCAAACTGTAAACAGAAGCTTAATTTCTCAACGTTGTACAGACTTGTATATATATATATATATAAAATTGCATTCCAATGCATGCACATGAAACTTCGATACCCGACGCAACACTTTTTGGGATAACATATGTTCCGAGAAAAATCATTCTACCAAGTTAGCACTTCGTATTATACACCCGTGAAAACATCTGAAGAAGACTTCGATTACTTCTGACATGTTCATCTGCAGGTTGACAATAATAACACCTTTTGTTTCTTTAGCAAAAATGTTTAATTTTACAATGTTAAATTACAGACAATCTAGTCCATGCAAGAGACATAACACTTTCAATGTCTTATGGTAAATCATTAAATCACATTTTAACATTTCTACAGCAAACTGTAATAACACACTACGAAAAAATCAATGCTACAATTGACGGAACGATAACAAGCTTGATCATATAAGACCTCATATCCTGGTAAACCAGTCTTGAAATAGATGAAACCACACTTTGAACCATCAAAATTAAAGCTGCAACGTATGAACCATTAGTGGAAGAGCAGATAAATCCCAATTAAGCATTACATTAGCAATTCACCATTGCGAGGCTAAGAGCTGCATAACAAAGGTACATAAATTTACCCCTGTTCAAACCGGAGGTGTAGTTCTTTACCCACGATTTGTGTATCACATCCCAGCTTTCTACACTCTCTGGACATTGTTTTCTGAAGCCACTGAATACCTTCGTCGGGAGCGAGGTTAACCCGCAAATGTTTGGTTTGAGTCGGCACCATACGGAGGCCGCGCAGCTTGCCGCTGGCCGAGTCCAGCTCGACGAAGTACATGAGCGCCAGTTCTCCCCGGTACACTTCTTCACCAGTGATGCCCTCGTAGTCGTTGAGGAAGTCGCCGCAGCCGTAGATGACGAGCTTGCCGCGGTAGACCTCTATGCCACGCACGTGGTGCGACGAGTGTCCATGCAGGACGTCCACGCCGGCTTCCTTGATGACCGCGTGAGCGAACTTGCGAAACGCGGGCTCGATGTCGAAGCCCCAGTTGCCTCCCCAGTGCAGCGATAGCACGCACACGTCGCCCTGGCGCCTGCGGTGTTTACGGATGCGCTCTTTGACGTCGCCCACGGCCTTGCTGACGTTGTGGATATCGATCAAGGTCAATCCCGGTTGCTGGTGTCCGGCCTGCCATGTTCCAGGTATCCCGCTCGACACGTGACCGGCGGCAAAGACCAGCACCCGTCGGTTGCCAGGGAGATCGAAGATGGCCGGCGCCTGGGCCTGGTCGGCGCTGAAACCGGCCCCCGCGTACACCAGGTTGGAGTCGTCCAGCGTCCGGAGGGTCTCCTCCAGCCCCTTGATTCCCCAGTCGGCCGTGTGGTTGTTGGCCAGCACGCAGCAGTCGACCTTGGCGGCCTGGATCACGTCCACATTGCCCGGGTGCATGCGGTAATGTATGCTTTTCCTCGGCCACGGGGTGTCGCTAGTGGTAACCGAGGTTTCCAGATTGATGATACGGACATCCGGGTTCTGTTCGTCCAGCACTTGAAGGGCATCTCCCCAGACGTACTTCGGTCCCCGGCGGCTTTTCTCCGGCAAAGGGCCGTGCCTGGAGACAGCCAGCTGTACGTAATCGTGTGCACATAAACCATTGCCTTCGTGCAGTACCGGGTCGCAGGAGTGCTGCTGTATCATGTCCATACCCCGGGCCAGCATCACATCTCCCACCAGGAACAATGACACTGATGCCATCCTAAAATCTGTGTATTAAAAAATGTGCATTTTATAACTATATATAGATAATATAGCATTTTCCCTTTGGAGGTTTGTTCAGTAACTTTTTGATCCTGCAAACTTATCCTTATTCAGTCATGTATATAACATTACAATATTTACTATAGAAGGTCACTTACACTATACTATATAAAGTCATATTAATTTTAATACATCTGTCTCCAAACATTATAATTTTCTTGTAATGTCAGGTAGAATACCCCCATTGATCCCATACCAAAATTATTATATTATCCCATGAGCCATATATATGTGGCCATGAGATTTCAATGTATTCAACCACATTTTTGCAAATAGCAAAATGAGATGGTCAAACAGCCTGTTTTTTCGCCAGGAGTATTTAGCAAGAAGTAGGTATGTATTAACTGAACAATAGGAGCCGTGGGATTGAGACCCACTCTGTTCGGATATCAGGTCAAATCCCCTGTGGACACAATTCACACCTCGCCTACAGCTACGATGCAGTACTGCCTACCCCAACCACACCCATCTAAGGGTGGGGAGATATGTTGCACAGCCTTTATCAGCTTATCGGACCTGCCTTGTCAATTCTGACTCGATCCTGTATAAACATAAGGAAAATGCTTTCTCTGCATGGTCGCACTTTCTTGGTGTCAGAAGATAGAACAAGGTATGTAGAATATATAAGCGGGTCTCTCTTGCATAATGACAGTATCTTGCGAAAAGACAGCTTAAATGCCAATTCTGATTAAAGGCTGCTGATTAGGCTGATTTGGTTTCTAATGTTTTTACTGCTCGTAAGAATAAAAAAATATCTTGTTTAACCAGGTGTATCAACCGTAAAAAAGTATATCAAACCGGACCCCGTTTAGCGAAAGTTGGCTGCCGCCATGTTGGATAGACACTTCCCCGTTGCTTCACTAGACGGCGTGACTTATCGTGCCAAATGATGTTACATACATGTTCTGTTAGGAGGTCTTTTCGCGAAAAGACAATTACGCGACGATTTAATTGGCGTAAATGGGACATATATCTCCTTTTCGTTTTCGTTTTAATTCATCAAGTTTGGCTTGCCATTCTCCACTAAATAAAATGTTAGTAGGGCGTGTGAAGACGCATACAATTCCAGGCTGGGGTGGGAAACCACTTTGTGCGCATGCCGCAATTATGTGACACCAATTAGGTGAGGTAGAAGTCGGAAGACACCCAGTTTCGTGCAGGGGTAACCAATTAGTTTGTTACAGCCATTTTGCAGGATGATAGCATTGAATCGAGTTTACATCAAAGGGCAGTTTGGTCCAGCAATGGCTTCTCATCCATTATGAGACACCAATTAGCTTGTTACATGGCTGCATCGGGAGGCTGCGAACAAAATCACCAACAGGTCAATAACGGTGGGGTAGAAGTCGGGAGACACCTAGCCATACATGACCATTACAGGCGTAATCAGTTTGGTCCAGTCCAGAACTGGTATCTCAGGTTTACTACGATCGATAGATGAAGCCATGACATGGTTAATAAAGAGAACTACCATTGGCTACCGATATTGGTTTACAACGGGCGAAGAAATAGGGTATAAAAGGTAGATTCTAGTTGCGGAGAGCAATCTTTGTTTGGCCGTGCATCGACATGGAATTTACGAGAAGAAGACGCTCTCCCAAGTATCCGTGTGGTACTTGTGGTTCATCCTGCGACAAGAACAGTATCGAATGCTCCCTCTGCCAGCAATGGAGCCGAAAAGAAGAAAGTAGCGAAGGGTGCGATGCTAAGTTCGCGGACAGCCTACAACAATTACTGACTCGAGCTCGGGGAGGCGACCAATTTGTGAGACGAATAACAATCGATGACAGCCTTGTGCCATCGGTAATGCTATATACCGACGCCCAGATACAGGACATCAAACGTTTCTGCTGCTCGGGACCCGGTTGTACGTCAACCATTCTTGGGTTCGACAAGACGTTCAACCTCGGGGAGGTGCACGTGACTTTCGGCGTGTTTAAGCATCTTGGAGTGAAACGCCGAACAACCGGGGACCACCCGATCTTCGCCGGACCCATGTTGTTGCATGGGAACTCAGACTTCTCTACCTACTTAGAGTTTTTCGCTCGCCTGTCTGGCGTTTTGCACGCCACCCCTTCCGACCCTGTTTTCGGGTCCGACAACGAGCGAGCCATGGTGAATGCGATCACTAAGGCCTTCCCGTCCAGCAGCCGGATGAGCTGCACCCGCCACCTCAAGGGGAACTTGAATGACTACTTGCAAGACAAGGTCGGCGTCAGCACCAAGCTAAGGACGGATATAACACAGTCTGTGTTTGGACGCCAGGGCATCGTCAACGCTGAGTCCCCGGCCGCATTCGACATGCGTGTCCTTGACGCAGAACAACGTTTAACCACCCACGCACCGCAAGCCACTCACTACTTCCAGACACAAATCCTTCCTATCTTGAAAGAAAACTATGCAACCTCCTCAAGACACGGCATCTCCCCTTCTTGGACAAACAACAACTGTAAAAGTATCAATCATGTGCTTAAATTAAAAACAGACTGGAAAACCAAATCCCTGGTGGGACTGGTCGACCTGCTGCACAATGTTGTGGTCCACCAGTACCGCCAAGTGGAGCACAGCATGTTTGGCCGTGGGGACTTCGAGCTCTGTGAGGAATTTCACCGATTCGCTGTCCCCATGGATGTATGGGCATCCTGCTCCATTGACCAGCGTGAAAGGCATCTGGCACGGTTTATGAATGCCACCAAACAGCTAGATGGCTGTGTTCAGTCGACAGATGGTCAGCTCGTCGTTACAGCACCCACTGATGGCAAAAAGGCATGCCAACGCAAACAGATGTGCACTGCCAAAACAACGACGATCAGTAAGAAGAAAGTACTTGCCTAATTGGCCTCAATTGTGATGTGACATGGTGTGTATTATGTATGGTGCGATGTGGTATGGTGTGTCATAAACTGTACAAATCTACTATGACTGATGCTTCAAGTGCCTTTTTGCAAGCCTGGACTTTATATCATGTCTATCATATCAAGGACCTCATATGGAAATATGTATGTAATCATTTGTCGCGGCAAGTTACGCCATCTAGTGAGGCAACAGGCAAGTGTCTATTCAATATGGCGACAGCCTCAATGTTGCTGACTAGGTTCACGTTGATATACTTTTTAAAGGTTGATACACTGGTTTAAACAAGATTCGCGAAATACTGTTCAGTTTGTAAAAAGATATATGTCGCTATAAAGTGAGACTCTTATGTAAGCACTATGATTGTACGAGCACATATTATAATAAAAGCTAGTCAATTCCCTACTAATGTCTAAGGATTTTAACATTTACATCGCTGTACCCCTAGAGAAGCAGGCTGCTTGTTTTTTGAGGCACTTACACCAAGTTGCGCCAATGATAAACGATGCTTGACATTGCGCCGATGATAAGCAATGCAAACGAGGCGCCAATGATGCGTGATGCAAATGATGCACCAATGATAAGCGATGCAAATGATACTTGACATTGCAACAATGCCAAGTTAATTGCACCCATGATAAGCGATGATCGACATTGCAACAACGCCAAGTTGCGCCAATGATAAGCGTGGTGCTAAATCACTCTGGCCACTGTTGTGTACAGGCTGTACACAACAGTGGCCAGGTTGATTTAGTACGCTCACGGGCACTCGGTTCGTGAGATGGAAGTCCTATGGCCTGTGTATACCCTATATAAAACAAGAGGGTAAGCAAGCTCTGAGGCTCAAACCAAAACACCAAAATATTAAAGGCTTAATTTAGCCTTAAATGATGCTGTCACAATAAAACCTGGGTTTCTTCAGATGCTACACAGTCAAGTATTTATAACTAATACTTTTTTATCCATATCCATATGCTATTAATCAAGAATCAAAGATCTTTTTAGTCAAACTTTTGGACAAATCCACTTTCTTGCAACTCTGTGCCACAAACTGGACAAAGGTTAAGGTCAAGAACAAGTCAATAACTTCCTGTTTAAAACCTCTAACACCTATTGGCTAAATACATATGGTAAGCTGACATTCGACTTCTTTGCAACCTGTCCAAGTCAGCTGACCTCATGCATTTTTGCTACAGCCAATAAGATGTCTAGATAGCTTGAACAGGAAGTTATTGACTTGTTTTTGACCTTAACCTTTGTCCAGTTTGTGGCACAGAGTTGCAAGAAAGTGGATTTGTCCAAAAGTTTTACCAAAAGATCCTTGATTCTTGATTAATGGCATATCATATGATATGGATATGGATAAAAAGTATTTATTTATAAATACTTGACTGTGTAGCATCTGAAGAAACCCAGGTTTTATTGTGACAGCATCATGTAAGACTAAAATAAGCCTTTAATATAATAATGACTACTTTATCTGACACTGTCAAATTATATATATTTGTCTTACATACACTTTATGATCAACCCCTTCACCTGTTTACGCCAGTACACTCACAACAACAGATAATTGCAAAACGAAAATGGATAAAACACGCTGCCAAGACATAACCGTTATAACGGTTTATTTTAATACGCGGTTCTTTCACGTGTCATTTGCCAGATTGATTATAAGGTGATGCAGAACTCATCATTACACTAATATGATACATAGATTTAGGAAGTGTGCAACCCACCCCCACTAATAAGTAGGAATGGAAGTATGTTTAATCAAGGCCGGGCGTCCCCAAAGCCAAGGAAACCGGGGAAAGTCACACATCAACTGACAGAGGCCAGGGGGGTTGGAGGGTCCGCACAGCCTACATACAGTGTTCTACGTAGGCGGTGCGGACCCCCCGGTTTGTGTCAGTTTCTTTACGGCGTCCGTGTATATAAGCTAGGGTCTTTATATAAGGGAGACACCGGCTCATTCACGTCTTGTGTGACAAGAGTTTCCCCGCGATCGCTACCCTGCCCCAGGTCGTACGTGCAGTCCCCGTTTTTTAGACGAGGTACTGTTGCTCTATTTCAAAGTAAAGTGTGCGCGGTATATTCTGCGTGGACCACCCTAGCTGTTTGTAGGCTTAGGCCTACCTCCCTATTCCCTGTTTTCCCCCACCCAATTCCCAAGTTTTTCGTAAGATACTCATTTTATTGATCAAAAGAAAGTGCCTGATGCGCCCCCCCCCCCCCCGCCATTCAAAACCCATGTTTCGCTAGTGTATGCGAGAAACTGGATTGAGCAATAAATTAAGTTGCCTGATAATTGTTTTTACTATGCATAACCTAAATACACCTATAAATTTGGTTAATCGCGACATTTTAGTTTGCTGGCAAACAGATATATTGCAGTTATTGCCAGTAAAAACGTTAATATAATCGTGAGGCCTTGATAACGTTTCGGTCCAGAAACCAACTTTGCAAAACACGATACGTCTTAGAGAACAAAAGGTTCAAAGAAATAAATTGGCAATTCTGTCCGCAGTAAATTCAAGCGCTGCGCCATTTTTCCTAAGTGTGACGTCATCGATGATCATACATGTGGCGCCCACGTGCGGTTGAATTTTGTTTGATCTCGCCAAAGTCAAAGCGGAACTATAACTATAACATTGGAACTATATAAACTATAAACACGACGCATACCTATCTTCATGACCAGCATTTTATTGTGAACTTAACATGTTTCTTTTTTTTCTCTTTAGATGAGACATATGACGCCATGCAACATCAAATGCAGTTCGTATAGTTGACATCGAGCGTGTGCCACTTGGACATACACTGTATCAGTTAAGGAACTATTTACATCACAAATAACTCTCATATAATACCAGCCACACATTTCTGTACGTTTTTCGCGAGCGAGGGGACAAACGTCTGAGTATATTATATAAAATATAGATAACATTGATTGAAACAAACGACCAGCTGTTTGGAAGTATGTGTAGCACTATAGCACTACCATAGCGCAATATCCGCCCAAAAATAAATACCATGAAAGGTAGGAAATGCAGTAAGCATGCATGGTTTAATATCAGGAATGACTCGACTGATCCTAGTATAAACCATGGTAGAGCTTAATTTCAATCAATTTCAATCGAGATTCATTAACAGAGACATTAACCAAATAGCAGAATTCTGGTCGTGCCTTGCCAATGAAAAAAAACATTGCCTCCACGGCCAACACTTACAACACAACATAATGCGTCACATATTTCTCTGCAGTTGATGAGTACAACGGCAAGGAAATAAGGCATATATAAGACAATCATATTGAGACAGATATAATAACTTCGGTCCCTTTAAATGTAACGGTTCGGTTTGAGGTCAGCCATATTCGTAGGCAGGTCTAATTCCCATCCAAACGTTAACATATTGGGAGCGTCAGTTGTATATTAGAACACCATGTCGATATTGCGCAACATGTGAACTACACGGTCTAAACACAAAGGGTCGACAAATGAGAGAACACTTCCTTCAAATTAAATACAACACGCCAATTATAAGTTGGCAAATGTACCAAAAGCCAAGCCGCGACAAGGCAAGAGCAGGTTGCGATACTGAGTACACAATCAAACATTGTATATTTATATATATATGGTTATTTTAAGTCCAATATTAGCAATCGAACACAAATCTGTTATCTGGTTATAAACGTAATTGTTAATACAGCACAAGTAATCGAACACATAAGGCTGTAGATACAGTATAGTCAATAGTACATATAATCTGTCCGTTGATAAGGATGATGCATTCCTATCTGTACATAACAGTCTTTGTTTTCATTATTACGGCAGAGACAATAAGTTCGATAGGCACCCGGAAGACAAGATTGACACCATCGACTGAAGTGTTGTTATCGTAGAAGTTCCTTACACCAAGAACCGATTGCAATACGTACATAATATATATGTTACCCACACGCTGAAAGTCTAATAATAAAATAGTGGGATTTAGGCTTCATAATTCTTCCATTAGTCGGCCTAACACCAACAAAAAGAGACACTTTTTCCCGCAAAGTCTCTAAGGAAAATAACATAAACCGGACCTGGAGGTCTGGTCTAGTGGCCACATCGCACAACACTTTTCGAGGACAGCCCCTGAGCTATATTTCCTTCCTCTCCACGGGAAGGAATCAGATAATCGACTTACGGTAAGTCGAGGGTTCATAAAAGTCTTTCGTCTAACTTTTACTAGTTTTCCTGTTACATTTTAGTGTTAACTATATCGCGCTTTCCGGGCGACACACGAAGAAACAGTGACACACCTTAACCAATACGGGGGCATCTTAGTTGAATGGTCGTGCGTGCCTCGCTAGCCAATGAACATTCAACCCGAAGGTACTCCTCAAATTGGCTTCAATTTCATACGGAGCTTTTCTGAACGTTAATTGGTTCTGAGAGGTAGAATGCTTCGTGATATGAGGAGTTTCTTATAAGTCAATCTGTTCCATGAGAGACAATTTAAACATGCGAAATGGAAATCGTGCCCTTATGATGCATAATTACCAATATACTGATGTTTTGTGTGGGAAAATGGCATGTTTCTTAGTATTTTGTCATTTAATAACTAAGACCCCACTGCCATTTTTGAAAATATTTGAACATGAAAATAGCTATCACGCATAAATTCTTCAGGAGTTAATACTAACAGGTTCAGACAAAAGGTCCTGGTATTATACAGATGGACAATTGCTTTGAGCAGCTCGAAAACAAATGGCAATCGGCCACAATAATGAGATTGTATACGTCATTCATTCGGATACAGGTTTTATATGTAAGATATTGAAATATCCACAAATACGTTACCACCAAATACTTTACATAACTAAGTTATGGTTAAAACAGTCAACAATAATTCATATAAATTTACACGTAAGTCCGGTTGTCATAGGGCAGGATTAGGATGATGATAACCTATGGTAAATACTTACTGTCAACCACGGGTGCTTCCATGAAGTAGTTGACACAACGCGTTAACAGAATGACAAAAAAACACAGCTTAGCATTCATCGCGATATACATGTATATATATTTATACATACCTTATATGTACAGATAGAACAATTCGTGTCAATTCAAGCATGCCTATATATTCGTTTTCATAACCTTAAAATTGTTCACAAATAACTACGTTGCGTTCATATTTCTGAAAGATTTTTCTCGCCATATTGCGGCATTATTACTGTATAGATGTCTCGCAAAATAGATTTCGCGTTGAACGGGAGATACATTTCGGTAGTTCGGTTAGATGATGTTAAGTGCCATAACTTGCAAAGAGCACTACAGTAAACGAGACAGTACATACAAATAATCAGACGAAGCATGTTCTGTGTTCCCCGCCCGTAAGAAATTAACCGGCAAATACTCAATACTGCATTAACTTAGTTTGCTACCTGGTTACAAAGTACGTTAGCTTAACCATGCTAGAGGCATTAGTATAGTATTTTGGACTGTGTGCCCATTGTAAATAAATATTGTTTACACAAGGCAAACCATACCACCTAGTTATTAAATGCCTATTTGAAATGCAAAATGACAAATATATATAATGTACATTTGGATGAGGATGCAAAACAAACGTTTGAACAGGCTACAATAATAGTCTGCGCGATTGCCGTGCTTTATGAAAGAAACGTAGTTAACACCGAGATTCATTCCGGCGTCTTCCCGCCATAAGGACAGCTGTCGTCTGCGCGGTTGCCGGTATACTCTTTCCTCACCGCCGTCCCACTCCTCCGTGGCTGCAGTCCCACGCGAGAGATACTAAGTTGATACCGATATTCATTCCGGCGCTTTCCCGCCATAAGGACAGCTGTCGTCTGCGTGGTTGCCAACGCATTCGATGGTGGGCACGTGGCCGCTGTCCCACATGCCGGGACTACACAGCGTGCACAAGCCCTCTAGCGTGCAGTAAATCTTGGGAAGTGTGCGGAACTGGTGCAGGAGACCTCGTGCCTGGGGCGGAGATAAAGATACTGTCTAAAGAGTGCAATACGAATGGAATTCGCTCATATGACTGGTAACCGAGATATTTTGCATGTAGTGTACTTATATAGATATAAAGACATAGAGCGCGCGTTAACGGACACCAAAGCCATATTACACTTCGAATAAGTGAATACCACAAAACATGTACTACGTTAAACCTTCATACAAGTTCACCGGGCTATGTTCATGCTAATAACAATACATATATGAAATTTGGTCGTTACCATGTTTGCATTTACAAATTAGTACAGAAATAAATCTAAATAAACTAATACTCTAACAAAAATGATAGTGAACCGAATATGGTTATTCTTATCTTGAAGCTATAGTTAACGTATGAGCGGCACCTGGAAACAACACGAGCGCAATCGATATTAAATCTATTCATGCAGCAATATTTTTACCTGTGAAACTAAACAAAATTTTAATGGAAACGGGTGTATGTATTTAGATACTTAGTGTATAGTGACACACTTATTGTAGGCAATAAATAATAGGGCATGCTGTCATCAAAATTCGCTGCGGCTTTACGCCTTTTTAAACATGAATAACATGTCTATTTCGTACATAGTTAACATGCACAACGTTAGATAATGTGTCCAACATATTTCTCCAAATGATTTTGAAAATCATAACGTAGATACAAAACTGCTGTATGAACATCTTTAAGTCATGGGCATTTTTCGAATGTATGCGCCGCCGCCGGCCGTCTGCCATGCGGGGATTCGCGCCAAGTCACCTTCTTTAGAATGACGTCACTGTTCATGTGCATGGAGAGACTGCTGAAGTGGAGGAGCATCTCGTCTGCGGGGAGGTCCTGAGAGGCCACGTCCTCGCCGTAGACAGCGATGATGGCCACGCAGATGAACAGGTGGAAGTAGTCGGTCTGGTAGTGGGCCCAGCACGCCTCCCACATCTTCAGCGCGTCGTCCTCCGCAAACTCGCGCTTGAAGCATAGCAAGATCCACCTGCAAACATGCATAATACGATCATTATCACCCAAGGTTACGTATAAACATCCGGTGTACACGTCTGTACGAGCACGGCAAGACCCAACTGCAAACAGGTATACTACCTTTATCATGTCGGGTTAGTCTTTAACATCCAGTATACACATCTTTATTCTATAAGTGGAATATAAGTGGGAAGGTCGATCGACCGTGTACACAAAACTTTATTGAATTACGGTAAACGGATTATGGGTATCAATATAACATTCCCGGAAGCAATTTCTCCAGCCCTTATTGATTGTATATCAGTAAATGTATATATTTCAGAGGCATTAAAGGTAGTAAATATCACCACGTGTAGTGATTAGACATAGTGCACGCGAAATGGCCTCCCAAGCTCAGTTGGTAAGCGGACTAAGCTGCAGAGCTTAAATCCCTGGCACCTGCAAATACGACATATTTCATACACCCCCATTTATAATCTCGATGGAGCTATAACTATCTCGACTTCTTATGCATAAAGGCGGTTTAAAACAGCTTTTGTTACCGACCTGTGGACAAACAGCAGCTCCAGGCCATCCTGAACCCGGTGCAGGTGCGCGTGGAACTTCGGCAGCATTATCCGGAGCAGTTCCCGAAGGTAATCCTATAGACAACGTAGCGCCTCATTAAATACAATGCATTACAAGGTGCCGACGTAGGAGGCTAATCATGAAGCTTGGAAGGCCACGTTTGGAATATAATGTTCGATTTGGGAGCCACATTACTATAGTAGTCGGTAGCAATAAGACTGCCTGTACGTATGTTATCGGTCAATTCTCAAAATTGAGCATTTCAAAGTTTCCTTTTTGCAGTGGCAGTGCCTAGATAAAAACCTATAACATAAAAACCCAATATAGTTGTCTACTTTCCCAATGTTAGCGTGAACCGTTGTTTTAGCATAGCTCATGTATAACTCACATCAAAGATTCACTACAAGAGAACGCTTTTGTGGATTTTGACATGGCAGAAGTCGCCAATACAAAACGGTGTTGTTTGTGGGGGTGGGTGAGTGAGAGGAGGGGGGGGGTGTAGGGTACCAGTTGTTTGTCCATGTCGATGTCCTTGGGCGAGCTGACGAAGATGGTCTTCTGCATGAGGCCGACGAAGCACCAGTAGGCGTCCACCTCCTTCTGCACCTCCTCCAGCACGGGCGCCAGCAAGTCCGACATGCCCTGCGTGTAGCCATAGTGAGGGTGGGCCACCGCGTAGTGCAGCAAGATGTTCCTGCAACACACACCACACACAATACATTACTAAGTTATCTAGAAATCGATATTCCTGTGTGACTTCCATTCACCAGGGGTGTCACCCCGTCGCCTGATAGGCAGCGCGTTCGGTTGGTTGTATATTCAGGACGCTTTAACCACTTTTGGTCATATCCCTTCAATGGGAGAAGGAAAGGAGAGTGAAGCCATGTCCCCGGGGTTAACCCCCTACTCTTTGCGAAGAAAGACATGGGATCTTTATAATGCGACCACATCGACATGGCCACAGCGGGGCTCGAACCATCGATCCAGAGCACTCAGTGCGAGCGCTTTAGCACACTGAGCTACCGGGCAGGCCCCTGGTAGCGCGTTCGGAGCGTGTTGCCAGCGCGCTGCTATTAGCGGTGATGGACACCTCGGTGCTAGGGTGCTAACCTCATTGTGTATGTTGGTGCAAGATACAGATACCAGTGCAGGAGTGGGTGGAGTACCTCGGGAGGCGTGGTTCCACCTCACCTTAAACCTTCCCTTTGCCGCGACAGGACTTTACTGGTTAAAGCACTCTACGTAAAGCATCCAAACAATTAACACACACTTGGGGTTCTGGGGCCGGGGACGTTTCAGAGTCAGTTGTACACTAACACCGAGAGGAACAAGGAACCGCTATAGACATGAGGGTGAGAGCAAATATGACGTATGTGCTACGGTACTGCCTAATATTTACAACTTTCTGTTCATAACTAGACAAACCGTGATATATTGGTTTAAGTTACCTTCTCACGGTAAATGTAATAACTGTGCGTCTGTGACGTAACTACATATCTGACAAGTTTCCTGAACCTTTTGTTTTGGGTCAAAATCCCGCGTCTTTCTGGATTGAAACACTCAACTCACTTGAGGATTTCGATGTTAGGGTTATCTTCGCCCTTGAAGTAGGTGTGACTACGGTCGGTCCGCACTACATCTTTTTCCACTGTACTCTGCGTCACTTTGAAGAAGAACTCTTTCTCCTCGCCATGCATTGCCTCTCTGTAACAATGACAAAGGGCGCATTATGAAAAAATTAAAGGGTAAGCTGTGTTGCCTAGACAAAAGTTGCCTAGACAACTGTATCTATGCAGTAATACGTTATTTAGCTTATTTAATAACTTAAGGTAAAATATGTGAAATATATGGCCCGGGAGAAAGACTCACAACGTCCTTCTTTAAAATGTGTAGGGGGTTACTCACGGGGACTTAACCCTTAATCCCTGCCTTCAGGTTAAAGCGACCTTCTAGCTAAATATAGCTAGTGCGAGTAAGATAGAAAGGCGTTTTAGAATTTACTTGGTTAGAAAAAGTCTTTCACTAATATCACAAAGACCAAAGTGGTCAAATTAGAAAAAGCATTATCGCAAAAAATGAATCGCGTCTCCGCCACGTGACACTGATCAAAACGCCAATTGACAGCAATCCAGGGACATATCGGGATTTTCATGCAACATGCTTTGGTTTCTGTTATTGCAATATATAAATCAATATTTGATAGTCACTACCAGTCTGGCCAAATGTCAATACTGTTTATTGACTTCCTTGGTGGCTAACGAGATCAATATGTATGCCCACTCCCATACTCTGACCGTATCGCACTTGATACCTACCGCATTTTCCTCAAGTTTTGATATTCGATGTATTTGTCATTTCTGATCTGTTCGCGTTCCTCGAAGGTGGAACTGTAGGGGTAGTAATGGAGCAGGAAGGGCCACATCTCGTGGCGAACACTAGACTCAAGACCGGCGAAAAAGATTGCCTGAAACAACATAAAAATACATGTACTCTCATTATACAGAGGTACCCTAGTAAATTAAACCAAATGTGTTAAAAATTCAGTTTAAAAAAAAAAAAAAACTTTATTAAAAGCAACTTAAATTTTCTATTTGAGCCATTTTTAGCGTCTTTTTTCTCGAATCCACGTAGTACAAAAAACTAGGGTACGACAACTGTACACAGTCAGACTCTTAAAGGCCTATTTCCCGATAGGATTGTTACTTGTTGATCCACGTTTTAGTGTTGTCTTTTGGATGAAATATAATAGTCAGTATTTAAACATGATCGTTGATGTTCAAAATGTTTATGCACACGCATAGTGCTAAACGATTACACGTTGAACGCGCTTTGATCCATTTATTATGTTAATGAGTATTCAGCGCGCAAAGGTTATGCGAAATTGACCACTTTGCTTCTTGAAATGTGAAGTTATCAAATTGTTAATTTTTCTAATCGTTATTAAATATTAATGTTCTAAACATTTCACACCATGTATAAATATTATGTATTCATGTAGAGTACTTAGGGCCAGTAGGCCTTTCATACGAATAAATTCACTCAATTCAGATGAACGGGCTCCACGTTGTAATGTGTTCATGCTGAACGGACCTTGCGGAGGTGAAAGTCATCCTCGATCTGACCCAACTCGTTCATGTGTTGTTTCCACGTCTCTTCGTTGACTTTCTCGTAGGCGCCTTCCTCCGGGTGACACTGGCTGTCCGTCAGGTACGGTCTAATCACCGAAAAGTGCTTACAGTTCGACAACTGCTCGCCATCCTTCCTCTACAAATAAACATCATACACTTGAATTGATTCATATGATTGGTATAAATGAATGCATTTTTCACCATGATAATGGCTTTTGAGTTACATTTTGTTTGGGCTATCCAACATTACGCCTTGCCGGTATTTTCCTTTTAACATAGTTCGGTTAAATTGTGAACCATATATTTGTCAGTCACGCGCTTGAGATTGCAAATAAATGTAAAACCATGTATTATTCGAGGACATTAACCTACGACATCCAGAGGCATGGCCAAGCAGGGTAACATCACGTGACCAACGCCACACCACACAAAACACGTAAAAAAGTAACATACCTTCTGCCAACGACGGCGTCTAGGCCTGATTACGCAACGAAAACAGAGCAACGGCAAAAGCGACATGGCTGCTTCCAAGGGTCGTGTGTATATGACCGACCTCAGGCAAATTGGTTTAATAAGAACCTGAATCCCTTCTTCCCTCACTTTCATGCGCTCATCAGCTTACTTGATCAGCCGCGAAAGAAATAAATCAGCAAAGTTGGTCTCCGAGAGACGCGGGCGACGGTAATAGGAGATCTGTATGGACGAGGATTTAACAGGTAGTTTCGCGGTATGACGTCAGCCGGTTCACCAGTTGCCATGACAAGTTGCAGCTCGGGATGCTGACTAATTAATATGGAGAGCCTAACATAGAGCCGTGTACAGTAAGCGATGATGCTTACGTCGTGCTGACCGTCGTGCTGGTATGGCTCCCCAGGAGGAGCCATAACACATGTGAGGAAGCCAAGATTTATTGACTGGCCAGAAAGGAGCAATCCGCTTATTACGCTAGAGACATGCAGAAGAAACCAATCTCCGTTTATATAGATAGCAAAAACGCACACCCGCCATGTTCTTTCCTGTACAGGAGTGTGCACTTTCTTCTTCTTTCTCCAATTTTGCCAAATAAAATATATGAACAAAGACACGGACACAAAATTACCCCAATACGACGGAACCGAGAGAAACACCGAGCCGGGAAGTTCTAAAAACGGAGGTAATACACCAGGGCGGACAGTTGTAATATCGGAGGAGACACACCAGGGTAGACAGTTCTAAAACCGGAGGAGACGCACTGGGCACTGTTCTAAAACCGGACGAGACACACCAGGCCGAAAGGTCTAAAACCGGAGGAGACACACCAGGCGGAATGTTCTAAAACTGGAGGAGACACACCAGGCGGAAAGTTAGAAAACCAGAGGAGACACCACGCGGTAAGTTCTAAAACCGGAGGAGACACCCCATTTCTAAAACCGGAGGATATACAACGGGTGGACTGTTCCAACACCAGAGGAGACACACCAGGCGGAAAGTTCTAAAACCGAAGGAGATACAACGGGCGGACAGTTCTAAAACCAGAGGAGACACCCAGGGGCTCTAAAAGCGGAGGAGACACACACAGCGGGCAGTTCTACAACCGAAGAAGGCACACCGGGTTGGACGGTTCTAAAACCGGAGGAGACACACCAGGCGGAAAGTTCTAAAACCGGAGGAAAGACACCAGGCGGAGTTCTAAAACCGGAGGAGACACCCCGGGGCGGAGAGCTCTAAAACCGAAGGAGACACACTAGGCGGACAGTTCTAAAACTGGAGGAGGCACACCGGGTTGGACGGGGGTAAATTCGTAGGAGACACACCAGGGGGTGAACATTTATTAAACTGGATGAGACATACTATGGCGGACAGTTCTAAAACCGGAGGAGACACATTAGGCGGAATGTTCTAAAACCGGAGGAGACACACTAGGCGGAAAGTTCTAAAACCAGAGGAGACACACCACGCGGTAAGTTCTAAAACCGGAGGAGACACACCAGGCGGACAATTCTAAAACCGGAGGAGATACAACGGGTGGACTGTTCTAAAACCAAAGGAGACACACCTGGCGGAAAGTTCTAAAACCAGAGGAAATGCAACGGGCGGACAGTTCTAAAACCGGAGGAGATACAACGGGCGGACAGTTCTAAAACCAGAGGAGACACACCAGGCGGGCAGTTTTAAAACCGGAAAAGATACACAATGCAGACAGTTTTAAAACCGAAGGAGACACCCCGGGGCGGAAAGCTCTAAAACCGGAGGAGACATACAAGGCGGACAGTTCTAAAACCAGAGGAGGCACACCGGATTGGACGGTTCTAAAACCGGAGGAGACACACCAGGCGGAAAGTTCTAAAACCGGAGGAGATACAACGGGCGGACAGTTCTAAAACCGGAGGAGACACACCAGGCGGAGTTCTAAAACCGGAGGAGACACCCCGGGGCGGAGAGCTCTAAAACCGAAGGAGACACACTAGGCGGACAGTTCTAAAATTGGAGGAGGCACACCGGGTTGGACGGGTCTAAATTCGGAGGAGACACACCAGGGGGTGAACAGTTATTAAACTGAATGAGACACACGAGGGCGGACAGTTCTAAAACCGGAGGAGACACACCAGGGTGGACAGTTCTAAAACCGGAGGACACACACGGACGGGATGGACCTCGGCTGGTCACGCCACATAAAAGTGAAGACAGAAATCCGACCACCTACCGTGAAGGCTGTAACGGGATTCCAGTCGGCGAGAGCATCCAGGACTCGGGCCCCCAACGCGGGCAGCGTGACGTCGCCCGCCGTACCTACCCCGTCGCTGGGCTGGGCCAGGAACTTCCAGCTGGACAAGGTGTCCACGAGGCGGTCCAGCCCCCCGTGGTGGAAGTGGAGTATCTTGTACTGGCTCTCTCGGCTGGCGATCACCAGCTGCCCGCAGCTGCACTTGGAATCGCTGTAGAATATCCGCAGCGAGCGCATCTGGCCTGAAGCAGAGAGGTTATGGATTACTACTAGTAAGGTGGATGGATGGATTGGTGTTTTTGGCCAGATCGGTGTACACATGGATAATGAAATGGTTGTGAAACAAGCACTAGTTTCGGACGCCGAACAGGATTCAATGATTGAACAAGAGTCCGTTGGTCTGGAGATCCGTGTGCTGCCAGCGGAGAATAAACTACCAACTAATAATAGATCATAATTACAGTAACATGAACTTCTTCGCAAAGAGTAGGGGGTTACACCTGGGGAAATGGCTCCACTCTCCTTCCTTTTCCCATTGATGCCAAATGAGATCAAAAGTGGTTAAAGCGTCTTGAATATACAACCAACCAACCAGTAACATGGATGGATTGGTCTTTTACCAAACTGGTGTTTATTCGTGTTGTGTTGTATTGCCCACTATCCGAATCCTAAATGGTACGGTTGATGAAAGCTGATGACACTCACCGAGATCCACGGAGAAGACTCCGCAGACCTGGTCGCGGGCGCTCTTCGGCGATTTGGGCGTGTCGCCCACTGGGCTATTGCTGAAAGTCACCGTGTTCTCCGGGAACGAGAAGTTGTACGTGGCGTGCGCGACCTCTGGCGAGCTGTAGGTGAACTGCGCCACGTGGTCGCCGGGACCGTCCGACGATAGCGACGGTGGCGACCTCGCGTATTCAGGCGGCGTGACAGGCGACGACGGTTCCGAGTCCGGACCGGAAGTGGGTGTCGAGGAGCAGGATGACGTCGCGCTTCGCGGTCGATCGTTGACGGTGATGATGGGCGATTTGTTCAGGGTGTTGTTGGTCGCGCATAAGCCGCCGTCATTTTGATTGTTGATGTTCAGTTTCAGATCCAGGGATTCCTTCAGTTTATCCATTTTCGATTTGGTTTCGTTATTCTCTTCGCTCGCGTCTTTAACGTCCTCGATGACCTCGCCATTCTGTGACGTCAAGGCGTCTGTGGTATCATTCAGTCCCTTGGCCGCGAGTTCACTCAGCATCCTCCGGTAGCGGGGACTGGTGGGGCTCGGATGCGAGGAATCCGAGGAGCTGCTCACGCTGTGCCGTTCGGAAAACCCGAGGTCATCTCTCTCAGCTTCGCGTACGCAAGAAGTGACATCATCCCCCAGGGAGGTCTCCTCCGGCCTCACGTTTCCAATTTCCGTCGTCACGGCGACGTCACCCGCGGGTGGGCCGGTGGGCGCCTTCCACCCATGAGACGCCGCAGTGTCTCGCCCCCTGGCGGGAGCGTCCTCCGCCGTGTCAAACGCCGAGTCGTCCAGCTCTTCCGTCACGATCACCAGGTTGTCGCCCTCCATCTCGATGCTGGTGACGGAGCGGCTGGAACTGGAGCGCTTCCGCCTCTCGCTCTCCCGCACCTGTTCCGTCACCGGGTGCCGCAGCGGCGCTGGCGGCGGGGGCGCTGCCGGCGGGGGCACCTTGCCTCTGTTCAACAACTGAAACAGCTGCAGCTCCGTCGACACGCTCTCGCTGTCAGACGACGACACGCTGCAGGTGCTGTGCCGCTTGTCGCTGCCGTCCGTCTCCTGAGAGCCTTCCCTAGAGTCCCTCTCCAGACTCGGCGCTCGCCGCTTCCCGCCGCCGCCGCCACTCCGACTGTTCGACAGGTTCGTCTCCTTCTCCTTCAGCGCGTTCACGTTTGTCCCAACGCCGGGGACGACGGTCGCGTCCTTGTCGCCGCGCGCGTTGTTCTTAATGTCCCCGTGACCCCCGTGCCGGGCCGCCGGGGACGCCTCCCCATCTCTCCCGACTCCCTCACCCGGGCTGGGACTATCGCTGCCCTGGTCCCCGGCGCTGCCCCGTCCGAGGTCGGCCCCCGTGGAGTCGGAGTCGGCCGAGTCCTTGAGGGACTCGTCGGACTTGGCGTACTCCTGGCGCGGGGAGCGGCGCGGGCTGACGCGCGGACCCGTCGCCGCAGGGCTGTTCTCGATGCTCCGGGGATTCTTCTGCAGCGTCGAGTTGGGAATCCAGGTCAGGATCAGCGTGGAGCCCAGGACCTGAACAATGTTAGACAAAGAGGATCAGAGGCTGAGTCATAAAAAACCCCCACAAAAACGCTTAGTTAAAGGCGATGGCAAGTGCCCCTATGCTTATTTTACAATAGCAAAGGAGCAAAGTAATGCTGCTCCTGTAAACAACATACTGTCCGTATCCTAGATATAAAACGTCAATAACCCATTCAATCAATTATCTCAATTATCAAAAATCTCGGGGAAACAAATGCATAATTTTAGATATAAAACGACTCATCTTCCAGCGCACTATAGACGAAACGCAGGGTGCGGATTTTATGTCCATAAACATCTGATTCATGTTATTGATTTCCACACCCTATTGGCTAACCTCGCCGGGTCACTGTGTTTGTGAGAGCGAAGAGGCCATTCAAACAACATGTATCTATCACCCCCTACTTTGATTCGCTTCTGCTACTTAATTATGGATAATTATTGCGACAATATTCGTGTTCTTTTGCAACCATCCGATGGCAAGCGGTCTCAGGGATTTGACAAGTGATACTCCTATTAAATCTTATCTGCACCCACCACGAACACACGTTTTGCACCACTTGCTCTTAAAATGTAGCCATAACGAGCAACAACAGAAGTTAAATTGAGCCAAGGATGCCTCTCCTAGAGCGCTGAGATGAAATGAGGGAGGAATTTGATGGAAATCACAGACGGTTCTCGCTACACCAGCTATATTCGGAATCGCTGCGTCTGATAGATAGATAGATATTTTATTGGTGGCTTCAGGTACCAGGCCCATCGTGCAAATACAGTCGTTTGTATCACAGCGTGGAAGGGGGGGGAGGGGGCTCCCGACCTAAGCTGGCTGACCTGCAGGCAAGCAGGTCCTGGGTCGCATCGGATGCATGTGTCACCGAACCCCATGCTGTCGCCCCAAGGGATTTCTCCGCCCATTTTAGTCATCATGTGCCGAAACAGTAGCAGAAAAACACCTATCACTCCACAACGCGTAGAGATAACACGTGATTGTGTGTATAGACAGGCACGTGATGACGGTATGTAGTGCAGATATTGATCGGAAATCCAATCATTAGGAGGATGACTCACATTCACGGGAAATTTACAAGGAAATGCCACTCGCGGGCCCTTTACCACAAGCCAATAATGCTAGCAATCAAAGAGCACTGACACCAACGTCTAACCACACACCTTTAAGTTACAGAATCTGATACTACCACCTATAATATGTGTCATAAGGATGAACCAATGTGAAAAGGAAGAGACAATGAAAGAAGTAGAGAGAAAACGAAACAAGATGATAGATGAAGATTGAACAGAAACCACGACTATGGCTAGAAAGGGGAGAATGCAGCAGATAGATGGCGAAGGCCGAGAGAAGACAGAAAGAGAATAGGGGACACTACGGCTAGGAACATGATGGGAAAGGATGGCGCCATGAACGGGGATAGCAACGGGGTAAAAAGGCAGGAAGACGGCGAAGACATAAACTAGAGAGAATAGGGGGGGGGCGCTACAAGAGATAAAGACGCCAGGTACCCAACTTCAACATAAACACTTATACGAGGCAACAAACGTGGTGGCGGGTTGATTAAACAAGATGACAGAGAGTGAGAGAGATAGAGAGACGCAATACATACCACAAATGTGGAAAGAAAAAAGAGCGAAAAACACAAAAGCGAAGTAAAAGCGAGGGAAATATTAGCAGGCATAATTTACAGTCATGGCGAAATAAAACGATAAACTAAGGTTACATACAAAGCGATGGCGAAGACAAAACGAAATAATATAGGTTACATACACATACATGGCGAAGACAAGACGAAATAATACAGGTTACATAAACATACATGGCGAAGACAAAACGAAATAATACAGGTTACATACACATACATGGCGAAGACAAAACGAAATCATACAGGTTACATACACATACATGGCAAAGACAAAACGAAATCATACAGGTTACATACACCGATGCCAGGTTGATTACGGACAAACTGCGGAACACGTGGTTTCTTACGTCATCTTCCTGGGAGCGGATGTTGAGGTAGCCCGGGAAGTGTTCCGAGTCGGCCCGGAGCACGGCGGGAGGGTGGACGCACACGTTGTTCTTGCAGTAGATGATCTCGCCATCGAGCGGCGCCGGTCTCGCGTGGTCGGGGCTCACAAAGCCCAGCAGGTTGGAGGCCTTCTTGAAGAGGGTGCTGAGCGCCATCACACCCGGCCTCCAGGAATCAGCCTCGACGGCTGTCGCAGATCAATCCTCCAACACTCGCCCAGCTCCTCCCCCTCCTCCTCCTCCTCTGCCCGCGTAATACTCCTCTACTCGCTCCAGTTTCCGACGATACACGACCTTCACTCCGTCAGTCGTCGGTTAAAGCATGGTTAGTCTCGCGGTAATCTATCTCCCCCACGCGCGAACCGGACATACAAGGCCAGTGGTATCACGTCCCGAGGTTCAGCTTCAGGCTGGCTTCTGTATGTATATCATTTGCAGCTTTACCTAGCTTTACCGGCGTTTGGCAAGCTAGCTCCTGCCGCCTGGCTTAATGTTCCAGTAGAGTTGGGAGTGCAATGCAAAATGTGCAATATATACACCATGCCCCAATGCCGACCTGCACTCCCTGGTAGTCAACCACAGAGAGGACTTCAGCGCTTGCAGCTCTGAAACATACAAAAAATCGATTACAGTTAATAATACATTGTTGCATATGGCAGATTGCACGATATCATTGAAAAAAAAAACCGGCTGGCAAAGGCATCGAGACGAAACACGTGAATGGCTTTTTTGGCTTATACCCAGTGAACAACTTTTGACAGTGTGTTCCGTTTCGCCGGCGTGGGTCCCGTAGATATCACCTTAACCCTTCATTTGACATGTGACACGTGAGAAAAGACCGAAGGTCAAACTTGCTGACGTAAGAAATTGGACCATACGTCCGCCTAATACAACATGCAGGAGCGCAACAACCAGCGCGAGCAACAACGGCCAGAGAAGCAGCTGAGGTCAGCCCACGAGAGGCCGCATCATATCGAGGCCCGTAATGTACCATGGCTTCCCTCAGAGCCCGATAACACCAGAAAGGAAATCACCAGACATTGTAACTGTGCATGAATCAGCTTTAAAGTGAAAAAATCAGGTGATCTGTATGCGCTGGCCATGCATGTATGTATGCGTCGGATTGACAGCACACCAGCTGACAGCAGCCGCTTGGCGGCCGTAGTGAGAAGGGGCTGCCGGGGGTTGGGCCTGGGTTGCCTTGGGGAGGGGCCTGGGGCCTCCGAGGGAGGGGCGGGAGGGTGTATCCATGGGGCAGCCCAGCGCACAGCGTGGATCGATCAATGAGTGTCTCAACAGGCCTTACCCACCGCCTACAAACAGGGCCCCTGAGGTGGGGTAGCCATGTCTCGTGTCGATTTTAAGAAGAGGGCCATGTCGTGTGTCGATTTTAAGGAAAAGGTCCATGTCGCGTGTCGATTTTAAGAAAACTTCCATGTCGCGTGTCACTAAGTCTTATGTCGCATGTCGATTCTAAGACAACCCCAATGTCGCGTTGTCGATTTTAAAAATCGCCGCGTCGCCGTGTCGAAAAAGCCCCTCTGGGGCCCTTACAAACGGCTGACCATGCAAGCAGCCACGGCCACCGCCAACTGGTCTTGAGATGGTGTCAGCCGCTGGGCATGCTATTGTCCATAATCAGCTGCTGAATTTGACCCCACTCCTTCACGCATAAGCCTGTTTCCCGCCGGCTCCGCAGGCCACGCCACGAGGCATAGAGAGAGTGTGGGGGAGGAATGAAGGGGGCGGTGGCAGTGAGGAGAGTGGTGACACGCTGACGGCGGTGGCCCCCGGGAGAAGGGTGCGGTGGGGGGGTGGGGGGGGTGGTAGTGGCGCGAGGGGTGACATACTGACGGTATGGGTACGGGACACCGGGCACAGCGATGTGTATGCACAGATCCAACCAGCATAGTAGTAGATTAATTGGGAGTGCCGTTGATACCGCATCGAGCCGGCAAGCCGTGCGTAGGCCACTTAATTCGCTGTTTCATAAGGTCATCGTGCTGGCAGTCAGTCCGGCAACAGACACTGTTCAAACAGACAGATAGCCTCAGCAGGCGGGGGGGTAGGGGAGCAAGCGGGCGAGACGGGGCGACGCAGTGAAGGGTGTATGAAGAGACTGGGGGGGGGGGGGGGAGAGTAGGCGTAAGGGACGCACCCACGACCATTTACTACGAAACAATTCAACACAACACATAGAGATGTAATTGGTCCTGGGCGGATGCAGCATATAAGAGTAGTCTTGGAAAGAACAAAAGACAGAGATGAGAGTTTCCTGTAATGTTCCAATTCATTATAAAGACCGATATGCTATAAACATGAAGCCAAAAAAAACGTAGAATATAGCATGTTAAATATCTACACATGCCCATAAATGTATTAAGTTATGTCCATATTTAGATCCATTGAGCACATACACCAGCCTGGTGCAATGATGCCTGGTGCCCGCAGAGCATAACGCCCACTGCTGGTCTCCTACAGCATGTATGGTTTTGGTGTCCGAAACAGGTTCGCGATTTACCTCGGCCAACTTACTCAGCGCAAATGGATGTTCCAATGCGGGAAAATAGTATAATCACTATAAGGCTAGTGCTTTCTCCATACATGTATATATTTATACAGGCGTGGATCTAGGAATTTGAAAGGTCCACTGGGTGTTCGAAAGTCTTATGACCGGGAAGGGGAAGTGCTGGGAGTTGGAAACACTTCCGACCGGGGGGGGGGGGGGGGGGACCAAATAATATGGAGAGCCCAGTAACAACAACACGGGGGAGGGAGGGTCCACATCTTAATTGGCTTACAGTTACCATTGAAAAAGAGCAACCTCTGTTAAAAAGGGGGGTGCGTTCTAGGGGGTCCGTATCCGAGCCTGCTATAGGTAAAAAAACTCGAAATGTGTGGACCACGGTAGATATCATGAGAAGCAAATGAATTCAACGAATCAACACTGAGTCATTGGTACAATGAGACAACGGTGAAAAGGCTGCTCGTCTAATGTACATCCATCCGTAGTAACATCAGATAACACAACGACGGAATTTATGAATCAACTGAACAATGAAGAAACCCTGCAATATCTGTGGAAACCCGTTAAATGCCCTTCTATATCATGGGCATTATACGCGACCTCTACGTGTCCCCAAGGGCTTCAGATTGGCCTGCAGCCCTGAATGCCCACAGCGCCTATGTCTCGCGCAAGTCCATGGAAAGCCCACACGGTGATAAGCATCTGCGGTCGGCCGCGGCGTCCTTGGGAGATGATGATCGGCCGTTCATCCACGCACCAGACTGCCGTTCAGTCAGTCGTCAGCCGCAAGACGCACTGGTAAGCCAGGCTCAACAGACCCGTGTATGGTCACATTAACTACTGAGGGGAAACGACAAGGGAGGGGAGGGGCGCTTTTCGCTAGGGGAAACGACAAGAGAAGGGAGGGGCGCTTTTCGCTAGGGGAAACGACAAGGGAGGGGAGGGGCGCTTTTCGCTAGGGGAAACGACAAGGGAGGGGAGGGGCGCTTTTCGCTAGGGGAAACGACAAGGGAGGGGAGGGGCGCTTTTCGCTAGGGGAAACGACAAGGGAGGGGAGGGGCGCTTTTCGCTAGGGGAAACGACAAGGGAGGGGAGGGGCGCTTTTCGCTAGGGGAAACGACAAGGGAGGGGAGGGGCGCTTTTCGCTAGGGGAAACGACAAGGGAAGGGAGGGGCGCTTTTCGCTAGGGGAAACGACAAGGGAGGGGAGGGGCGCTTTTCGCTAGGGGAAACGACACGGGAGGGGAGGGGCGCTTTTCGCTAGGGGAAACGACAAGGGAGGGGAGGGGCGCTTTTCGCTAGGGGAAACGACAAGGGAGGGGAAGGGCGCTTTTCGCTAGGGGAAACGACAAGGGAGGGGAGGGGCGCTTTACGCTAGGGGAAACGACAAGGGAGGGGAGGGGCGCTTTTCGCTAGGGGAAACGACAAGGGAGGGGAGGGGCGCTTTTCGCTAGGGGAAACGACAAGGGAGGGGAGGGGCGCTTTTCGCTAGGGGAAACGACAAGGGAGGGGAAGGGCGCTTTTCGCTAGGGGAAACGACAAGGGAGGGGAAGGGCGCTTTTCGCTAGGGGAAACGACAAGGGAGGGGAGGGGCGCTTTTCGCTAGGGGAAACGACACGGGAGGGGAGGGGCGCTTTTCGCTAGGGGAAACGACAAGGGAGGGGAGGGGCGCTTTTCGCTAGGGGAAACGACAAGGGAGGGGAGGGGCGCTTTTCGCTAGGGGAAACGACAAGGGAGGGGAGGGGCGCTTTTCGCTAGGGGAAACGACAAGGGAGGGGAAGGGCGCTTTTCGCTAGGGGAAACAAGGGAGGGGAGGGGCGCTTTTCGCTAGGGGAAACGACAAGGGAGGGGAGGGGCGCTTTTCGCTAGGGGAAACGACAAGGGAGGGGAGGGGCGCTTTTCGCTAGGGGAAACGACAAGGGAGGGGAGGGGCGCTTTTCGCTAGGGGAAACGACAAGGGAGGGGAGGGGCGCTTTTCGCTAGGGGAAACGACAAGGGAGGGGAAGGGCGCTTTTCGCTAGGGGAAACGACAAGGGAGGGGAAGGGCGCTTTTCGCTAGGGGAAACGACACGGGAGGGGAGGGGCGCTTTTCGCTAGGGGAAACGACAAGGGAGGGGAGGGGCGCTTTTCGCTAGGGGAAACGACAAGGGAGGGGAGGGGCGCTTTTCGCTAGGGGAAACGACAAGGGAGGGGAAGGGCGCTTTTCGCTAGGGGAAACGACACGGGATGGGAGGGGCGCTTTTCGCTAGGGGAAACGACAAGGGAGGGGAGGGGCGCTTTTCGCTAGGGGAAACGACAAGGGAGGGGAGGGGCGCTTTTCGCTAGGGGAAACGACAAGGGAGGGGAAGGGCGCTTTTCGCTAGGGGAAACGACAAGGGAGGGGAAGGGCGCTTTTCGCTAGGGGAAACGACAAGGGAGGGGAGGGGCGCTTTTCGCTAGGGGAAACGACAAGGGAGGGGAGGGGCGCTTTTCGCTAGGGGAAACGACAAGGGAGGGGAGGGGCGCTTTTCGCTAGGGGAAACGACAAGGGAGGGGAAGGGCGCTTTTCGCTAGGGGAAACGACAAGGGAGGGGAGGGGCGCTTTTCGCTAGGGGAAACGACAAGGGAGGGGAAGGGCGCTTTTCGCTAGGGGAAACGACAAGGGAGGGGAGGGGCGCTTTTCGCTAGGGGAAACGACAAGGGAGGGGAAGGGCGCTTTTCGCTAGGGGAAACGACACGGGAGGGGAGGGGCGCTTTTCGCTAGGGGAAACGACAAGGGAGGGGAGGGGCGCTTTTCGCTAGGGGAAACGACACGGGAGGGGAGGGGCGCTTTTCGCTAGGGGAAACGACAGGGGAGGGGAGGGGCGCTTTTCGCTAGGGGAAACGACAAGGGAGGGGAGGGGCGCTTTTCGCTAGGGGAAACGACAAGGGAGGGGAGGGGCGCTTTTCGCTAGGGGAAACGACAAGGGAGGGGAAGGGCGCTTTTCGCTAGGGGAAACGACAAAAGAGGGGAGGGGCGCTTTTCGCTAGGGGAAACGACAAGGGAGGGGAGGGGCGCTTTTCGCTAGGGGAAACGACAAGGGAGGGGAGGGGCGCTTTTCGCTAGGGGAAACGACAAGGGAGGGGAGGGGCGCTTTTCGCTAGGGGAAACGACAAGGGAGGGGAGGGGCGCTTTTCGCTAGGGGAAACGACAAGGGAGGGGAGGGGCGCTTTTCGCTAGGGGAAACGACAAGGGAGGGGAGGGGCGCTTTTCGCTAGGGGAAACGACAAGGGAGGGGAGGGGCGCTTTTCGCTAGGGGAAACGACAAGGGAGGGGAGGGGCGCTTTTCGCTAGGGGAAACGACAAGGGAGGGGAGGGGCGCTTTTCGCTAGGGGAAACGACAAGGGAGGGGAGGGGCGCTTTTCGCTAGGGGAAACGACACGGGAGGGGAGGGGCGCTTTTCGCTAGGGGAAACGACAAGGGAGGGGAGGGGCGCTTTTCGCTAGGGGAAACGACAAGGGAGGGGAGGGGCGCTTTTCGCTAGGGGAAACGACAAGGGAGGGGAGGGGCGCTTTTCGCTAGGGGAAACGACAAGGGAGGGGAGGGGCGCTTTTCGCTAGGGGAAACGACAAGGGAGGGGAGGGGCGCTTTTCGCTAGGGGAAACGACAAGGGAGGGGAGGGGCGCTTTTCGCTAGGGGAAACGACAAGGGAGGGGAAGGGCGCTTTTCGCTAGGGGAAACGACACGGGAGGGGAGGGGCGCTTTTCGCTAGGGGAAACGACAAGGGAGGGGAGGGGCGCTTTTCGCTAGGGGAAACGACAAGGGAGGGGAGGGGCGCTTTTCGCTAGGGGAAACGACAAGGGAGGGGAAGGGCGCTTTTCGCTAGGGGAAACGACAAGGGAGGGGAAGGGCGCTTTTCGCTAGGGGAAACGACAAGGGAGGGGAGGGGCGCTTTTCGCTAGGGGAAACGACAAGGGAGGGGAGGGGCGCTTTTCGCTAGGGGAAACGACAAGGGAGGGGAGGGGCGCTTTTCGCTAGGGGAAACGACAAGGGAGGGGAAGGGCGCTTTTCGCTAGGGGAAACGACAAGGGAGGGGAGGGGCGCTTTTCGCTAGGGGAAACGACAAGGGAGGGGAAGGGCGCTTTTCGCTAGGGGAAACGACAAGGGAGGGGAGGGGCGCTTTTCGCTAGGGGAAACGACAAGGGAGGGGAAGGGCGCTTTTCGCTAGGGGAAACGACACGGGAGGGGAGGGGCGCTTTTCGCTAGGGGAAACGACAAGGGAGGGGAGGGGCGCTTTTCGCTAGGGGAAACGACAAGGGAGGGGAGGGGCGCTTTTCGCTAGGGGAAACGACAAGGGAGGGGAGGGGCGCTTTTCGCTAGGGGAAACGACAAGGGAGGGGAAGGGCGCTTTTCGCTAGGGGAAACGACAAGGGAGGGGAGGGGCGCTTTTCGCTAGGGGAAACGACAAGGGAGGGGAAGGGCGCTTTTCGCTAGGGGAAACGACAAGGGAGGGGAGGGGCGCTTTTCGCTAGGGGAAACGACAAGGGAGGGGAAGGGCGCTTTTCGCTAGGGGAAACGACACGGGAGGGGAGGGGCGCTTTTCGCTAGGGGAAACGACAAGGGAGGGGAGGGGCGCTTTTCGCTAGGGGAAACGACACGGGAGGGGAGGGGCGCTTTTCGCTAGGGGAAACGACAAGGGAGGGGAGGGGCGCTTTTCGCTAGGGGAAACGACAAGGGAGGGGAGGGGCGCTTTTCGCTAGGGGAAACGACAAGGGAGGGGAAGGGCGCTTTTCGCTAGGGGAAACGACAAGGGAGGGGATGGGCGCTTTTCGCTAGGGGAAACGACAAGGGAGGGGAGGGGCGCTTTTCGCTAGGGGAAACGACAAGGGAGGGGAGGGGCGCTTTTCGCTAGGGGAAACGACAAGGGAGGGGAGGGGCGCTTTTCGCTAGGGGAAACGACAAGGGAGGGGAAGGGCGCTTTTCGCTAGGGGAAACGACAAGGGAGGGGAGGGGCGCTTTTCGCTAGGGGAAACGACAAGGGAGGGGAAGGGCGCTTTTCGCTAGGGGAAACGACAAGGGAGGGGAAGGGGGCTTTTCGCTAGGGGAAACGACACGGGAGGGGAGGGGCGCTTTTCGCTAGGGGAAACGACAAGGGAGGGGAGGGGCGCTTTTCGCTAGGGGAAACGACAAGGGAGGGGAGGGGCGCTTTTCGCTAGGGGAAACGACAAGGGAGGGGAGGGGCGCTTTTCGCTAGGGGAAACGACAAGGGAGGGGAGGGGCGCTTTTCGCTAGGGGAAACGACAAGGGAGGGGAGGGGCGCTTTTCGCTAGGGGAAACGACAAGGGAGGGGAAGGGCGCTTTTCGCTAGGGGAAACGACAAGGGAGGGGAGGGGCGCTTTTCGCTAGGGGAAACGACAAGGGAGGGGAGGGGCGCTTTTCGCTAGGGGAAACGACACGGGAGGGGAGGGGCGCTTTTCGCTAGGGGAAACGACAAGGGAGGGGAGGGGCGCTTTTCGCTAGGGGAAACGACAAGGGAGGGGAGGGGCGCTTTTCGCTAGGGGAAACGACAAGGGAGGGGAGGGGCGCTTTTCGCTAGGGGAAACGACAAGGGAGGGGAAGGGCGCTTTTCGCTAGGGGAAACGACACGGGAGGGGAGGGGCGCTTTTCGCTAGGGGAAACGACACGGGAGGGGAGGGGCGCTTTTCGCTAGGGGCTCTGAGGAGGAAGTTGAACAGCCCCAGGAGTAGATATCGCGAAAAAATATTGCGCACGTATAACATCCAGTAACCTTGCAATGTTATCCTGTGTATAATAAGAAGCCGGGCGAGAAATACGGATCCTATCCGTATTCTCTTAAAAAAATATTATGTGGTGAAATTGAATACATTATCTGGAAAACTGGTTCTTGCACAATTAATTAAGAAACAAATTATGCAAACTGTATTGTGTCATGTACAATAAGGAAATTAACAAGGTTATTCCATCTGTAGAATTTGTGAGTTAACACTGGTTATTAGGGTCAATCACATGTTGACATGAGACGTGAGCCTACCAGTGCGCAGATCTTTATACATGTACTGTGCAGGGATGGTACAGCTCCTGTGCTCTTTTCGCAAAGAGTAGGGGATATGGCTCTTCTCCTTGACCATAAAATAATTTATAGTCAGGCCTAAAATAAGTTTACATTTAGCAGCTTGGACCAAAGTCCCAAAAGTCTTTTTATAGAGTGTTCACCTGATGCCAACATGATAACTTTCAAGAAAACAAAGCAAACAACTAAGTTTTGCTATAGGTGACTGTATGGTTACAATTTTGGATCAACCAATAGATACAGTACACAAATAGTACTTTCCCCTTTTGCGGCCTGTGGTATTCGACTCAATTAACTCCATTGGCCTATTTATTTCAAGCAGTGAGAACACAGCAATATGACCTCAATATTTACAAAAGTGGCTGTGGTAGACAAAATTTGTCTCCTATATGTTATGCTGGTAACTGCCATATTGTGTTACATTATTATACAAGACACAGGGCTCGACAGTAAGTCCTAATTTTGATTGTCCTGTAGGACAAGTACTTTTAATTTTCACTTGTCCCATCTTATATTACCTTGTCCTCCCAAAAGTACTTCTGAACTTTTCTTTGTCCCACCTGAGCGGCCATATATACTTGTCCCCCCACAAAAACAGTGGTATCTTTAGTAAACATCTATATAACATGCCAGAGTAGTAGTTGAGAACAAACCAGTGAAAGCCAACAAAAAGTTGTCGAAATTTTAGAACACTTTGAACTGTAGCCAGTTGACTCTTCAAACTCTGTCATGTTCCAGCCAGGACTACCCCGCTGCCCCTCCCTACGACGCCAGGACGCAAGCCCTGGCCAGGGCCACCCTGCTGCCCCTCGCTATGGCGCAACCCCGCTGCCAATCCCTATGATGCAAGCCCCCAGCCGTGGCCACCCCGCTGCCAATCCCTATGACGCAAGACCCTGGCCGGGGCCACCTGACTCCCGCAGCCCATATTACCAGCTTCATGCCAGTCTTCACCACCAGTACCAAACAAAGCTGTGACAAGTCAATGAAATTAATGTGCGATGAGTGGCGAATGGTAATCCTTTCCACATGTCTGGCAAGCACTTGCACTTGTCTTGTCGGACAAGTACAGGGAAGTGTTTACTTGTCCAAAAGGTGAAATCACTTGTCCCGGATAAGCGGACAAGCGTTAATGTCAAGCCTTAAGACACACTTGCAAGTGAGATGAAATAATATAGGGTATAATGGAGAAGATAAATGCTCAGAAAGTGGTTGCAAATGACATGCAGGAAAATGATGAATTATGCAAGATAGGAAGCATATAGATTTTAATTCAGTGAGTTTAACCTGAATATATAGCCAGATAAACTGATAGTGCAGTCAATAGAATATACAACATATAATATTTGGTAGTTTTCTGGTGTATTCTATTGAATTCTAGTACTTAAATACTGTTTTATAATTTTTCAGTGATCTACCATAATTTTTAGGGTATAAGTCGCATCTTTTTTCCTAGAGTCTGAGGGGGGGAACTTCTACACTGTTGCAACTTATATACAGATTTTAGCCATTGTAACCTCCCACCCCCTCTGCACCAATCAGGAGCGTGTGTAGAAATCCTTGAAAGGGAGGGGGAGGGGGCATAATAAAAAGAGTTGATGACTGGCACAATGATAAAATCTTGCGAGTGGGGGGGTGGGGGGGGGAAGCTAAACAACAAGTATCTAATGAAGCTTCTGTCTAGCCCACTTAGTCTAAGACAGCAGCTGTATCAAGTTACATGATCCAATGCTGCTTCCTGAGCCATGCCACTATCGGGTATAATGGAGAAGATAAATGCCAAGAAAGTGGTTGCAAACTACATGCAGGAAAATGATGAATTATGCAAGATAGGAAGCACCACTCTGTCAATCTGCAAATAATGATGATGCCTTTGATAGTTACCGGAGCTGGCCTAGAGGCCAGAGCCGACAGCTTGCTGAAACCCAGCGGTCGTGAGAGTTGGCATAAAATTTACAAAAAGCTTAATTATGTCATGTTTGTCCCCTATATATGAATACCTACCTAATTGAAAACCTGTTATAATTTAAAAATATCTGGCCATTAGTCCCGGTGACTCTTGTAAAAGACTGAGCGCTCATTTTTGTTAGAGCACCCTGTCGCAAGGATTGTTTTCGGCCGCCATTGCCGTTGTTCTCTAAAGTCCAAAGTGTCCAATGTCATTGGCCCCACTCAACTTGTCAGATGCAGTCTTTAATTATCTGCTTTCAGGTCTACGAACAAAAGGCAATGTGACCATCCGTTGAAAACAATCATGGCGCCTAAGTAGTCAGCGTAGATGTTGGACTCTCGTTATAAAGTCCAGCGTTTCGCACATCAGACATTTATTTGCGAAAAAGCAAGCCATAAATGAAAAGTCAAATGATTCGTAGTTATTTTGGTTGTAAAGAAATGTGAAAACATCAATGCCATTATTGTGAAATTGCAATTTTTATGCCACTAGGAGTCTTTCACCGGCAAGAAAGTTGTTGTCTGCTGCCACTTTAGTGCGAGCCTGTGAGCGATGAAGTGGCCTGTCGTAACTTTGATGGATGACCCCTCACTCTACCCCCTTCCTAAATATCCAATCACAGTTTGACCCCCCTCCCCCCTCCACCTATGGTAGGGGGTGGTGAGAGCGACTCGGCCGTTCGCCGTGATGCATAGCATTCGTTCTTTACACACACATCCCCCCCCACCCCTCCCCCTCCTTGGCCTTGCCCTTGCCTTGGTCCGCCACTGGCATAGCCTGAATGTTCAGACGTTACAGTTTGACAGTCTGATGCTGACTTAGCCTGAATGTTCAGACGTTACAGTCTTGACACTTGTTCTTGTGACTGTCACAAGAACAAGTGTCAAGACTGTAACGTCTGACAGTCGGTCTGAACATTCAGGCTACCACTGGCATTGGCCATTGTGGCAATATACCCTGGCGCTATCCAATTCACGGAAGCGATTTATGAAAAACACATTAATTCATACCTATTTGTCATCAATTTGAGAACGCTTTCGCCTTGTTGTACATACTGCGAGGCTTGTGCGGGGTTATATACAACCGCTGACGCGTGAATGTCTATTTTCCTAAGCCAAGGCTAAGATTCCAAGCTCTTGCGGGCTCCAAACATATGTGATTCTCGTTTAGCATAAATCCCAAATAAGCAAATATCCGTTCTTACAATAAAGGGGCTCAAGCTGTATAGCAGCAAATTTTCTTCATGATTTTCAAAATATATACATACATGTAACAAGATATACTCTCTTTGGGGCGTGGGCGGGGGGGGGGGGGGGGCACAAGGGCTTATAAAGCATCTTATTGATTTTTGCCATTGCGTACGGATGAGTAATGTACGATGGGCTGGGTAACGTTTTTTTTTTTTTCATTTCATTCGGTCATTGCCGTAAACCGTATGCCGTCCGCATTGTAAATTCATGTGACCCATTACTAAGCTGATCATGCAGTATGTCATTTGCCTTGCCATGCATAGGAACATATATTTACCTAATTAATTAAAACACGTAATTCAAAATCATTTCTTACCGTGTTACTGACTTTCCTCCTTGAGTGTTAATTCCGACTTAAGTATTATACTTACAGAAATACAGTAGGCTACTATGCTCAAATGAAAGGTTGACAATCGCATTTAAATTAGAACTGTAAGACTGATATCAGTGTAACAAATGTAATATAATAAACAAAGGCATAAACAATATGTATAAACACATTTCATGTACGGACATATTACCTATGATTATCTGCCTTGGACAATATTTCGACAAAGAATGCAGTGGCGGATCCAGGATTTTGCAAACGGTGGGGTACGACATTTTATTGTAAGCCTATATGGTGCTACTTGGTACAATATTCAGATAAGGGCCTTGCCTTTTTATCGCTCATTTTATAGCAATAGGGGGGGGGGGGGAGGGGGGGCATGTGGATTCGCCACTGGATTGTCTGCAATAGACAATCCGGCTATCAAGAAATTAAGATTGTCTACCCTACCCATGCGATGTTTCGTCACATGTTTGCTATCCACTGATTTATTGCATGTCATTCTTTTATATGGTTAAAGAGGCCCCCGAAATGAAATTTAATTTAAATCCATGAATGGAATATTTTCGCAATCAGCAGGCAATAAATGTTATCGCAAATGTAGATATATACTGGCACTAGCATGGTGACATGATTTTGCCGATAAGAAACTCAAACTTTAATTATCTATCAAGCGACTTTGTTCGGTTTAACAAAACTTAAAGGATTTTAAATCTACGTAAAATATTATAGTTTAAAGTAGCGTGGCTATGGAAGTGGGTGTCAAGATATGCTGGGTGGGGGGGGGGGGGGGGTGAGCGAGAGAGCAGACGCGCAGCCGCAAAGACATATATTACGCCGGATCAGTACAAATTAAAGACGCAATCTTTTGGCGATCATCTTTTATTGTGCACTATTCTGTATAAGATATAAAATAACTGTATACTGAGTATTTCGGCACTATGTGACACACGTATGTTATCCATGGTGCCGATTGATAAATGTCATAGCTGGCATAAGCTTTACTTATTCTGTCTCGAAGACGATTCCGTTAGTTTCAGTGTCAGTGTCAGTGGTCAAAATGCTGGATTAGACGGACACATTTGCCACACATGTTCAGTTACCATACCCTCCCCCCGCGCTTCCCGCCAGTATATCTATATGAGATAGACCACAGGAGATAGATCTAAATAGTCTTATTGAAGGCCTATCAAGTGAAGGTGCGTCATTTAGCACCACGTGGCGGCGGCTGCACAAGAGACTTCACATCTCTAACATCGGATATATACCAATTGCTGTACTTTGTAAGATAAACATTACCCGAAAATCATTGCGAGTTGTTTCAGCGAGCATAGCAACGACAAGAACGACTCCAAGAACGCCAAGAACCAAGAAAAACCTACGAACCTAAGGCGAAATGGCAGATCAAGATGAAAGGTATGTTTCTAACAGTCGTAAATAATTTATTTGTATTTAAGGCCCACAGGCCTAATGGCTAATGTACAAAAGAAAACATACATTGCCGTAGAGTGATGTTTCGGCTTGTATTTGCCGCGATCGCTCTGAAAATCACTAACGTGAGAAAGCAACACCGTGCAATTTTGATTGATACTAAAGTCAGTCATAAATACCGTAGACACACGTTTCGGCCCGAATTTACCGCGAATTTGCCTCGATCACTCTCAAAATCACTGACGTGAGGAAGCAACACTAGACCATTTTAATGATACCAAACTTACGTTACTTACGTGCTCTGAACAATACATACTCTATATTTATACCAGCCACAATGATGCCATGGCAACTATACTATCTATAGAGCCTTTCATTGTCTGTGACTTACTCTATTTGCGAACGTGTGTCTGCTGCCAATGGAGTGTCAGCATGGAGAAATATTCTTTGTGTCATAAAAAAGGATAACATCGCAGTACAAACGTAAGTTTGGTATAATTAAAATGGTCTAGTGTTGCTTTCTCATGTCAGTGATTTGTAGAGCGAGAGCAGCACAATCGCGGAAAATATAGGCCAAAACATGTGTCTACGGCATTTATAACTTTGACTTTAATGTAATAATGATAGGTAACTTGCCAAACTTACGTTTGTACGGCGATGTATCCCTTTTTATGACACAAGCAATATTTCTTCATGCTAACACTCGATTGGCAGCAGACACATTGTCGCAAATAGACTAAATCACAGACAAACTTTAGTTTGGTATTAAAATTGCATAGCTAGGCGATAGTGTTGCATTCTTACATCTCATTTTCAGAGCGATCGCAGAAAATATGGGCCGAAACATCACGATACAGCATTTATAACTTTAGTAGCATTAGGCATAGGCATATAAAGCCATCAGCATAAGCTCTAGTCAGCCTTCCATTTGTTGATTGTTTGAAGGGAGAAAAATTGGTTATAGAAGTCCTATGCTATCGTTATAACTCATTGTATGGTTGGATGAAGATCACATCAGAAAAATAATTCTATGTGGCCCATAGTACATTATGTCAGAAGGCAAACTGCAGCCGGCAAAATCATTTGACCTTGCTACTTTAATGAGCAGCCTCCTGACACCGCCTTTGATATTTATTAATTGAACCATTAAACACTGATCTGACTGTTCAGGTGAAGGTGTGAATCAATATTCAAGATTTCTTGCATTTTGTAACAATCCTTTTATTGTTCAATAACAGTGTTATCGTAATCCTTTAAAAATACTCAGCATTCGCCCCTCCACTGCATGCCATCAACTGGAGCCGGCGTGACAGCTCAGTGGGCTAGAGCACTCACATTGAGTGCTCTGGTCATCTGAGAGCCTAACGGCACATGTCTGTGTCGTCGCAGGATAAAGATCCCAGGTCTTTCTTCATAAAGAGTAGGGGGTTACCCCCAGGGACATGGCTCCACTCTCCCTTCCTTCTCCCATTGACACGATATGACCAAAAGTGGTTAAAGCGTCCTGAAGAACCAACCAACCATGTCATCAACTTTGTGCACTACCCCCCAACACTATGAGCCTCCATACCCCTTCTACCCCCAGGTAGCCCCCCCCCCCAACCCCTCCTGCAGTCTACATGCCTGGCAGTCAACCTGACCAGCTTGTAAAACAAACAAATAGGGGGCGTACCCCGTCTAGTCTAGGAGGGGGGAAGGGGGTGGAGTATATGTCTCAGAAATTGAAATCTCATCATATTGTATTGCAGTTGAATCAATTATTTCAAATTCATAAAGTTGGTTGATTAAAACAAACTTTGTAAATCAATTTTAATCTTCCAATCATGCATTTGTATGCAACTGCGATTTGTTTCATATAGCCTGTCACTCAGTTCTTACAGCTGAATTAATATAAATAATATTTATATAGACTTTATAGTCTAGTTCCAATAAGCTGACTGAACTTTAATAGCTATATGGAATGAAATATATCTGACATCTACTAAGTTTATAGAAATAACAGCTACAACATGCTGAAAAAAGATTTGTGTCAAGAGATAAATCCAATGATATATATAGGAGTTATTGTTTTTACTAAAATATATTCTTGTCAGTGAGCATATGAGCTATAATGTGATGTATAATATTTACTTAAAGTTAATGCATATATTTAATATTGGTCATACATATGTGATAAATATCCAGAGATTTTTCATTATATAATTAGATTAAGTTTTAATCTGAATCATTATCTGATATATGATTTTATATTGTTATTATATGATATTTTCAGTGATGCCACTGGGCCTGGGATGGGGGAGGTTGTCTCCCAAGTCACAATAAAAGCATTACGAGAGGTACATTTATAAATTAAGGTCCTCATAAGATAAGATAAAATATACAAATATAGACATAGTTGGTACATTTATAAATTAAGGTCCTCATAAGATAAGATAAAATATACAAATATAGACATTATTGTTTTTGTATTTATACCACAACAAAATACTTTTATGCTAGTTTATATTATGATGACTTATAGAAGAATTACCAGGTAATATGGTTCTTAAGTATTTTTTGGGGGGTATAATATATATCTTATGCAAGTTTCACTGCAACAAAATCATTACTAGATAAAAGATTTTAAGACAAGAAATTGATGCAAGAGCCTTCTTTACCTCTTTTTTCAGTTTAGCACAGGTGAAATGGATCCAGGTGGAGGTCCTAAAGGTAACCAGGAATCCCCCTCCAGGCCTCAGTCTGGAAGGCCAGGTTCCTCGAGGCCTGGATCAAGTAGACCAATTTCCGCCAATTCCAGAGCTGAATATGTCCCAAGCCCAGTGTCCCAGAAAGGTGATTATCATTTCCAGTCTGGTTTAGACATTTGCACATTTAACTTTTCTCTATGCTACTGTGTTAAAGATGACCTAGTATTACAGAATTGCATAGGGTTTACCATTTGAATGTCCCGATGATCCGTCCATATTATATTCGGTTTTCCTTTGCCTGACAATTGATGATTTGGATTGGTCTTCAGGATCTAGGCCTGCTTCTGGCGCTGGGAGTCGTACCGGTTCCCAGACAGCAACACCTGTGAGGCAGTCTCCGCAACCAGTATCCAGTCGCCCTACATCTGCATCCCGACCAGGATCAACAGTACGACCAGGATCGGCTGGTCGACCTGGATCAGCAGGACGCCCAGGATCCAGAACTCCAGCTTCAGAAGGACGCCCAGGATCCAGAACTCCAGCTTCAGAAGGACGTCCAGGATCCAAAACCCCAGCTTCAGCAGAGAGACCAGGATCTAGTCGTGCATCAGTGGATAGACCAGGATCTGCTGTCCAGACTCAGAGACCTGGATCCAGCAGGCATACTCCAGATAAACCCATATTGGCAGCTCGCCCAGAGTCGGCTCAGTCTCTGGATGACGAGGAGTGGCCTGGATCTGGCAAGGCGGCATCCAGACCCACGTCCGGGGCCGCTAGACCTCCTTCTGGAAGACCTTCATCCGGGAAACGTGAATTAGATTCTCCGCAGGATGGAGCAACACAATTGGAGGGTAATATTAAAGTTGCATGTCGAGCTCTTTCCCGCCAAAACTAAAGAGGTCAAAATACAAATAAGAATCGGTCCTTGAATCATTCAAGACTTCTTTTGTCTATACTCCACCCATGCCAGACTGCCAAATAGTGTCTCCTAGCCTTGCCCGTTATATCAATTTACCACAAGTTTTCATTTTAGTGGTAAACGTCATCAGTTTGTGTGCTTCGCGATGCTTTGTTATAAGTAGCAGTACCGCGACCAAGTTCTGTGGTGTCCCGGGATAGACACGTTTGCCACACCATAGCCGAAACGGCGATGTTTATCAGGTTTTGAATTTATAGAATAAAACAATGGAGTTTTCTGCAAATTTTGATATAAATTTCGCCTAGGCTTAGTTTTGGCGGGAAACAACTCGACATGCAACTTTAATGTGCTTGCATGCCGTATATTGATATATGTAATATGTATCATATATGCACAAATGTCTGATTTGGGCATGTCCGCCATACTTGAACCAATCATCAGCGCTGTCAACGCTGATACATGATTTGGGCATACCTTCCATACGTGAACCATGCAACCATCAGCGCTGGCGACTTTTACCGATGAAGAACCACAAATTAATATATTTTAATAATCCACTCATCAGATGGCGCTTTTGGCGGCGGACCGCTGGGGGAGCAGACTGCAGACTCAGCCGACTGGGGACGGGCGCCACCCCAGACCCGCCAGGATGACCCGACACTGCAGCAGACGGACATGGCCCTCAGTCGACTGCCGGGGGGAGGGGGGGACGATGACGGGGAAGATGACAGCGATGATGTGGGGGACGAGGAGGAACTGATAGAGGGGGAGGAAGATGACGACGACGACAGCGAGGAGACTGACGAAGAAGAAGGGGAGATGGTCGTCCTTGATCCCGACCACGTGCGTACATCCTCATACATCTGAAAGTTGAACTCAAAATTAATCAAACCCTATGAATAAATATATGTAAACATAATATATATGTTGATCGATAAAGTCGAAATTTAAGAGCGTTAGATCTGAGTTTTGATGGCGAGTCTTCTTCTGTGGTTGTTAATTTCGCCAGCCTGTTGCTGTGGCGGTAATTGATTCTGTTTGGCAATGCATGTAATATATATGGGTAAGCTGTTTCTTGTCATTGATGTTTGATTGCTGATTAAAACGTTAGTTTATGCAATTGCCTGTTGCAGCCTCTGATGAAAAGATTCCAAAAGGCATTGAAGTCACATTTGGACAAGCAACACGAGAAGGTCACATTGGAGTTACGTGAACTGGTGAGTTGATAAAGACATCTGTAGTGGGAATTAAGATGGTCCCTTGCTGATCGTCTTTAATGGTAGGAAGGTTTATTACGTATATGAGGCCATCCGGTCCACAGTACGTACAGGGTTACATAAATATCTCGGTGTAACAGCTATATATACACGTTTAGTTTGGGCCTTTTCTTTGGTGCAATTGACCTTTTCGCCTTATATACAAAAATCGATACATTTAGTATGTCTTGTTTATATTGTGACGTTATAAATTTAGCGAACAGTAGAGTTGAGTTATTCGATCAGTAGTTTACATCTATACATGATTGTCTTAAAGTTCCATACAACGAGCATTGGACAATAACATGAAATTCATCTCTCTGTAGTGGCTACACTGCGCCCATGATAACATGTAATGATCATATATAGTACGGCATTAACGTTATCCTCTGGTATATTCACCAAATTGCTTTCAGCTGGAGGCGGTGAAAAACCGGCGACAGGAGCGCGAGGGGGTGGGTGTGGAGCTGTACGGTGTCCAGCAGGAGCTGGCCAGGTATCAGATGATGTTAGAGCAGAACCACGACTCGCTCTCCGGCATAAAGCAGGACCGCAACCAGATTGAGCAGTACCTGGAGGAAGTCCGGGACCAGTACGCCGGAAACACGACGCTCGTCAAGGAGGAGAAGAAGAAAGGTCACTTTTAAGGGCATCTTTCACCATTCTTTTTGATGGCATCTTTCTCCAGTCTTTTTAGATGGCATCGGTCTCCCTACCCACGCCCGTCAATCTATCAACCAGTGATTCACTATAACCAACATTTATGAACTGTGATTAACATTACCATTACGCCGATTGGCCCTAATGTACAGATAAATGAGATTCACGACACAAATACATCAGCGCTCTTGCCTAACGGCACGTGGATCGGTGGTTCGAGCGGTCAGGTCTGTCTGGTCGCAGGATGAAGATTCCATGTCCTTAGCAAAAATTAGGGGGGTCACCCCCGGGGACATGGCTCCGCTCTTTTCTTCCTTCTTCCATTGACGCGCTATGACCATAATTGTTTGAAGCGTCCTGAATATACAACCCTCACAATCACCGCTTGTTTCCCCCACATATGTTCATTGATGTTCCTTGCTTGGTAGGTTCCTCCCTGCAAAGTGAAGTGGAGAGCTTGAACCTGCGGCTGTTCTACCTGGACACGGCCAAGGAGGACGTGCGGGGAGACATCGCCGTGATGAAGCGGGCCGCCGAGAAGGCAGAGTCGGTAGTGGTCAAGGCAGAGACGGCCAAACAGAAACAGGTGCGCTCGCTTGCCCTGTGAGGACTCGCTTATTTCATCCGCCATTAGTCAATGTTGGATTGGTTGGACGTGTATCAGCAGTGTATCAAAATAGTGTATCCACTATTAATTATTCGCTGTGAGTAATTAAAGGTAGTTGTGAGCTTTAAATATGAACTGTATATATGTAATATCTTGAAACATGACATTTATTTTAATTTTATAACTGCGAAGAATATTGAAAACATTTGTTTCGCTCATAATTTTAATTTTAATTTTTTTCCAACATATCAGTGCTTTATAAAATAACAATTACAAAAATAAATAAAATTCCCGACCTGTGTCGCTGTGCACCATTGACCTTATAATCATATCTCTTGGTTGGTCGCTGAGCTCCCCTCCTTCGCCTGCGTGTCACGATGGCTTTTGTTATATATGGAGTTTTTTGCTGGTTATCGACAGGACCTGTATGTGGACCGCCTGGTGGAGCGGGTGGACAAGCTGCGGGAGGAGATTGCCATGTATGACGCCCAGCTGATGGCTCAGAGCGAGGAGACCAAGGCCGCCAAGGAGGCTCTCTCAGACGCCCGCATGGAGATCGAGGTACACACGCCTAGGATACTAGCCGCGAATATTTTATACAGACCTTGATTGCGTCCAGGATTCTCATCGCTCTCAGGTCTCTCAGATCGCTCTCTCTGTGGCTCTGTCCCTCTCGCTCTCTCAGACGCCCACATAGAGATCGAGGTACACACGCCTATGCTAATTGCCACGAGTACTTTAAAAAGACCCTGATTGCGTCTAAGAATTCTCACCGCTTCGTTGCTTAATTAAGTAGCTCGAATGAATGTTTTGCATGGCCGGATTTTGCTAATAACTTTAGCTAAGCCAATCCAGACAATCTCTTGGTTACTGTAACCGCAATTTTATTAAAGCGTATCTTTTTTAAGAACAAGGTAACGGGTATTTGATGTGATCTTTGCCCTTGCAGGCCTTGGGGCTGGAGAAGAAGCAGTTGTATCAACAGTGGAACAGCAGTTTGATTGGCATGAGACGCCGGGATGAAGCGCATGCCGCAATGATGGAGGCTCTGAAGTAAGTGCTAAACGTAGTTTGTCACACCCCTAGCTCACTTGAGTAACAACGGGGAGCCCCTCCCCCCCGAGGTCAATTTGTAACGCATGGATTCTAACCCCCCCTAGCACCTGTATCTACGGCATGTTTCATGCAACCCCATTTTCTTCGCCTGGAATGTTTCTTTATGCAATTTAGCCTTCATGTGCTCGCGTGCGTCCTAAAAATGCCAACATGGGATGAATGCAAACCTCATTGAATCACTGTTACAAGTGAACGCTACCAACAGTTTTTTCTTTTCGTTTGAAGATTCGCTTAAAACTCATGTCGACATATACAGTGACAGGTAAACAATGAGGTAAACACTTTGCATTATTATCTACCACAGCCAGCAGCAGCAGAGGATTCTGTCGCTGGAGACGGAGATCGAGGGCTACAAGAAGTCCATCTCCAGCGAGCAGGAAGGCAACGAGAAGTGGACGATGGTCTTGTCGAAGACTGAGCAGGACATCGCCACCTCCAGGAAGCTGATGGCGCAGTGCCTGGCCAAGCACGAGGCCCTGAAGAACGAGTACGCCACGTACACTCGCATGCTGCACGAGACAGAACAGGCTCTCGCAAGGGCTAACACCGTAAGTGACCTCCGTACCGAGAAAGCAACGTGGCGTCAGACTCCTACACTCTGTCAATTCCTGCATTTCAGCCCAGCTGTTTTGTTACTGTCAGTTTTAATGATGGAGATCTTAAATGTTAGGGGGGCTTCTCACTCGCAGTTGGTAAGCAGGCTGAGCTGAAGGTCCCTAAAACTTGACCTTGTTCCTACAGCTGGAGCATGTTTCACCGAACCCCATATCATTGTCCCCGGGAGCATTCTTCACCCAGCTTAGCTATCAAACAACAACAAAGAGGATACTAAATGATCCTGAAGACTCATCTATGACAATGTTTGTATAGATACATGAGAACATGTGATGTATGATGTATCTGGATCGGCCTTCAGGACAAGACGCTGCGCCTGAATGAGGTGAACACGCTGAGGAAGCAGATCGAGCGTGAGTACCTGGAGAAGGTGCGCCTGGAGGACGACATTCTGGAGAAGTACCGGAGCCAGACCACCATGGACAAGGCCTCCCTGTACACCGACAAACTCACCAAGAAACTCCGCAACAGGACCAAGGACCTGGTGCGCACAATGCCACGTCATTCTTTAAGTAATCAGCGCTATGGGGGTATCTGGGTTGTTATCACTAATAACTGGTTGAACGTCTGTTGCCCTAGCTACTCAAGCCGCCATGAGGCTGTGACGTCATATTCTGCGTAGTTGAAGGCTATAAACTGTATTATCAGTTGGATGGTCCATATGTCTCAGTTATATATATGCTGGGTGACTTGCGTAAAAAAGTAAGGCATTCTTAGATAGTGACCAAATAGCAAGTAGTCAGTCGAATATATAGCTACTTTGAAGTGTTTTTCAATCACCGATACTAACCCACTTCTGCCATGTTGATAGGCTGAGTCTGGAGATGATCTAGTTTTGGTGTCTTCAAATCGATAATTATCATATAGATGTCCAGTATATTATTGTTGATTGACCGGCGAAAAAAGTAATTTCTTTACCTTGATTTCGAATTTAAAGCGCAGTGGATCATATGACACACGCCATTTCTTTAATTAGAATTCTGTACATCCCACGTGTTCTCCCTCGTCCACAGGACACGCAAGTCGCGCAGGCCGAGAACGACATCTCCAAGGTGACGCTTGAGGTGTCCCACACGCGCACGCGCGGTGAGCGCCTGCAGCAGATGTTGAAGGACGTGGACGAGGAGATCAAACAGAAGAACGCCGTCATCGAGCGCAGCGAGGTGGAGATGACGCGGAGGAACGCCGTCATCGAGCGCAAGCAGGGCATTATCGACCAGCTTAACAAAAAGCTGGAACACATGATAGGCCAGGCCGGGGTGAGTTGTCTAGTTGTGGCCGTTAGTGACTGTACACAGCCGTTACCGGTATAATTTCGTCGTGTTTTGCCTACTAGAAAAGCGGTGGCCCGGAAAAAGAGCGATTTTTTTTTTTTTTTAAACATAAACGCTCAAGGGCGTGGTGTCAGGTGACCATTTACATGTGTATGCGTTTGTTGGAAACCTCATGAAATAAATGATGTTTACACACCAAAAAATGGCTGGCCAACATTAGAAATGCAAACCTCTTTCATCTCCCTTTTAAACAAAATAATATTTTAATATTTTAGTCAACACTACTTAACCCAGTCAGTATAACCTGAACATTTCTGCCATATTTCCATCAGGGCGTGGAGCTGGGGCCGCTGGAGATCCAGATGAACTCGCTCCAGAAGTCGATCGAGGCTGAGAACCAGGAGATTGCCGAGCTGCAGCAGATGTGGCTGCGCGACCAGAGCCAGCTGGTCCGCCTGTCCAAGGAGAAGGACCAGGAGTCGAGCGGCGTGGACACCCTCAAGAAACAACTCACCATTCTCTCCCAGAAGAAACTCCGCATAGAAGGTCAGTGATCGACGCAGCGCAATCCCAGCATATAGGCTGTTCGGTATAGGGGGGCGAATACTGTGTGCAAAGCCCGCTAGAGCTATTATTAGTGGATTTTAACGGATGGGCCGGTTACAAGCCTGTTTTTGAGAATCTACTTTATTAAAGGCGGATACGCCATTCGTATAAGTAGATGTGCCTGTTGTATTTTGGCAACTTCAAATATATATACTGTGACAGTATATCAGTATAGGAGTAAATTCTCTAGACGGTGAATGATGCTGATTGCGAGTCTCCATGTGTCCATAGTGAGTCCTGTGTTGTATGGGGCCACCCGAATTGCCTAGAGATTATCGCTCTTGGCTTGGCCGAGTCAGCTGTGCCAGCCTAATCATTAGGCCGGAGCTCATGGATAGGGTTTGTCGAATAATATCGGTATTCGTTCGGGATTTATGTGGCCAAGTACAGTTTGTGACTGAACAAAACCACAACCGGTGGTTAATTATGTTCAGTTGATTATTAACGTACAGGAAAACGGTGGCCCGGTTATCTAAGTCAATTTCGATCTTGTGGTGATCCGCGGCAAGTGGTGATCCCGCGTGTCCAGACACCGCAGCCAAACTGACGCTACAGTTCAAACCGCGCGGTTTTGTCTGGATCGCTGAGAATTGTGGGTAACGGGACTACTTAAACCGGCGGACCACCACAGAGGCGGACCACTGTGCGAGTGTATCGCTACGCGGCAGATACCTGTCCTGAGCTGTCTGGAATCTTCCGACGTACTCCGAACCTACCCGGTTACATAAATGTCCCATGTCGTCCTGCGAAAGGCTCGTTAATCCCTGCCACCCCTTCCCCCCTTGCCATTGGCGCGATATGAAATTCCATTTCAAATCAGCCCAATCCCTTTCCTTTGGTTTCAGCTGAGATAAACAACGTGACGTGCGACACGTCCGACATTCAGCGGACCATCCGCAACATGCAGAACGACATGTTGAAGCTCAACATGCTGCTCCACAAGGAGCGAGGCACCGAACACGAGCTGCACAAGGGAACCGTCTTGAAGGAGAGTGATTTCATCGGCTCTCTCAAGGCAAGATTGTACCGTTATGAACCGAACTGCCGCAAATTACCAGTATCACTATAGCACAAGATATTGTACAATAAATAAACGGACGCGGAAGATGTGCTACAATCCTTTTCAAAGGCAAACGTTTACCTTTATCAACTGTTCCAACGCTTATGTATCAATAATGATTTGAAGAAGGGCTGTAGAGTGGACAACTCCACTTGAAATATAAACATTCATCAACTGCTACAAATCACCATGATCATTTAAAGACTTTAAAAAAAAATGCCGTTAAATTTCTGCCACGATCCTAATTGAAATCCATGTTATTTAGGTTCGTTGTGAACATGCTAGAGAAGGCATTTTACCTTTATGGCTTGATCAGTTTTGCTGTTCTCTTCTGGTGCTGACAGCAAGCAGAGCGGGAGTCGATCGAGCTCCAGGCCAAGTTGGAAGGCACGACTGAGGAGAAAGAACGACTTCTCAACAGTCTAGTGGAATCCGAGTATGTCATATCTGTTAACATATCTCTACCATCCATATAGGTATTTTGTAGCAAAATACGAGGAACCTTTAGTCACGAATGTATAACGGGCCCTTTGTGAGGGGTTATCCGGTAATAAGTGCTATAAAATATCAGGTTTCCCCACTTTTCCCCCATTTTCTCGTGCGACGCAAGATGCGACCCCCGGAGAGCCTTTCTAACGTAGAACAGAAAGCGACACCAGAATAGCGTATTATATAACAGAGATGCGCCCCCATACGGAGAGACGACACTCAGCCGTGCACTACATACACACCACGTGTTTCAGGCGGCAGATCATGCTGTGGGAGAAGAAGACACAGCTGGCGCGGGAGACCCGGGCGGCCGTTGACTCCGAGGTGGGTCAGGGCGAGATGAAGGCCATGCGCGCTGAGATCCACAGGATGCAGGTGCGCTACAGCCAGCTGATGAAGCAACAGGAGCGCATGATCCAGGAGATGGAGAAGGCTGTGTCCAGGTCGGTTTCCGTTTCCAATGTGGTCAGTTACAGTTAGAGACAAAACCACAACTGGTGTAATTTCCGCTGTTTATCGACGCCTAAGAAAACGGTGGCACGGTAATCTAAGTAGATGTCGATCCTGCGGTGATCCGTACCAAGTAATCTCGTCATCGTCCCGCTCATCCAGACCCCCGCAGCCAAACTGACGCTACAGTTTTGAACAGCGCGGTTTTGTCTCGAGCGCTAAGGATTGTGGGTAACGGGACTACTTAAGCCGGCAGACCACCACAGAGGCGGACCACTGCGCGAGTGAATCCCTCCGCTGCAGGATCTGTCCGAAATCTTCCGACAGACTCCGAACCTACCCGGACATCAATAAGTCATTTTATCCATATATATATATATAGCGTGATATAGCAAACTGGGTGGGTTATCCGTCCAATAGTATATATCTTACACTAGTCCGGACCGGCCGAGGTCGTGTCTTGTGATAGAGTATTTGACCGCGGACCGACCATTTCGGGGGTCTGCGTCCTATCACCATCCCAATGCAGGGGTCCTTGATCCGCTTTGACCTTGTGCGTACAATTATGGCCTAAAATACGAATCTATCCATGTTACAAAAGTCGATTATCTCGAAGACGGACCAACCAATGTGGAATGACGGTAGGTGAGAGGGAGGGGGGGGGGTGGGGGCGTGGTGGAGGAACTCCATATTATAGTGTGTAGAGGGCGGTCGCCAGAGGGTAATCTCAGAGGTTTATCTTCACCCGTTGATTCTGTGTGCTTCAGACGTGACACGATCGTGACCCGGGGCGATGCGCAGACAAAGATCAGCAAGAAGACGGTCACCAAGGGAACCTTCCAGCGCCAACTCAACGAGCTCAAGAAGAAAATCAAACAGACCATTAACGTAGGCATCCCGTCCCAGCCAGCAGTCTAGAATCTTTAAGTTAATGATATTAGGCGTCATATTCCCATCCAACGATCTTGCTCGATCGGAAGGTTTTTAGAGTAATATTATGGCTCGGACTGTCGAGTCACTCCTGTCTCTGTATTAGTTGAAACCCGCAATTATTTCTTCCGTCAACATGTACTCTTAGTTACGAACACAAAATCACTGGTATAAAGCAGTGCTTGTCCCTGTCTTGCTCTTACCGGGTGGCACATTGCGGAACCCTTGCGTACTGGGATTTCCATGATCCTCCGCACCCCGGGAAGATCTTACAGCGTCACCGCCAGATGCCAGCGAGACCGACATTCATTTGTCTGTATTTAACCAATATTTATTGTAATTTACCTCTGACATATGAGATCGGACGGGTGGGAAAGAATAGAGTCTAAGCGTTTTCTCGTGTATAAAGCGGAACATGATGCACACTGATTGTGGTTTGCCTGTTCGTCTAATATAGTGGCTTAAGCCGCCCACCACAATACTTCCCACAATGCAGTGTCTCCTGATCCAGAATAATAATCCTAGCGACTGCTGCTTGTAGGACGCCAACGCCAGTGACCTTGAGATTCGGGAGCTGCGGGAGCAGCAGCAGGAGCTGAGCGGTCAGCTGGAGGAGCGCCAGCTGAACGTGCAGCAGCTCCAGGGGAGCGCCGACACCATGGATGGGGATCTGGAGCGCCTCATGGAGCAGAAACAAAAGGTCGGACTCCGCCCTCTTTGGCCCTCCAAAGCCAAACACGTGGGTTATAACCCAAGACGTCATAGTGACGAAAATGTCATACCTTGGTAGAATGAAATACGCAGTTTTAAGTTTGACTTCAACCATCCCGGTTATCGCCTACAAAACCCTGCATAATGTTTCTGAAGGAGACTGGACAGGGCCACTTTGGGTCAAAGAAGTGATTAATTGACAAGTCATTGCCTTTTGGAGGCCGATATGCGCCAATACGTCGCAGAAAAATTAAGAAATGTGAGGTTTCTCAGAGTAGAAGGTTCCGAGGGATAGACCCGGGGTCGGGGGAGGGTGGGTGGGGGGCGATACCCCGTATATTCCATCATTTATGAAAGCCCTAATATATATCTGAAACTGAAGAGTTAATGCCTTATATGTTCATAGCCCCGTCAACAGACACGGCGATCGAGGCACAATGTAAAACTGTACATTTGCTCCCAGATGGCGCAGGCTGTGTGGTATGACGTTTTCGTCACTATGAGGTTTTGGGTCCTAACATACGTGTGCCCGATGCCATCATAGATACATTGCCGGCGTATGCAGTGATACAACGATATAAATCATCTATACCAAGGGGGAGTTACCTAGCTCTGGTTGAGTTGCAGATCAACAGGTCGTGGGTTTGATTGAACGCTGGCACATGCGTCTGGCAAATGCTTCTTCCAACCCTTACAGTGTCCCGGGAGGTTCCTTCGCCCAGTTTAGCCTTTATATGTGCATTAAATTGGTATGAAACACCAACTTTTCATGTCCTTTCAAGTGTACCAGCCAGCAGGTCGCAGAAACTAATTATGCGCTCCCCTGTATATATAATTCAATAAATGTCCTTGATCAACAATAATAATAATAATAGCATAAGAAGCAAATTGGTAAAGGCTATATATAGATTCAGATTCAATATCGTTTATTTGAGTAACCTTGTATACAAACACGAAATCCAACAACGTGAGAACTTAACTAATTCTTACTCTGAGGACTCTCATTAAGACCACGAAGGTCGCTAGCATAGGACCCACACACACAAAAAAAGTCAAACCAAAATAACTATAAACCTCTAAATACGTCTGTTTTGATATCACAGAATATGGCCGACCTGGTGGCCCTGCAGCAGAAGACGAAGCACTACCAGCAGGTGAAGGACAAGAAGTACACGCGCCTGTGTAAGTCTGACACCGCCTTGGACAACGAGCTGCAGAAGCAGGTGGACCGGATGCAGGCCATGCTGGCCATAGCCGACCGCCTCACGCAGGAGTACCCCCACGCCCAGCCCGCCCTCCGCAAGGTCGCCCTCGCCTACGGCTCCAGGGCCCAACCTTAATTAAAGGAAGTTGACACACACGCGAGAGCTTTATCTACAAAGCTACATATATATTTATATATAATATACATATATATGCATATGTATTTTGGAATTGAAGCGGAGTTTGCAATGACATATAGAAAAATTATAATAATATGGATTTGAATTGTCAAAAGAATGCTGCCCCCTGGTGGGTGATCTGTCAGCCATTCTTGTAAAGACGCCTTCTACAGAAAACTATATATATATATGCATATATTTATTTGGAGTTGCTTTGCAATGAAATATTTAAATAAAAAATAAATTCGAAGACACGATTAATATATGATATGGATTTGTTGTATGTATTTCTCTGAAAATTGTATCAATGCCGAAAACTTTGGTTTGAGACCAGCTCGGATGTAAACTCGATAGATTTCTGGTGTCAAATATATAACTAAGCTGATAATTTGTTATCGGGTGACAATTTATTCCCAGCACCCTGTAATCGCACCTGTGTAATCCCTATGATGAACCATTGAATTGTTTATTTAATTAAAATATTATTACGATTACCCGCGCTGGTCGAAAGGTTGTGTGTGTGCGATTTCTCCCTTGGTCATGCGTCAGTTGTTTCGTTAATGTGTGTATGTCATATGGAACTCTGTTCGAAAATGTACATTTACATGACGTCAGTTTGCAAATACATGGATGTCTAGCGTCACTACAATATGTTATGGACTTTTTTGTTTTGATTTAATTTAAACAAATTGTTTTACATGGGTTACATAATGAAAGGAAATATGTTCTGTTGTTCCATGTGTTGGGTGGTCTACCGGAATCTTCTCGGCATTCAAGTGTGTTTTGCCTGCTAAATATATGATCACTCTCCTTAATGCACAGGAACAATGCTAGCATATAAGAAGCGAATTGGTCCAATTTAGTTAATCACTGAATTGTATTTTGGATTATGGATATCAAATATTGGCACCCGTTTTGTCGAAACCAGCATGCTTGCCCGCTATACGCGTGAGCTAGTTTTAAACCACCGAAGAAATATTTTTGGCCAAAGCAAATCTTTTGCTTTAAGGAGTTTGTAATTAGAGATATCATAAAGTATACTTTTCCCGGCTGATCTTCAATTATTGCGTGCGTACAACTTGTCTTTAACTATTTACCTATTTTCCCTGGCGGAAATATTGACGAACACCGTGCCTCAAAATCCTGAGGTCGGTCATGATTTTGGGTTTGTCGGATATATGATTGACATGCATGACATTATGATAAAAGCTACATTGAAAATAAACGGCACACTTATACAGCAAACTCATCATACTTTGTCCCATATATTGCACCTTGCCAGTGTCCGCCGAATTCCCCAAACAATTGTCCGACAGGCGTTTCTATTTGTACAGTTGAAAACAGGATTTTATAAATCATTGCTCCGTTTAGGAACACTAAGCATCGGAACAGCAACCCATGGCGAATTGATTTGTGGCCGACCTAGCTATGAAGGGGGGGTGGGGGGGTTCCGTTCCTCGGCAATGGGCTTTTCATTTCACCTTGAACTGGGAATAAGGAAAATAATTCTTCGTGAAATGGTAATGGCGTACAATACGACCGTCGTAACCAAGGATTTCCATTTATCGGGAAGCGGGAATTTGAATATTAAATAACCGTGAATCGGGAAATCAACAATTTATATGTTCTCGCCGATGTTTTGTATGCGGAGAGTTCTTTTAATTCATCGTGAACTGGGGATAAAGAAAAATTATTCTGGCGTTATCTGCCCCCCCTCCCCCCCCCCCCCCCCTTCCCCATATGGAGACGAGATTGGAGCGTTTTAGCGCCAGTCCGCTCAGTCGAGGTATTTTGTTCGCGGCAACCTGCTCTATGAACCGCACATTTTCAGACCCCCCTGTCGCAAGTTTTAAATACCCCCCCCCCCCCCAAGAAGATGCGTATAAGAGTGCCTCCCCTCTTCCGGGGGCGGGGCCCACAAGAGAAATTCGTCGGTCGTTTTTCGGCTGTTGCGACTGCGACTGAAGCGCTCAGTCAGTGCTGCCATCATGCGGCTGACCAAGCAACAATAAACGTAATCTCGCACTGTCCCACGAGATCAGGATGGGAAAATGGTAGCAAGCGGAAGTGCTTTCATTTTAATATTTACTTAGAGATAAAATGTTATTTTGACGGTAAAATATCGTAGTTTTAGGCTCACAGTTACGTAATTCGATCACACCGTAGTCAGGGCTGGTGAACGTAACCTTCTAAGGGACATGCCTCATACAGAAGTGGATGAAAACTACGGCGGTGTGGCAGGTAAAGTTCTCAATCTGACATGGACATGGTTATGATTCACTTACAAAACAAACCTGAATGGCTGAAACGAAAACAGTGTCTCTATTCTAAGTGTAACGTGTAACGATGTATCAATGAAAGTTATTCAAGTGATATAACTTACCTTGATCTCCTACTAAATTCAATATAAATAAATAAGAAATGGTAAAGTCTGTGTGAAGCTTACTCTCAAATTCTCAATCTCAACGATCCACCTCCATCATTTAATGATCATGATGATTGTAGTAGCGGCAGTAGGCTATTGCATTTGCAGGCTTCACACCTTTACTGCTTTAGCACTTTAGTTCGCCTTCTCTGTCGTTCTCACTCATGAGAAAAGCTCCTTACCAGGTACCCATGAATGGCCCCGACTCCTTCGTCGTTCTCATCCATGAGAGAAGCCCTTCACGTGCTGGTGCGCAAAAAAACACAGTCTTTAGACCGATGCTGTTCGAATAGGCTTAACTAAATTACGTCACTGTTCATCCTTGGGTATTAAGTGGTGACGCTGCTAAGTAATCTGCCTCATTGGTGGTCCCTTTATTACGTATTTGCGGAAATTCCTTCTTCAAGGCCCTTCCACCGATGGCCACACCGTCCACCTCCATTCGTGTTGATCATTCGTACTTCCGGCCTAGTTCTTCGGGGTCACCTTTAGGTCAGTACTCAGTTCGCACATGACGAATAAATTCATCGGACGCTCGAGTTGCAGAATACATGCGTCTAAATTGCACGGTCCGTGTTTGTTTGGTGGGTTTCACCAACGTATTGTTCTCTTTTTGGCGGGGCCATCACAGTAGTGCAGCCAATAACAAAGGATGGTTGATTTGAAAGTGGGTATGGGGTCGATATGGGGGGGGGGGTCATTTTTTAGATCCCAGGTCACGATAAATTAAAAGCAAAACTCTACGCATGCAATGGAAGGGCGGATACACGATACTAAACTGACGATTTCCCGATTCACGGTTAGTTAATATTAAAATTCCATGCAGTTCATGCCGATTAATGACTATCCGGGATCACGGCGGTCGGCTAATACCTATTCCCAATTCATGACAAATAATTGTCCTCATTCTCAGTTCACAGTAAAATGAAAAGCCCAATCTCGAGAAACGCAAATACCCCCCCCCCCCCCCCCGCTATATGGACCACGCCCCCTTGATCCGCCCCTCAGGGTATAGGATAATATACATAAGCCTATAGTTTGAATGAATACAGCCGAGGAGAGGGGACGAAGGGCAAAAAAAAAGGGGGCGGTGGTCAAGCTCATAAATGTTTCTTTTCAGATGTAGAAGTACAAGTGTCATACAATGGGTAGAGTTACATTTCTCTCAAAAAGGGGATGGGCACATGATCATACTAAAAGGCTCAAAGAGATACTTGGAGGTGTACACTTTTCATGTATGTGTGACGGTAAAGTTGAGCGTGTATGGGTAAATTAGGGTTTGTGCTACAGTACACTTTGCTTTTCTGAACTATCACCTTCGAAAACCTCTTGTTGTACGCTGCAATTCATCTTGACAGACCACACACAAGTTTCGGTCTTCCATTGTCAACAATGGTTCTAGTGCACGTGTTCTGCAACTCGAGCGTCCGATGAATTTATTCGTCATGTGTGAACTGCGTACTGACCCAAAGGTGACCCCGAAGAACTAGGCCGGAAGTACGAATGATCAACACGAATGGAGGTGGACGGTGTGGCCATCGGTGGAAGGGCCTTAAAGAAGGAATTTCCGCAAATACGCAATAAAGGGACCACCAATGAGGCAGATTACTTAGCAGCGTAACCACTTAATACCCAAGGATGAACGGTGACGTAATTTAGTTAAGCCCCGTTGAAAACTATTCGAACAGCGTCGGTCTAAAGACTGTGTTTTTTTGCGCACCAGCACGTGAAGGGCTTCTCTCATGGGTGAGAACGACGAAGGAGTCGAGGCCATTCATGGGTACTTACCAGGTGGTATGCAACAATATAATGTCTTTAAACTGATACTTACTAATTATCTAATGAAGCAAGTAGGTATCCAATTCAGCCAGCTACATGCACGTACACACTCTCGCTTCAAGCTCTTCCTTCCTTCTCTTACCAGCTTTGCCTAATCAGCTCAATTCCTTAATCTGGTTTCTGGGTATTTAACTTATTTTGTGGCAAGCAACTGCATCTCTGACTTGTTTATACAATCTGATACAAGTATTTATTCTGGTTCCGAGGTGAAATACTTTGAGCTGAGATTTTGAAAGGAATGACTGATTGGCTAAGTAGCTGAAAGTAAAGTAGAAGTTATATTGTATTCTTGTAACAACAGATATGGTAAGGCTGGGATGTAGTCTTGCCTTTGCCTTTGGAGCGGCATAAATGCTTATGTCACAATGTATAAACCAGTGTGGATGCTGGGTTAGACATTTTTTTATTGTTTAATAGACAGTGCAGACTCTTCCTTACCCATGACCCCCCTTTCTGTATCAGTAAATTTACTGTATCTATAGTTTGAACAATTTTCAGCTAGGCCTAAATAAGCTACATCCCTATGTTCCTTCTAAAGGTATAAGTGTAGATGCTGCTAAGGATTCTGCTTCTGTGCTGGTTGGTTAAATGTGTATTTCAGGAAAATATTTCTCAAAGTGCCTTTATCACAGTCAAGCATTATCCATAGATATCAAACTTCCAGTCTAGTTAATGGATCAGGATGCTGTTTAACCACAGTGTTAGCCAGAGACCTGGGTGGCCAGATTTTAAATTTGGCAGGTACTCACATGTTGTTTACTCACCTAAAAAAGGCCTTTTGGGTTAAGGTTTAGAAGAATATCATCAGAGAATTGTAAATTGCCTGCTCAAAATGCGGACTGATTGGCTGATTGGCTCTTTATTTACCAGTCAATATTTTGGCTGATGAAAAAAAAATCTGGTTAATACCCTGCATTCAGCTATACAGAGTAAATTCATTGATCGCTCAAGTTACTGATCTTGTCATTACAGTATTGCATGCAAGCAAGTGCTCTGTTACTTCAGTTCTTAATAAATTTGTTCAGTCTTTGTCATTGTACTGCAAACCTCACTCTATCCATCTGCAAAACGAATGTATGAACAAATTGAAATATATTTAGGTTGGACATCTACTTGTTTTAACAAAATACTTTAAATAATGTTGTTAGGAAAATGTTCTTTCCCACTTTGTCAGACTTGCCCCCTTCTAATGGTCTTTGTACATCATTTCTGATGTAATGTCCTTTGTGACTTCCAAGCTCTGTGTGGAGGGAAACCCTTACAAACTGCTTTAATGTCACATTGAAACCATCATTAATCATTTGGTGAAAATGTATGAGCGGAGACTCCTTTATGTGCATTGCATATATATGATGATCACTGCGAAGCCAGTCTAAGTAGGTCAAATAAGTATATCTACTTGTCCCTAAGTTGTCTATATTTTGATGGCCTTTTATTCTTTGAATTGCCTATTATCTTCTAACTAAATCATTCCCTTGTGGTAACAAGGCTGTTCATAATGTACCTTACAAAGATTGTATCAGATGAGTGAAAACATGTTTTGAAGGGGTTGTCTGGGTACTTAGATAGATACTTAGTGTCTGTAGCTTGTACTGACTCGCACTAGCTGAATGCATTGTAACCATCTCTCCCCTTGATATAAACCAGAAGCAGTAATCCTCTTACATCCATTCAGCCCTGCACACTTTTAACAAATGAAAACAGTGCAATTTACAACAAATTATGCTTACAATTTGAAGCAAGCTGAATGCTTCATAACTCCTGAAGTATTAACAACTTGTTGTCAATTGGCTTTTGAATGTTTCGCTGACATGTAGATATCCAAGTTGTAATAAACAAGGTCTTGCATCCTTCAAAAATGTTCGATCAAAATACTGGTTTACTGGATCGCTTGTTCATGATAATCTTAAGATATATTTGACATTGTCCCTCAAGTCCGACGGACATAGCTTCAAATGGTTTATATCTTAGTCTGTGAGTCATTATAAGAAGTAATGTAACATGAAAATTTATTTTATATTCTTACAGACATGACGATGGAGGAGCAAAAGTTACTGGATGAGTTGAGGAAGAGGAAGACACAGCTGCTGCAAGAGATACAGGTCAGTGCAGTGTTCTGCAGATGTGCTGTACCTGTGTGCAGTCAGTTCAATATGGAATTGTTTAATTGCATCCATCACCCTTGACATTACGGGTTGTGGGTACTCTAGTTATGTTCATGATATTTGGTTTGCTTTATAATTCCGGTTTGTATGTATACATGGAATTCCTATGTTTATTTTCTGAGAGAGACGACTTCAAATGACATGAAGCTAAATACAAAATGTCTAACATTTATATATATATGTACTATTTTGTGCACAACTGAAAACATTTGTAATTGTTTGTTTGATCCTTTGTAGAGTTTTGAAGCATCTCTTATCTCTACCAAAGGATTTCATTATGATGACTACCATAGTATGTACTTATATCCATTGACTGAGGTTTTTTGCTGCAATTTATTCAGATTTATTCAGACGCTGCATTACAATTGCTGTTCTATGCTTTGGTCCCATAAATTTAGCACATGAGCTCAACTTGTATATAAAGTCGATGGTACTTGTGTGATAAAGTTTGTATCCTATTTATTTCACATAGGATTTCACAGTGAAAGGAGGTTAAGTGTATCTGTATACATTTTACCTCTATTCATGCACTAACAAAGGTATATATTATATACGTATATTTCTTGCAGTATGGGAGATTTTTTTAAAATTCACTCCACACTCAAAAACGTTACTGTTGTAAATAGCCGGAATATAGCTTTTGGCATAGCTGAGTGAATTATTTACATGTGACATGTGGCTACAAAGATTGCACAGGAGAAACACTTTACAATGGTAACAAGGTTTGGCACTCTGTTGCATTACGACGAGTTGGTAGCGTGGGTCGTTATAGAACAAACGAAAAAAGCCGAGAGACGATGGGACCCTCCGTAGTTCAGTTGATAGCACATTGAGACTGACTTTAGATCCTCATATCTACATCTAAATGTGGAGATTTGGTCACGTGTCATCTACTTCATCTCTTTGTCCCGCGAGGTTCCTCGGCCTGGTTTAGTCGATGTCTACACGAAGGTGGCTTAAAACATGAATTCATCCGTGAGGTATGATGGCATCACTGACATCGTCTGTGTGTCGAACCCGCTCCAGTTTGACTGTGGCGCTACCTGGCGGTAACAATGACTGGGAGATTGTAGTTAGGGTGGCAGGGTGACCTGCGGAGTGTTTACGGCCCCGCTGAGCTGGCAGGTGAGGAATGACACATAGGTATGCCTCTATGACGTACCTCTCACTGGCGGGAGGCTCTTTGTTGTGAACAATATCTCCCTATTGCATGGATAGAGTTTGTGGGGGAATGGGGGGTGGGGGGGGGGCTGAGCCTCACGTCTTGTGTGACAGGCCACTGGGGGGAAGGGGGTGGGGTGCGAATTCATGTTTTTTTTGTGTGCTCAGTAGCCATGTTGTGTGTGCGCGTGATTCTTACCCTGCCTTGTGACAACTCAACGCAAGGTTAAGCAGACAAGTCAATTACCAATGAATGGACGATGCCCGCCCAGGTTATAGCAGGGTCGAGGGGACTTTTGGTGTGTGACAAAGATACACAAGACCCCACTCTTATATATATATATATTATATATATCTGTGAACCCTCCGCCCCTCACCCCCACACACCCTTCGCTCCGTTTGGAAGACCCTTGCCCTCTTCACTCTTAAGCCTCAAAGAAAAGGGGGGGGGGGGGGAGGCTGTAGGGGTGAAGGAGGGTGGCGCACGACCTCCCCTCTCCAGAGCGGAATGGTCGTGTGGCCTGTTAACCATGCGGCCTCGATGGCCCGGTCAGCAGTAACTGTGTCGTGACGGTGTTTGTCGTCCTTATCAGTCCTTTCCCGGGCCAAAAAGAGAGGCAGCAGTTGCTTATCCAGCCCTAGGGATACACACTTTAACGCCCCCAGCCCTCACCCCCCTCCCTCCACACACCCCCCCCCCCCCGAGAGGTGACGCGAGATTTCGTCCTCCACTCGTTCACCCACACGTAACTCTTGTGTCAAGGGGAAACGGTGACCGAGAGCGGAAGGCGTTTATCGCAGTGACGAAGGCGGCCTCTAGTACAGCGGATGCGAGGGACCCTCCTTGACGCCCCAAGAATGACTTCTCACACCCGACATAATATATATACATATAGCGTCCCAGGAAGTTTGAATAAAGCTTGCCCCGTGATAGGTAGTTGCCCTTGCCCCGTAACCGGCGTCGTTTGCTGCCCCACACGTGGTTCGCAATCTGGCGTCGACGTCAGTCACTCAGCGTTTGTCAAGTTGATGAACAGCTTCCAAGGTCTTGTGTGCATCATTACTTGAAGGAAAGGTAATTATCGACCCTTTTTCCACACGTGGCTGTCTTGCGCAGATAAGCAAGTTACATCCGGGTAAGCGGGCGTGGTTGGCGGTCTGCCTGCTGCGTTGGATTAAAGGTAATGACAAGGAGAGGGAAAAAAAGCGATATTGGAGGAAGATCGCGTCGGTAAATATTTAGATTTCGTGAGTTTTACACCTGTTCCCGATCCTACCGAAGTCGGCAAATAGACAGCCATCTGTATTGAAAATTGTTCCTAGAAGCCAGCGCGTGAGTTCTGAGCCTCTGCCTGTTAACAGAGGTCGGGAGGACACGTGGAGAAGGTCAAGGTCTCGGGTCAAATTGAAGGAGGGGGGGAGGGAGGCAGAGAAATAGACGTGTAGAGAGAGGAAAGGGGGCGAGTGAGGTTCTGAAATCGATGTGTGTTTTAAACGCTGTGAGGTTCTTTGTGTGCTGGGATGAGCAGGTTGACTGTTGTGTAAGCTTCCCTCCCCCCTCTCCCCCCCTCCCTCCTCCCTCTCTCCCCCTTCCTCCCCCTCCCTCCCCTCTTCCACGGCCCTGGTCTCACCCACCCACAGGGGCAGGTGTTCGGACGAGAGCGGCTGACGCTTGTGTCAGCGTTGTCGCCCATTGTACAGCGCCAATAATGCGCTTTGAATGGAGATCTGGTAGTCTCATGTGGTTCTTTCACAGCGCCCTCCCCCCTCCGTCTCCAGTCAGCGGCCCTTTGTGCCCAGAGTTTTGGGCTCCTTCAGGTCCTAGCCATAATGCACTGAAGTGTGATGTGCACAAAACACGTTAAAGTTTTGTCATCAGTAGACATCTTTTATTGTCGGTTAAGTAATTTAAGTGTCAAATATTAATGTCATGTATGGGAAAAAAGTTTACAAAACACGTTAAAGTTTTGTCATCAGTAGACATCTTTCATTGTCGGTTAAGTAATTTAAGTGTGAAATATTAATGTCATGTATGGGAAAAACGTACCGGATGTGATACTCGAAACGAAACAAACTCCCAAAGATGACGTTGCCTTTGCGCCATATTAGACGACCTACTTACCGCGTTATATGTTATTTAAGTGATTAAATTCATGCTATGGTAACACGACGGTTGTTCGTTAGACCGCCAAACATTGTTTCTCTACATATGGTAAAGCCATCAATTGCGTAACTGGCAAACATCAGTTTCAGTTGTGTTCGGGTAAAGAGTCTTGCGTGTAATGTGTTTATAGAGAAAGTGGCTGTAACTTTTGGAAATTGTGAGATTTGTACGTGCGCCTAGAGTCTGTTTAGTTTATTCTGTTTCGATTAGTAACAACAACAACGGGGATGGGCTGCTTAATAGTTAACAGTCAGTGTATGGAGCTTGGCACTGTCAGGGAGTGGAGCAGTGCCTACCATCCCCCCCCCCCCCTGCCCTACCCCCGCCCCACCACCATGCCGTACCCCCGGCTCTGTATAATTGGACGGGGTCGTAGGCAGGGGGTCGTCTGCCGACCACATGGGAAGTGGGTACAGACGGCACGACTGGTGCGGGCCGCATCCCCAGTCACCCCCCTCCCCCCGCTCCCCCACCCTCCACCTCCCCCTGCCTCCATCCTTCTATCTCCATCACCGCCCCCGCCCCCGCCCCCTGCCCCCCAACCCCTACACGACCCACTGGGTGATGACACGGGGATGTGACTCACTGTCATCATCACGCAGTGTTATGTACGCGGTATCCGAGGTCACCGTCGCATCATGGGCGCTATATGGGGTCTACAACATAGTATATATATAATATGTATATATCCATACATTGCCGTCTCCAGGGCCCGACTCGCTTGGCCTAATCGCTGGTTTGCTCTGTGTAAAGCCTGAGAGCTGGTGAGTGTTTCCATTTTTTTTTTTTTTTTTTTTTTTTTTTGGCCCTTCTGTTGTGTGTATGTATCGTACCCAGATGCCCGCGGGCGTCGCTGCGATCGCCGACCCGCCCTTGACACCGCCGCACATGGCCAAGCGATTCCCGCCGCGATTGGCCGCTAGGTGGAGCCACGGCGCCACCCGGAGTGATCGCGGCACAAAAAGGTGGCGAGGGGTTGAGAGATTCGATCCAGGCTGCGATGGAGATTAGTCGATTAACTCGGGGTTTTGGTGGCCAACCACTGAGCTCTTAAGCTATTTTAGGCCATCCAGCTACGACTGGTGATTGGTATACACAGGCAGGGATGGTCCGGGGTCCGGGTCCGGGGTCGGCTGGCTGGCTCCAGAGCGAGCGCAGAACCGGGTCTGGATCTGACCTCAAACGACGGCATCGGGACAGGGCTCCATGCTATGCGTGTCAGATATAAAAGACGGGTCTAATTATTTAGAGGGGCTGGGGTTGCCAGCCAGGTGCAGTAGTCTCCCGAGGGGGCTACATGGCGGGGGGTAGGTCCCGGGGCGGGGGTTGGCCTGGGTGTCGATGCGTGGCGGGCGGGGGGGGGGGGGAGAGGGCGTGCTGTGGAGGGGTACGCGGTGCGGATTTGGTTGAGGGAAACGCTGAATCCGAGGGTCGGGTTTGACGTAGGGAGACCGGACGTGTATACTTCACGTCGACTGTGTAGCAGGGCTACATAGCTGGCAGGTTTCATTCCTGCGGTCACAAAGGCGCAGTTCTGCTAGCTTTTGGAATTCTTTTCGGAGATTCGAGGCCGGATGACATGTGTATTTGAAGTGCGCTCGGGTTTTTAGGTTGTTCCTCTCTCTTTGTTATCTCTGGCTATCATCATCATGGCCAGGCCGGGAGAGGGGTGGGTGCCGGTGTGAAGTGGCAGCACCGCCGGCCGTCCAGCCCCTCCAGTGCCTGCTAGAGGTCGCGACCTGCCCGATGACCCTCTGAACCCTGCCCCACTACCAGTACCGCGCCCCCTCCGGCTGATTTTGTTCCAATTCGTGCTCCGTGCCGCGCGCATGCGCAGAGGGCCGGCAACAAGTTGGCGAACAAGTTGTGGTGGCGGAGTGGTCGACTCGCGCGGGGTACAGACAACAAGTTGGTAAATTGAACGAGATCTCGGTGCCAGATGGTGGAGGATGCGTCTGTGCCGACTGCCACGGTGCACCCGCGGCCCGTCCCCCTATTTCTACCCCCAACCTCCCTCTCCACCCCCCCCCCCCCAGCTCTCGCATTAGGAGGACAATGACTGAAAGCTCATAACGGTCTATTGGATTATTATTAAGCCCCGAATCTGACAAAGCGCTGGTCAACTACGTGCGCGTGCGATTGCTGCAAAAACTGGCGGATTTATAAAAAAAAGAAAACTAGCCGGGAGGAAGGAGGACAGGGAAGAGGAGACAGAGACAGACGGGGGATGAGGCGAGGTGGTGGCGTCTAAAAAAAAAAAGGCTGCCAGTGTTGGTGGTCGACGCGTTGGCCCGCTGCTCTCGTCTAGATCTATCAGCGATTCGAATTTGGAGCACCGGGGTGTGGAAAACTGTCCCCCAGCCTGTGGAAGCCCGGCTGTCAGTCAGTCACTCAACCACTCAGACAGAGAGGGGCAGAGGACTGGGTATCAAAGGCTGCAGCAACAGCAGCGGCACCGGCGCAACAACTGTGGCGTGGTGCGCACTCGAGGTTCTGTCACAGCGCCTGCCGCAGCGCAGGGAGAGCGAGAGAGAACGGGGGAGAGAGACACACACACAGAGAGAGACGCGGTGACTGGCTGCAATGGAAGTCACGGTCCAGTGATTCCCACTGCTGCCACGGGTTGTCACCGTGTTTGTTGGTAAGCCCGGTCCCCAGCCAGGCAGTCAGTCAGGCAGTCGTTGAGAGGAGGGTGAGCACGGCGACAGGGCAACAGGCCAAGCCGTGGCAGCCACTCAGCTGCTCGCCTATGTATTTATTCACTGGACTATTACCAAAGAAAAGCACCGACGGCGAGGTCAGTTCGAACAAAAACACCAGCAACCTCGCCGGTCACCCGCCCGGCGAAACGAATAATATATGTACAGTATATGTTCCTTCGCCCGCCACCACTGTGTAAAATGTAAATACACTCGGAAGTGGTATTATTATTATTGGGGGCTCAGTTTGTGAGGGGAGTCACCCCTCCCCCCCTTCCCTCGTGGATCACCCACCCGTGTTTACTGAAGGCTTATTAAGACAGCGCGGCCTTGCTGGTGGACTTTATCAAGGTTGCGCCGTGACTGTGGAAGTTACGTGCCAGGCAACCAGCCAGCCAAAGGAACAAGGACCTTAACTACCTGTCCGTTCAATGTACGTTACACCCACCGCCCTGATAGTGATACAGGTGGTCGGTGTTATCAGCCCCCAGGCCTCGCGCTCACTCGCTCGCTCGCTCGTTCGCTGATAACACGCTAACATCGAAGGGGCCAACCAGAAAGTTTCCAGTCTGGCGATCGACACTCACCACCGCTGAGATCCAATGATACATGCAGCCCGCCCCTCGTGCTTGCTGCCCAGAGAGGGAGAAAGGCCGGATCGCGGCACTGGCCGCCAGTAGTGAGTGAGTAAGTGAGTGAGTGAGTGAGTGAGTTGTGCACGAATTGCAACAGGGATCGAACTCGAGTGATTAAGGGACTGACTGAAGGACTTGGCTTGTGATATTACACGGCCATAGTGGAGTAGGTGAAGTCGGCTGACTCGCAGGGGTGTGGGCAGTTGTATACCTACATCCTTGTTTGTGGACAGGGTTCGGAGCGCAAAGACTGTAGTGCCAACCATCTAGTCGAGTGGGATCGCTACCCTGGGCCTACGAACCGTCAACAGCAGCGCAGGCCTCATTCATGCCTCAGGCCTCACCTCTCAGACCTCACCCCTCGGGCCTGACCCCTTGACCCCCTCGTCGCGCGGACTGGTATCCATCACCATGGATACATCTGGAGGAGGGTGACACTTTTTTAGGCGATGAACTAAACGTGTCAGAATAGAGGATCCTTACTTTAGTTATCTCCTGCTTGGCCTGACCACCATACACGGCCCCATTTAGCCTGAGTCGCCAACCTGTGGTTAGGGATCACGGATTAATACATGTCTATCACTGTATCGCGAGAGGGGGGGTCGACTCGGTTGTTCAGCAGGTGAAGCACCGTACTATATACCTGTGTGTATATTTGGATGTTATATAGCCGGCGGCGGTGTGAAGCGGTAATCGCAAGCATCGTGTCAATTCGTTGAATACTCCGGGCGTCAATGTCCTTTATTATCGAGCGAAGGTCTCGGGGAATAGCAGAATGCCGTACCATACCAGGAGCTGTGGTTTAAATATACCGGCAACAGGTCATTTGTCGTAACTTGTTATTTTAACTGGTGCTAAGTGGATTATAGATATATTTATAGTTATAATTGTCACATCGGGTTGAAAGCTTTCATCGGGCTTCATACAGCCATGGCAGCCACAGTAGTGATGGAACTCCCCGGCAGGTGTCCCCTGTGTGAGCCCGAGACGGCGGATGGGGATTCGGAGGGGTTTGAACCCGTCACCCAGGATAGCCTGAAGTTCTCGTCCTCGGACGTCGCGGAGTCAAGGTGCCAAACAAGTCAAACTGTGATAGGAGATGAGGACGGGGAGGAGGGGCAGCAGGAGGATGTGGGGGAGCCCCTGGGGGATGGGGGGTGTAAGGCATGTCGGGAGCTCGGACTATCGCCGCCCCCGTCGCCCCACCATCACCCGACGGACTCCCCAAGGCGGTGCCCGTCCCCTCCCCCCGGGACCACCCGTAGCGACCTACCGTCGTCTCATAGCGTACCCCACATGGTGCTCACATCCAGCATGGTGACTATCGCCCTCCTCGGCGGGGTGGGGGGTTCGCATCCCCCGGGAGGAGGAGCCGGCGGAGGAGGAGGAGGGGAAGATGAGTTTGACCCCGTAGCAAGACCCTCCACGTTACCCCGGCAACGGCACCCCCGCCACTCCGTGAAACCCGCCAGAACTGACCAGCGCAAGTCTGTGACTTGCGCCTCGATGGGGGACCTGATGGCGGGGGGCTCCAAGGGGGACCTGTCGTCAAGGCGAGGAAAGGGTGACGGCCACACCTCCTCCCGTCGATGGCGCCGACACCTGCTGCCGCCTGGGGCGCCCTCCGCCGGGAAGAAACACGTCTTCAAGGATGTCATGTCCTACCTCTTTGGGTGCGGCAGCAAGAGGGCCATTCAAATGGTAAGCAAGCAACGCCATATCCCCCCACCGAGCTTTCCTTTGTACGCCCACAACAACTGGGATCAATTTTGCGAAAATTGAAAGTGAATCATTCCTTTGCACGGTGTGTCGAGCTCGAGAATTGTCGTTATGTTTTCCCCAATTGAATGTGCATGATACAATTCAGTAGAATGACTGTGGGTTCAAATGTTTTGTATCTCATTCGATCTGTAAGTCATTTCGCATATACATGTATAGCAATGTGTGAGACCACTTTCGATGACGTCACTTCAACGCTTTGCCCTTCACCCCCTTGTATCAATCTCTCGATGCATCATCGCCACACCGTTATGAAGCCGCGCTATTGATCTTGGTGATTTGACTGTACAGTGTTGTGGCTCGTAGTTGTTTCACCCCCTGATATCGGAATCGGTCAGGGTTTCCCCATGACTCGCCACCCGCCCAGGGCGGGGCAATCACGAAAAGGCGGCTCCAAAACGTCATATTGCCATCGTCATCGAACCCACCGCGTTAAAGTCCCCATATGTAGACCATTGGACTCCAGAACCTGCGTCACTGGATTTTGTCGAAGTATTGACTCTTTATGTCGTGACATTCTTTCCGGCGTAGCTCGGTATGATTAAATCTGAACTAGAATGCTTTGCGGATGACATAGTCGGTGATGTGATGTCAAAGTTGGCCGGAAGGGGTCGTTGCATGTCTAATTACAGGTTCCGATATACATGTATATGCTACACGTGTACCCATAATAGACCAGCCCCCCCCCCACCCATCTCCTCCCCCCCCCCCACCCCCGCGCCCCACCACTTTCCCTGGTGTCTAAAGATCTTTAAGCCTCAAGGGATTTGGCAGTTGTATGACGCAACCACTTGTACAATGCAGACGGCATCTTTCACGTCTTTGTATGAACAACCAATTTCAGTGTCGAGTGACACAATCTGTAGTTATTAGGCGAAATATGAGTTTTAAATTATACACTTTAACTATGGCTGGGGGTTGTCGACAGAGTGAAGAAGGACATGAGTTTTATCCTTCTAGCTACATCATAGTTTTTGCAAGGCTAGATGGCTTCGTCCGGTCGTTGAATGGGTGCCAGGTAACGGATTGAGTGGGTAGTTTCATTGGAAGACGCGCATGTTTATTTAGTATCTGAGGATGTTGAAAACATTCAATATTATGGAACATATGGGGCTGCCGCTTTTAGTTTATTTTAATTTGTTTTATACAGTAAAAACCCTAATATAAACCAAACCAAAGTGCTTATTTGTGCAGCATCCACTGCAGTACTGGAAACTCCATACAGACAACGAGCTGCGTTGTCCATGACTCACTCCTTTTTTGCTCTATAACACTAGCTCTCCCTGTTGTGAGATCCTTCTGAGAGTCGGACAGTCTTCCTGCACCCTCCCCCCCCCCCCCCCGCCCGGCCCCTCCCCCTCCCCCGCCATGATGTGTATATATATAGCGGGTCGGCTGTGTACCGGGGCCAGGGACCCTCCGCAGGTAAATATTTACATCCAGGGATTGGATGCTACAGCACATCGCCGGGGCACCGGGCACTGGGCGTCATCTTGCACAGATTTCATCGTCATCTGAGGTGTGTCCGGGCGTGGGAGGGTGGGGCGTGGGCGGGGGGGGGGTGTACAGTTTGATGGGAATACTTCCAGTTGGACGACTTCCACTTGGACGACACCCCATTTTGGTACTTCCAGTTGGACGACTTCCAGTTAGACGACATTATATATAAATACGTTAGGTATCGTGAAATAAGCAATTCATATCGATGCATCATGGTTAGTATGACTATTTGAGAGGTTTGCAGATAAAATTGGGACAGTTTGAAGAATAGTACAACCATTTTGTCGGCGTGTCGTCTACGATTTAGCTTCACTGTGTTGTGGCCGACCGCCATTGCGTTGGCGTCGTGTTACATCATATATTATATATAAATGCGTTTTGGTATCACAATATACTCAATTCATAGATGCATCATGATTAGTATGACTATTTGAGGGGTTTGCAGATAAAATTGGGACAGTTTGAAGAATAGTACAACTATTTTTTCGGCGTGTCGTCTACGATTTAGCTTCACTGTGTTGTGGCCGACCGCCATTGCGTTGGCGTCGTGTTATTCTTAGAAAGAGGTGTGAACGACACCTGCTCCTTTGATGTTCAAGATGGAATATTGGCGGCCTTTCCGCTTTCACACCTCTTGAATTACACACTTGAGACCTCCAGCTTGTAAGTTAATAATGTTAATTAACATACACGGAATACAATTGAGTTCTTATTGCACTTTTTATTGGACAAATCCCCAACTGATAAACATATATTTCAATTGTGAAAACGTATGTGGCACAAACAAATCTACCTAATTCACACCTCCAGCTTTGAAGTGTATTTTCCTAATTGCACTCAACTGTCAACATCATTTGCGTATGTCCATGTCTGCTTTATTGAGCTCTGTGATTGCAATTGTCAACAGTTGACCTGGCTTGTGATATGCCTGTGCGGATCGATGCATCTTACTGAATACATAATCTTGAGCACATCATCTTGAGCACATCGTCATCCTAAAAGAGTATATTAGGGGTTGTTTATCAGATGGACATCATTCTGTCGCCATATGTTCACTATGTGCAAAAAAGTGCAATAAGAACTCAATTGTATTTCGTTATGTTAATCCCAAGCCACATCAAACATTATTAACTTACAAGCTGGAGGTATCAACGGTTTAATTCAAGAGGTGTGAAAGCGGGACGGCCGCCAATATTCCATCTTGAACATCAAAGGGTGCAGGTGTCGTTCACACCTCTTTGTAAGCATAACACGACGCCAACGCAATGGCGGTCGGCAACAACACAGTGACGCTAAATCGTAGACGACACGCCGAAAAAATGGTTTTACTATTCTTCAAACTGTCCCAATTTTATCTGCAAACCTCTCAAATAGTCGTACTAACCATGATGCATCGATATGAATTGCTTATTTCACGATACCTAACGTATTTATATATAATGTCGTCTAACTGGAAGTCGTCCAACTGGAAGTACCAAAATGGGGTGTCGTCCAAGTGGAAGTCGTCCAACTGGAAGCACACCGTGGGCGGGGGGGGGGGGTGTACAGTTTGATGGGATCTGGGTTACCCACGGGAGAAACTTGTGGAGCAAGCAGCCGAAGAGTCGAACTGATCTGAACGCCGAAGATGCTTTATCTTGCATTCCCCTCCACTTGACAGAAAGCCACCTTGTCAGCCCGCACAGGACGTGTCTGTCTGTCTGTCTGGCTGGCTCTATTCTGGGGGTGGGTTGATTTTATGTGTCATTTCCCTGTTTAGACCTGCCGTCTTATCCGCCTCGCTTCACCGTTTAAACCCCTCCAACGAAGAAAGATTCGTATGTCGCCGCAAGTGGAAACTGGCGTCATGTCCCGTTGACGTGGTTACATGACGTCACCGACCGGTACGTGATGTCTATCTCAACCCATTTTTTGCTCGCTTATCTCTTTCTCCCTAGATTTTGGCGCGCTCTCTATTTTTAAATTAACTTTTTATATCTTTGATCTGTGTTTCTTGATGCTGAAAAAACGCTTAACAAAGAGAGTATCTTGATCTTAACAGCCTCTGGCAGTAATTTTTATTGAACAGTCTAGGTCGCTGATAACGAGCCAGGTATACGATGCTTTACTTCGGACAGGACTTAGAAGGGAGTCATATATATATCTAGATCCACTGTGCTCTCAGCGGTTTTACAGCTTTATCGGTCTGAAGAGAAGCCATATCTTACTGTTAGTCAGGCGTCTGCAGTGGCAAGGTGACACATTTTGTGGATACATCGGATTATCTATCGGCGCTGACATGCTTTATTGCTCTGTTAACTTTGATATAGCATTATCATAAAGTGTGTGAAGCCTGAGAGACGACATACGTTACTTCCCTGATACCCGTATGACCCTTGACCCCGTATATCCCGCCCACCCAGCGGTCCGTCCTACCATGCGGGTTCAGGTCGACTGTACGGTAGTTTCATTGCATTTTTACGTTGTAGAGAAACCAATATTTTACTCGTGGTGATGGCGAAGATTTTTTTTATACGGGATCTAAGAATCAATGTAACATATAAATCAAAGGTGTTTGTGTTTCGGCCGACGCGTTTCTAATTATGCATTGTTTCCACACGAAACGGGCCAGCAAATGATTTCAAAGGCTTCTCTTTAAGCTGATGCAGCAAAGCATGCGGTAAATGGAAAGGGTAATCTGCTTATGACCACGGTGACGTCGTCTGTCTTTGTTCTGTTCGTAGATTTTCATCCCAGTAATTATTTGTTTTCTGAATACAGAAGCTAGGTAGTGTATGGAAGTTACGGTTATGTATCTAAGCCTCTTACCGTGGTTTCAACGTACAGTAGGAAGCTTCTTCGCAAACAGTGTCTCATTAAGACATTAACACAACGGATATCGGTGCGTGTTGCCAATTAGTGTAAGCGCAGCTCCTACAAGGGGCTGACATCACACACACTGTTGTGCTAATACCTTAGATACGCAGCTGTTAGTTTGCGATAACTCTAGTTGCGAAGGCGCTAATGAACGTCCACCTATGTTAACACTTGGGTATAATAATTATATTCTCATTGTTAAGGTACAGGCATTGGGAAATTGACAGTCTATGGGAGCATGTCCGTTAGTGTCAATTTTAAACCCATATACCTTGACAGTTTGCTTGACTTTCGTCGAAATGCCCTATGTAGACACCCATGCTAATTGATGGCCACGTCAACCCGGTAGACCTCAAGGGACAGATATCAAGGGCAGATAAGGGTTCATCTCATCATTATAAGTGACATCTTCAGGCTGCTAAATTGACGACAATCTGCAGACGTGACGGGAATAAAGGCCAGACTGATAAACGGAGCAGGGACCCCACTGGCCAACTCTGGCCTACCGATGTCGCCCGCTCAGCCTGTGGATGCTGTCTACTCAGTCTGCTTTTGTCGTCCTGTGCTCCGGTTTCGTAGCTCTGCCTGTCAAACGCCTGATTTACACCGGCAACCCACGTAGCAATGAGATGACCCATATAAGGCAAGAAAATAAAGACCTGGTCCCTGTAAAGTATCTTTTTTTTATGCACCCCCATTTCTTTCGGTCCGTGTACTGTATAAACCGTGACAGATACAAGCGCTGTCAAGGGCTTCTGTACGGCTTTTTGTGTTTTTTTTTTATCGTTCTATCATGTGTCGGGGCCTCCACACTTCATGGTCGGTCTCTTATGTAGATGTCGGGTAGTCGCACATGGGGTAATTCGTTTTTTAATTCAATATCGAGGCTTGGGTTCCCAAACGGAGGCAACCTTATGGTGCTTGTTACCTGACCTTCACGTCATCGTGATGAATGAAACCTGGACGGCCCCGCTAGGTGCTTCCACCTGGCGACCACGCAAGTAACTAGGCTTGACATTCTTTGGTAGGGGGCGCTTGTATGACCTCCCCGCCTGTCTCGTGGCATTTCGATCATCGTTAATTCCGGAAATATCGACCTAAACTTAAACTTTAAGGCTAATTTGATTCAGTAGTTTGTATTGACGTACGATTACGTACGATCATAACCTGTTATTATTGATAACACAAATTTGGTTTCGGAAACTGCAGTGGTTCGTAAGAACGCGATGTTGGCAGCGTTCTAACCTTTTCACTTTGATATTGATCGGCGTATAATCGCCATTGCTTGTTTGTGTTTTTATGGACACCACAATGCATCTATTGTCGATGTCTTATTTCCGGAATGCATTTCACTCACGCCAGGGGCAAGGAAGCAGCTGGTTCGCTATTATTTGTTGTACCTGTAGGCACGTTAGTTGCCAGGAGCGACGAGGAACGCTCTGTGGCGTTGTTGGCCCCACGCACCCTCCTTGTGTTTGTATACAACGCCTCCGTTATAAACTTCTCTCCGCGTCCGTACCGTTAAAGTGTTTGGCGCACGTCCCAGTGTTACGAGCCGCGCTAGCCGTATACTTAGCGCCATTTCCTCCTCGCTTTATCTCGCCTTCCTCTTGAACGTGTCAGCGTGGCCGCAACTCTTGGCTCCTCGACTTTCCTCGTAAGCATTCCCCGGAGTTCTCGCGAGATTATCGCGTCCGGTCTCGTGACTGCTCTCGTCTCGAGGTTATAATACTCTCTATTTTTTTCGGCGTTCAGTCTGGCTGTAGAGCGAGTTAATGACGCCGATGCAGGTGTTACATTCCGGCCGCCTCACTCACGTGGGTTTATCCGTTGTAACGGTACCAAGCCGCAACAAACGGCTCGCAGCTCAAGATAACACCCGTCAGGTTTGTCACGTGGTGACCTTCTTAGCCCTGGACGCCCTGTTGGCGTTCAGAGTTCAATGGGTAAAGTATGTTGCGCTCACTTAGGGCAGAAAACATTGGTTTGTTTACTGCTGTTGACAATAGACGTGCATAACGTCCCAAAGCTTGTTGGTGCAAGGAGTAGTTAAGCTATATATATATGTAAACATGCGGATGCTACATATAATGATTATATATTAGCATTACCGATTGCTGTGAACGACTTTCTTTTGTGAAAGCATTTTGCAATAGTGTGGGCAGAGAATAGGTGGGTTTTAAAAGAAGCTTCCTTTTGACTCTTGTGTGTACAACGTTTGTCTAAGAGTAATTCATTTATCCATTTATTTATTCAGTGCCTTAAAAACTAATTCCTTGTTCTCGGATTTGTCGATGGTTTCCGAATCAAGCTAATGAAAAGCTAATAAAGAATTCTTCTCAATTCACTGCACCTTTCCATGCCATTGATACACGAGAAAGGATCTGTGCTAATAGTCGCCTGGATGGTCGTTTTTTAATGGACGGAGGCAGTGAGCCGCCAGCAAGCTGAGAGGGTCACTGCGCTGGTGACTTGTGTGAGGAGATAACGACCCTCCAACGTCCGCCACGGTCTATGGGCGGCGCTGACTGTGGCGCTGTTAGCGGCGCTGCGGTGCAGTCTGTGGCGATGTCTGTCGGTCCGCATTGCTGTCTGTCCGCGGCGCTGTCTGTGGCGTTGTCTGTGGCGCTGGAACACCCATAGCACGGCAGTGGGACGACGGTGGGACGTCCATAGCACGGCAGTGGGACGACGGTGGGACGCCCATAGCACGGCAGTAGGACGACGGTGGGACGACGGTGGGACGCCCATAGCACGGCAGTGGAACGACGGTGGAACGCCCATAGCACGGCAGTGGAACGACGGTGGGACGCCCATAGCACGGCAGTGGGACGACGGTGGGACGCCCATAGCACGGCAGTGGGACGACGGTGGGACGCCCATAGCACGGCAGTAGGACGACAGTGGGATTGCCTGAAGACGGCAGTGTGACGGTCATTGGGCGGCAGAGGGATGGCCCTAGGGCGACAGTGGGACGTACTCTAACCAACAGTGCTAACAACCGTTATCGCCAATGGCACTCTTCATTCTCGCCCTTTGCCCCCGCGGGGAACTTACTCGAGGTCTCGAGAGGCTTGCGAGGGATAAGTTTACTTTCCCAAGAGACCCGCAAAAAAAGGCTTTTAAGCTGTTTGATTGGTGGATATGACGAATTATGAGTAATTGGAATCATTTCAGCCAGCACCACCATTTTTTTTTCTGCCGGCGAGACCGCTAATATTAGATAAAAGTGCTTCAGCGGCTAGCGACGCCTGGAGTACGAGTGTGTAACTAGGATTGATCACTTCTCACTTCCGCCTCCGCCCACAAAGGGAATGCGCCGAGGGATGACTGGGGGAAGAACGTCCCCCAGGCTGGGAGGAAGCTGGGAGGGGGAAGAGCGGTGGCGGTCGCTGGAACAGATGGTCGGGTGTGGTCTTATGTTGACCCTTCCATGCGACCCGTGTTTGTGCCTCCCTCCCTCTCTCCGCCCTTCTTCCACCCCTCCCCCCCCCCCACCCACCGCCCCCTCCCCCTCCCCCCCCTGAGCTCTTGCTAGTCACCAGCCCACATCCTGTATCACCCACAATGCCACTACAGCTGTACAGCGTTGCCTGGTTGCCAAACCATATTTTCGCCGTCACCCATCCAACCTTCTGCATCATGGGCCCCCTCCCACCACCCCATGCCCAGTCGCCATTAGTTCCCGCTTCTCCTACCCCCCACCCTCCCCCCCCCCCCTCTGCAACTTCCTCCTCATGCCCCACCCCCGGTTCTACTGTTGCTCTTTACCCAGACTCCCACCCCATCCGCCACCCCAATGGAACCCAGCCCACTCGACAGTTCCCACCACAGATAACGATGTTGAGAGCGTTTTCAATAATTAGAGGCCATCTTGCCATAACAAACATTGCCTGTCGACGCCCGCTGGGCTGGCCTGTCACGTGCCCCCCGGAGACCCGCCACGGGTGCCCCCCCCCCCCACCCTGCCGCCGTTCATCTATATAAGTATCTATATTACACTGCTGGCGATGGTGGTTAACTTAACGCTCCTGCCGGCCACCCTCATTACAACCAAGTTAACACAGCTTATGTTATACGTAATTGCCGCACTGTTTGTAAGCAGTAGTACGCCCAACATCCTGTGCTTACCGCATGTTTGCAGTGTGTTTATCTCCCGTTTATGTCCGGCGGGGAAGTATGAGTCGTCGGGGCTGTGGTGGGTAGGTGGGGGGGGGGGGGATCCGATTAAAGGCGTTCTGGCATGTACTGATAAACACATTGTTTGGTCAGTTCGGTGTTTCAGTTAAACTAAAGCTCGTTCAGCCGTGGGTGGTTGGCATCGGTCTTTTGTGCGATGACCGTTAGCGTGCTTGCTAAAAGTCTTGCCAGGACGATTCTCCGCTGACCACTCCTCTGACCACTCTGCTGATCATTCTCTGCTGAACTCTCCGCTGAGCTATCCGCTGACCTTGCCATCTGACCTCGTGCGCTGGCCGCTGACGGTGGTCCGGTGACCTGGTTCCCCGTCCCACTCGCCTCAGACCTCTGCCCGGTGACCTGGCTCCCTGTCCCACGGACCTCTGCTCACACGCGCCCAGTGACATTTTTGACCTACCATGTGACCTCTCTCCGATGACCTTGTCCGCTGTCCTCTGCATGTGTCCGCTAAGTCATCTTCCTCCCTCCATCCTCCATTCTTTTATCCCTCTTGCCATCCTTCCCTCCCTCCATCCCTTCATCCTTCCTGCCCTCCAGCTCTGTCGTTCTATCCCTCCTACTTTTATTCCATCCTTCCTTCCATCTCTCCATTCCTTCCACCTCTCCATCCATCTCTCCATCCCTTCCACCTCTCCATGCCTTCCACCTCTCCATCCATTCCTCCATGTTTCCATCTTTCCATTTCCATCTCAATGCGCGCCAAAAGATGTGTCTCAACCATTCATTCCGCGGGGTCCAGCATCTCCCGCAACCTTGACCTCTGATTGGACGGCTGACCTGACCTACATATATCTGTATACATATACCTGACCTAAGTATGCGCGGTGTGAGCACGAGAGGAGGTCATGTCGGGAGAGGTCTCAGCCGTCAAGACACGTGGTCCAGCCGGCCTGTCCGTCCGGCAGATGGCGACAGGGGTTGACAGCCGGCGAGTCCCCCTGGCGAGAGGTCTACCACTTACTGTGCAGTGACCACGCGGGACCTGTAGAGAGATCTGACACCACACCACACGGCCCGATGGCCCGGGGAACCAGCCGGACCCCCCCACGCTTATACAGGCCGGCCGGACACCCCCACTGTTATACAGACCGGCCGGACACCCCCACTATTATGTCATCGCCGACTCGTCCTACGCGTAGGGGGCGGGTGGGGGGGGGGGGGTTGGAGGTGGGAGGAGGGTCAGGGAGGGCTTGGGTCAGTGGGGTCGGCCTGCGTGAGGGGTGAGGGTCGGGGTGGCGGTTGCGGTGGCCGTGCGGGGAGGGTCAGGGAGGGGGGGGCAGTGCGGTTGGCGGGGGGAGGGGTGGCGGTTGCGATGGGAGAAGGGTCAGGGAGAGGGGGGGGGGCGGTCAGAGGGGGTCGGCGGATGGTAGGTTGTTTGTGGGCCGGCGGTGACTGGGGTCAGTGACGGTGGTATCCCGTGAGAGCGACCGCTTAAATCATCAGACCCATGTTGCCATGTCTCTCGTCTCCGCGGCGTTGCTTTGCGTGGCGTTGAGGGGGGACATGAGGCCAATGGTGGCGAGTCCATTCGGCCCCCACCCCCCATCCCCCACTCCTCGCCCAAGTCCCCCTATAGGTGTCCCTCCTGCTATGACCGCGTGTCGCCCGTCTCTGGTAATGTCAGTCCGCCAGCCAGCCAGCCAGTCATAAGGTGAGCAGGAGGCCATCCCCGGTGCTCCCAGTCAGTCCGCCTGCAAGGATGGGATGAATGCACCCACATGATGCAGCCGGGTGGTCGGGAGGACAAGGGTACCATCGGGTGGAGTGCAGGTTAAATGGGACACTGGCCGGCGCTAACGGCCGCAGCTCTATCCATCTATCCATCTATGGAGCCAGCCATCCATCCAGCCATCTGCTGGTGGCTATAATACTACATCAGTGCCGGGCGAACATTGTGTCCTGCGCAGTCAGTGCCCAATGACCGGACATTACGTGTGACGGCGTCACCATCCGGACGCGGCAGCCAGGAGCGCACATCCATCCCGGTATTGCGCAATAGAGATCTCATCCGGGCCCAACATGAACCTTTGAATGATTGAATGTCATTATACCTAAAGCGACGCCTGTTATATAGACTGTGGTGTAGGTATACGGAATAGTACGCTGGCTACAGTGCAAGATACCTCTGCGGAAATACCCTATTATATGTCTACTATGCACTCGCAGCAAGGGTTTCCCTTGACGCCAGCCCCAGTTGGACATATCTACAAGTGTAAAAGGACCTGATTGAAAATCGATCACGATGTCGGGAGTTACACGACCAGCGGGCTGACCAAGCAATCACGGATTTCTGCCAGTCGCTGGGTTTTAACAGTCGCCCCGTGGTGGGAGCACCGCTGAGGGGAGTGGGGGGATACCGGCGCCGTCCGCCTCGCCTTGGACTTGGTGGAGCGTACTCATCGCCAGGCAACCCGTGAGACTGATCTAGTGACCAAGCGGCGTCTCCAACGCCCTGCTCCTTCCTGGCATCTTCGTCTTCAACCTCTTCCACTTTGCTTCGTCCTGATGTCGGCGTACTGTGGCAAAGATACCACGATTTTACTAACGGCTAACCATCATCCTAAGACTGCCACGGGATCATGTTATATCGCCAAGATAATTATGCCGCAATCGTCCTGACTGATAAATATACATGTCCTCTGTGGAGGCGATATCAATATTATACTAACCATCATCTGAAGTATGAGAAGACTGCCGCGGAATAATTTTATATCTCCCAGATAACGATGCTGCTATCGTTCTGACTGATGGATAGACATGTCATCTTGGCGGGTCGACCAGTTGCCGGATCCGTATGAACGGCTTTCGGTTTTAACATAACATGGACTCGTTCGTTATGTGTGGGATGATCGCCCATGAAGACTTGTGCATCAATCTGCCGCTCGTGAACTCTGGCGAGATACCGGGGGGCCGTTTACGTGGTGAGGTCGCTATCCATCATCGTCTGACGGCGCCGCAATCGACGTCGGCCATCTGATTGCCTCGTGGCGGAATATACGCCACGTCCGCTGGCCCACGAGTCTGATGGTCCGGGTGTATGTCTCGTCTTAAATGGCTCCATTCGCCGCTGTTTTAGGGCGGTGTAGAAATCGGTGCAAATTGACTAGCCCCTCCTCTCACATCCCCACCGTCCCCGTGGTAACAGTACTATAGGCCCGCGGCTGCGGCCGTGGTGGCGGGAGGCATTTCCTTCGGGATCTTTATGGGCCCTGAAAGTTCGCGACGAGCATGGAACAGGGGGGGCAAAGCTAACAAAAGCTATCGATTCCCTGCTGAGCTTGCTGGGGCTGCCGGGGTTTTGGTGGCTGGCTGACCGGTCTGTCCCCGGGAGGGTGGCGGTGGCTGGTTGGCTGGCTGGCTGTCTGGGTGGCTGGCTGGCTGTGTGGGTGGCTGGGTGACTGTTGTCGCTCGGATCCACCCATGCACGTGGGAGAGCCTTACCGGGAGCACATCCGGTCAGTGTGCCGTCGTGTGGGGGTGCCGGGAAGGGGAACCGAGAGCGGAATCCAAACCACGGTACCCTTCCAGATTGATGGACCTCCTGATTGCTCGCTGCCTTGGGAATATGAGACCATGACATCACGCTGAAACTCACGCCGAGGCCAAACATTACTTCTTCTTTTTTTGCCGCGCTCACGATGAAAAATATGGTGTCCGGTCACAAACAGAGATGTCGCCACCGCCGGATACGCTGTCACGCACCGATCCAGAAAGAAAGTCTGGATCGGGTTGCCATGGTGTATACACCCACCCCCTCCGCAGTCCGATACTGGCCGACAGACCGTGTGGCGGCGCTAATAGTAGCCTGGCAGTCTCCTCCAGTAGATGTCGCCCCAGTCGTGACATGGTTCCATCCTATATAATTAATGGTAACTGAGGACTTCTGGGGACAGATCTCATTGGCTGATTGTTGCTGAACAATGCCGACAATGGAGAGGGACGCCGCCACACCCTGATATCACGTGACCGGTTGGGTGGAGCTTACGTCTTCGGCATGTCCGGCTAATTGATCAGGAAGAAACAGAAAGTAAAAACCACTTCATTATCTGCATACTCACTATAGCCTCCGACTGTTCAGTATCTGATCAGACCTCGACAATAACTGGATACTCACTATAGCTTCAGTCTGTCTAGTATCTAGTTAGACATCGACAATACCTAGATACTCATTATAGCTTCAATCTGTCCAATATCTGATCATAATTCGACGATAACTGGATGCTCACTGTCGCCTCAATCTGTCCAATATCTGATCAGACTTCGACAATAACTGGATACTCACTGTCGCCTCAATCTGTCCAGTATTTGTTCAGACCTCGACAATAATTCGCTGGAGTACCTGTGCCTTGCCCTCCCGCCCCACACCCTGGGCTGACCGCCATGTGCTGCTGCCCCAGGGGGGAGGGGTCGCAGGGGGGCTTCCAGTCCCTGTGCGGCTGGCTGCTGGACCGCTGCCCGCCGCTCCTCACCGCCAACCACCACGGGACCGACGAGGAGGTGGCCGAGATGAAGGTGCGAATCCGCGGCCGCGCGATGGGCTGCCTCACCGTCCAGGTAATAAAGGGGTCCCGCAGGTTTTAACATAATGAAAAGCATGGAGCTGCGAGGAAGTTGGCTTTATTAAAGTTGCATGTCGAGTTCTTTCCCGCCAAAACTAAGCCTAGGCGAAATTTATATCAAAATTTGCAGAAAACTCGATTGTTTTATTCTATAAATTCAAAAACCTGATAAACATCGCCGTTTCGGCTATGGTGTGGCAAACGTGTCTATCCCGGGACACCACAGAACTCGGTCGCGGTACTGCTACTGATAACAAAGCATCGCGAAGCACACAAACTGATGACGTTTACCACTAAAATGAAAACTTGTGGTAAATTGATATAACGGGCAAGGCTAAGAGACACTATTTGGCAGTCTGGCTTGGGTGGAGTATAGACAAAAGAAGTCTTGAAGGATTCAAGGACGGATTCTTATTTGTATTTTGACCTCTTTAGTTTTGGCGGGAAAGAGCTCGACATGCAACTTTAACCTCTCATCATATGGCAGGGTGTTCGTCCATGTTATGGCGAGCCTGTGCTTCATTCAGCCCGCTCTTTACTGCCATTTCGTGGGTTCCAACAGGGAGGATTGACGATATGAAACTGCCCACTTTCGTTGCCATGCTAGCCATCATGGCTAGGGACTCAGCGACTGAACAACTTCGAGATATTAATTATTATTAATTGCATTACGGAATTCGAGACGACTGTAATGTGTTGTGTGAGCTGTAAGCCTGCATAGGTGTGATGCCAGTGGGCAACCACATGTACGGCTGGTATGGGTATGTCACTATCCGCGTGTAGTGGGGGCCGGCCCGCTGGCTCAGCGGGCTAGAGGGCTCGCTTTGAGTGCTCTGGCCACTTGAGAGCCTAACGGCACGTGGATCGATGTTTCGAGCCTCGCTGTGGCCATGTCTGTGTGGTCGCAAGAAAAGATCCCATGTCCTTCTTCGCAAACAGCAGGGGGTTACCCCCGGAGACATGGCCCCAGTCTCCCTTCCTTCTCCCATGTTGGCGATATGACCAAAAGTGGCTAAAGCGTCCTGAATATACAGCCAATCAACCATGTGTGGTGTGACCGTCCATTAGTCCACTCGAGGCACTCTGCAGAAAGAGAAACGTGACCTGTGTCAGCTGATACAGTATGGCCACAAACCCTCTTTCTGACGGCGCCTTTCATGGCATTGTACGACGCCATGCTGTAAAGTAATGAAGCGAAATTTATTTAACTTTAACTCGTGTCGCTGTGAGGGTTAGCAATGTCCCTCGCGGCGAGGACACGACCAGGCGGCGTCCTTCAAAGGCGCCGCTTTACCTGGATACCGTCGCTAGGGCGTCCCGGATGGGGAGTGGGGCCCAGATGGTTTAGGAAGATGGAACACTAATGGTCCAGTGGTTAGCGCTCTCGACTTAGTCGCGTAAGCTTTACCATGCCAACCAGACATCTTGTCAAGTTTAGGGGTTCGCGCCCTTCTGTGCGAATACATGCAAACCGAGATGGAATGGGGCCGAGATGGAGTGGTGCCGAGATGGGTGGGGCCGAGATGGAGTGGGGCCGAGATGGAGTGGGGCCGCGATGGGTGGGGCCGAGATGAGTGGGGCCGACATGCGACTGGGACCTACATGGATTGGGACCGAGATGGAGTGAGGCCGAAATGGGTGGGACCGAGATGGAGTGGGGCCGAGATGGGTGGGGCTGGGTGGGAGTGGGGCCGAGATGGGTGGGGTCGAGATGGAGTGCGGGGGACAGTAACGGTCCAGTGGTTAGCGCGCTTGACGAAAGCTCTGCCATGCCAACCAGACATCGTGTCGAGTTTGGGGGTTCGCGCCCCTCTGTGCGAATACATGCAAACCAGCCATGTCCTTGATGGAAAAGAGTACTGGGTAACCCCGTTAGACATGGCTCCGCCCGACCCTTGGATCTCCCCATTGACGTCATAAGACCTTCACAGATTGCAGTGACCTTCCCTGACCAACCCATTTTCGGTTGCAATGTTTGACCAATACGTAGTTGACACATCAGTGACAGGTGATTAGCTTCATTACGGCATCCTATACTACGACTCACTCACTCATTCCTCCTCCTTCCTTACTGTAAGTGGCATTACGTGATGTCATGGTGACCCATGGTGTCAGAAGTCGTTGCCATGTGTGGGGGGTGCCGTTGTCACGGAGATAAGGCACGGTCACGGGGGGGTCACGACCGGTGCGCCCCTGGCCTTCTGTCAACAAAAACTGAAAGAGGATTTCCGATGTCGAAGTGGGTCGTATATATTTCTGGCGTCCACTTCACGTCCGTCTGTCCTTTGTCTCCGTGTGTCGGGCGCTGAGCTCGGATAATAACCCAGCGTGATAACCCAGGGGTCCTGGATACAGAAACCTGCACAACATGCTGCATGGTGAAGGCTATATGCGGGTTGTTTTGGAGATTTCTGCACTCCAACTATTCAGAGAGATTCTAATTCCAATGAGGTAACTGGTGTCGTATTTCGTGCTATAGATCATTTTAATTACTGGGTTCGATTCATTGTTCGATTCAGCTGCATGGTTGCGATCCGTTTTGTTAACATTTCCCTGTATTGATCTTCCTTCTACCCCCCCCCCCCCCCCTCTCCCACCTCTTCACCCTCACTCCACCCCCGCCATCATACACCCGCCATCGCTAACACTAGGTATGCCAACCACCCTCCCAGGCAGGTGTTGATATATGCGGGCAGACAGACCGACTTATCTGGAGATAGATTATCCCGCTCGCGGCCTAGCCTAATGTTATTACAACCCATGTTAAGGCTTCCGCGTAACTGCATGGCTTGTGGCTTGGCTAGTAACAAACGAAAAACTCGGGGGGGTGTACGTTGGTTGGCCCCACGACGGCGATCTGTCATCTCCTCGCCGTAAGTCTATAGACACCCGAGGCACGTCTTAGGCACTGACTGACCCACTGATTGGCCACATTACAACGTGCCGGACAAATTAAGTGCCGTACTTTTTCCTCGCTGTTGACTGAATGTAAATGGCTGGTTGGCTGGCTGGCTTGCTGGTTGGTTGGTGTACCCGACAGACTTATTTCATGATGGCGGTGCTATAAACCGCGTGTATTTGTATTGCTATACGGCTATTACGCCGGATTTACTGGGCTGCTGCAGATCCGTCCGGAGGGGTGTATGAGGGGGTTGTAGGGGGGGGGGGGGCTGGAGCTGAATTCGGTCTCAGCGGTATTATCGCTGTGACGGCGGAACATACGGCCTGTGGGCCGAAGGGTCTGCCTCGTGTAGTAGCGTCAACAAGGTTTTTGTGTATCATCGAGGATGTTAGAGTACTTTTAGTTTTGGTTTTGTTGCTGTTAATCCTAGGTTTAGCTCTTGGCGAGCCCCGAGTTAGCCATTGGTTAGCTATGAGTTAGGCCCCTTGGTTAGCCCTGAGTTAGCCCCCTTGGTTAGCCCTGAGTTAGCCTAAGGTTTAGCCCTGGATGATCTCTGCGACTGAGCCCTTAGTGATCCCTGTTTAACCTTGGGTTAGCTATGTTAACCCTGGGTTAGCCCTGTGTTAGGCCTGAGATAGCCCTGTGTTAGCCCGTCGTTGGCCCTGCAGCCTGGCGCCACTGTGTATGTATATTTAAAGATTTGTATGTATCTCAGGAGCTGAACTGTTTGTATCGGACTCTGCACGATCCATACCAGATGGTGTGCTTACTCTCCAGACACAGTGAGCCGCCCACCCCACCTGGTGCGGGGGGGGGGGAGTCTTTCTCCTGGTGCCCCCCTTCCCCTTTAATCCTTCTCCTGGAGCCCCCCCCCCCCCCTCCTGGAGCATACTGGTGTCCATCCACAGCTGTGGAGGTCTATTGCAGTAATGGGATGGCCGGGCGTGAGAGGACCCCGCCCCCGCCCCTCCCCCCTCCCGCCACAAAAAAAAGAAGATAAAGAAAGATACGAGATATCGGTCGTTTCACCAGCATTTTGACTCCATGATGGAAAGCTCGCAGTTGTATATTGCGGGAATTATATTTTCTTTTATCGACATATCTTATTTTTATTGCTGCAAACCTGTTGCCTATATGCTATCAAGTGTCATTGTGTCAACAAGACAAGTGGGCAAGACTTGACCCATCACGGTAGGCCGGGCCACCCACACGGCCAGGGAGGTCATCAAATTATACAGGTGTTGTGAAAAGGCTGGGCTTTCTCCCCTATCGCTTTCCCCGCTCCACGGCACACAGACCTGTCAAACACTGACCCTGGGATGTCGTGCACCTTATAAAAGGTGTGAATCGTAACGGAAACAAGCCCTGTCTTTGATCCGCTGTCACCTGAGGTCAGGGCGAGGGTCAGTCGGTGCCTCCTGTCTGTGTGTGTACATATTCTCCCGGTCTAGCAGGGCTAGCAGCGCCACGTCCTCTAGCTGACATCGCTTGTTGACTCGCACCCCAATAACTCTCGCCGGCCGCTGTCCGCTGATGATACAGGGCCGTCATCAACCTCTGTCTAAAGTACCAACACTTTAAGGTAGACATGTGCCTTATCACAATAAAATGCCAGGGGGCGTCAGGCGTCCAGGTGCGTCCTGTGGCGGGGGGGTTTCGGGTAACATTTCTCCTTACTTATCTCGGCGTTGGTCAAGGGCTGGGTCAAGCGGGTTCGTACTAGGTCGGGCGGATTCGTGGTGGGTCAGGCTGGCTTGTGGTGGGTCAGGCTGGTTCGGGGTGGGTCAGGCTGGTTCGGGGTGGGTCAGGCTGGTCGGGTTTGGGTCAGACTGGTTCGGGGTGGGTCAGGCTTGTTCGGGGTGGGTCAGGCGCCAAACAGGCGTAGGCGTGTTTAGCATGTCGAAAAAAAATTGAACATAGGTTGAAAATGATCTTCTCCTGGTTCATGTTGGGATCAGATTGTGTCAGCCGTGGTCATATTTCCTCCAGCTACATTCGGCTAGCTCCTTTTTGTCTTTAGTCAGGTTTGTTACTGCTGGGTGAGGCTGGGCGAGGCTGGGTCAGGCTGGGATCTGCTGGGCCAGGCTGGGTTCTGCTGGGTCAGGCTGGGTTCTGCTGCGTCAGGCTGGATTCTGCTGGGTCAGGCTCGGTTTTGTTGGGTCAGGCTGGGTTATGTTGGGCCAGGCTGGGTTCTGCTGGGTCAGGCTGGGTTCTACTGGGTCAGGCTGGGATCTGCTGGTCAGGCTGGGATCTGCTGGTCAGACAGGGTTATGTTGGGCCAGGTTGGGTTCTGCTGGGTCAGGCTGGGCCAGGCTGGGTTCTGCTGGGTCAGGCTGGGATCTGCTGGTCAGGCCGGGTTAGGCCTGTATATATACAATGGTCGTATTGCCATTGAGAAGACCCCTCTTGAATGGTCATTGTGACCACCCCTGTCGCCCAAACAAAGGACTCAATTGTTAAGACAACCAACACGACCTTCCTTTCATGTGGGTCATTGAATTGCCTGTTATCGATCTCCAATGACCGATCGCTTGGGGCTCTCCAATCAGTTGGACCTTCCGTCAAACCCTGGATTATATATAGAGCCTCTCTTTGATCTTTCACATGCTACCTGTTGCGGAGGCAGAACCGGAACGTTTCTTTCGCTGGTATTCTTGTTATATAACGAACACCAGCATAGAACAATGTCATAAATGTTTTGACCGCAGTGACTTTTATAGTTATATAAAACCGGAAAAAAATACGGCGGGTGCGGGGGTGGAGGGGGGGGGGGGGTACTCTTCCGAAGAGAAAGATTTTATGCTATTATTTTTTTTGTTTAAAAGGAAGGCGCACCGCCATGATGCAGAGACACATACATCAGCGGTGCCTTCCTTCAGCGGGTGACTGTTATGGGTCAGTTAATGGCCACTTGATGGCAGGACTTTGTCGCCGAAAGAAGTTGCCCTGGTCGGAAACGGCGCCCGCCTCCGGCCACGGGCGTCCTCCCCCCTCGCCCCCCCCCCCGCCGTCCGCCCCCTGGTAGCGATGTCCCCGGGTGTGAAACTAACCACTGTACAACCATTATACAACGACATCGCCCATGGCATCCTCACCACCGACCGGAAGCTCCATCTTGCTTGCCCCCCTTCCGGGCCCCCCATGCCCCCCCCACCCCGTGCCCTCCCACGTGCCCCCCCCCGTCCCCCCCCCCCTCGTGTCCCCCCCCCCACCTCCCGCCGCCGTCGAATTTTTTGTTGCCAACACGGAGGCTGTGGTGATAATTGCGAGTTGCTTATCTCTGGAGGTGAAGGCTAGGGCTGGTGTGAACGTGTCTCATTGGTCATCTCCAACACACGCCTAGGGGTTATGGGGGGGGGGGGGTGGGGGTCACAGGTTATACACGCTATGTCCCTGTCCCTGTCCCTGTCCCTGTCGCCACCAGCCGCTGTCAATGTGACTTGTGAAACATTGTGAAACACCCCTGGGCAAGGCCGCCTCACAACGGGTGGCCGGCCAGACCCTGTGTTTAAATGGGTTTCTATGCCTATTCAACATGTCGTACTCTTCTTGCTATGTATGTATGTATGTATGTATGTTTGTATGTGACACATTCGTCGACAGGAAACTGTATTTTTGTGGCTGCATTCACGGTGGAAAATAATTCTGGGTGTGTGACAGATACTTATAAATACCAAACCCCCCGGAACGAATATTTCTTTGCCAAGTGTCTGACATTATTTCACCCGTTGACCCCACGCCACCCCACCTCACCACCCAACCGCGCCATCCCTGTGTGAAAGAATACTTTTTTCTTCCTGCGGGAACCTTTCCATTGGAATACCCAGCCCCTGCGAAAGTGTTAGTGTGGGCCTAGTTATTACGATCCCCAGGTGGTAGGTCCCCCCAACTGACGGTTTACGACCATGTTGCCTCGCGACCGATCACTCTGACAGACGCTTCTTGACGTCTACCATGGGCCCTTTTCATTCTTCTGACAAAGCTATATAATAGTGGGACATGGGGCGTTGCGCCATTGTGACGGTGGGCGTGCACGGTAGCACCACCAGCGTGACAGGTAGGCGTGTATACTTGCTGGTGTACTGCACCATCATCGGTGACAGCACGGCGTACAGTGCAATAAAAACCTGACAAGATCCCAATCACACGTTAGGAGAGAGACCCCGAACATGTGCTGGTGGCGACAGCAGCAACAGTAGACCCGCTATCTCTTTCTCAGGTCGGCTTTCATATTCTGAACTATTCTGAACTGTTTCTTCATGACCGCATGAACTGTTGTTGTCCCCGCCGTGTGGAATTATGACCGACGAAGGTTATCAGTTTCACTGCAGCGATTGCGGAGAAGGGGGGACGGAAGGGGGGAGTGGGGGGGGGGGGGTGTCTTTCTGGGTGGTACAGGCGCCAAGTAGCGGGAGTTCTGCCCTGCGCCCTTGTGTTTTTCGTGAGATAGAGTGGCCAAGAAGGCAGTGCATAAAGACCAGATACGTTAGCACAGCGGGCCATACCATCATGTTTGTTGACTTTTTTTCTTTATCCGATATGCAAATGAATTTCATGAGCAGGGCTGACTGAACGGGCTGCCAACTTAACTTGACGGCCAGGTTGTTTGGTTAGTTTTTTTGGCCAGTAAAGACCGAGGCGAAGGCCGTCAGAGGGCGCTCTGTATTCAGAAAGGGAAAAAACTTCCTTGCCGTCTTCATGAGTCGGCCGGGACGGAACTTTGACGAATGACCTTATGGAAATGAGCCATTGTCTTGGCGGTCATTAAACCAGTGCGAGTGTGACTCACGGGAGACTGGTTCCTCTGGCTGCTCGCCCCGCCTGGTATGGAGGGAGTCGGGGGGGGGGGGGGATGGAGGGGCAGCTGCCCTCTGGTGCCATCGCCGCTCGCCCCTTCGCACGGCGCGGTCACCGGGCAGTCGACATGCCGTCACAACGAGGACCAAGGCAGACGCCGATGGCGGGACGGCGGCAACACACACATCCGGGTCTTTGGCTGCAGTTTTTGGTCGTTCTTTATTAAAGCGTCCTGCGAGGAGAGGAGAGGAGAGGAGAGGAGAGGAGAGAGCCAGTGCCGTAAACGGGTCGTCAGGTGGCGGTATCTCCTTTAGTGCACGCCCCGCGCGGATAATGCGGTGCGAGACTTGTATTGTTTTTTCCAGCACGATTGCGCGAGAATTTTTTTGCGCCATTTCCATTGTGGCAGGCGAGCGAAGTAGTGATTGCCCTGTCATTCTGGAATTCATCGGAAAGTGTCCATGTGGAGATAGCGCCGTGGATGTTTAGTGGAGCCGCTAGACCTGCTCCCTCCCTCAATCACGGCGGCCGACTGATCAGGATTATTACCACCACCACCGCCACCGACATCGACTCCCAAGGCTGCAACGACGGGGTTAAACTACCGTTACCCCTGGGAATACCATCCACTTGGCCTTGGGGGAGGACAAAAACACAATCCCCGTTACTTCTCGTCCTTCTTATGGCAGCGAGCCATCGTCGTCGCAGATGTCACAAAGAAAACTGGAGATGGCGAGAGAGGTTCGGGGAAATGTAGTTCATTCACACATTAGGGATTTTTGGCCCGTAATGGATCGCATGTGCCGCTCCGGATTGCGCTGGCTGGATGGCGGCACGGCGGTGCTCCGGGTTAGACTGCGGTGCGTACCGCCATCGGCTGGGGGTCGGGGCAGTTTTGTGGCTTGGGATGTTGTTTTACGGGTGCATCTGGAGTTGATGGGCTCCCGGTGGGCGGCGGTGGGTGGGTTCCTGGGCTGACGTGCCGGACGACGTGCTATGGAGCCCTGGGATAGCGTGTCTCGATTACGGGAGTACCGAGTACAGGACACACGTGTCCTGGTGTCCGGAGTAGGGGACAGTGTCCTGGTGTCCGGAGTACCGGACAGTCTGTCCTAGTGTCCGGAGTAGGGGACAGTGTCCTGGTGTGCGGAGTACCGGACAGTCTGTCCTAGTGTCCGGAGTAGGGGACAGTGTCCTGGTGTCCGGAGTACAGGGCAACATGTCCTGGTGTCCGGAGTGCAGGACAGCATGTCCTGGTGTCCGGAGTACCGGACAGCATGTCCTGGTGTCCGGAGTAGGGGACGGTGTCCTTGTGTCCGGAGTACCGGACAGTCTGTCCTGGTGTCCGGAGTAGGGGACGGTGTCCTTGTGTCCGGAGTACCGGACAGTCTGTCCTGGTGTCCGGAGTACAGGACAGCATGTCCTGGTGTCCGGAGTAGGGGACAGTGTCCTGGTGTCCGGAGTAGGGGACAGTGTTCTGGTGTCCGGAGTACCGGAGAGTCTGTCCTAGTGTCCGGAGTATGGGACAGTGTCCTGGTGTCCGGAATACAGGACAGCATATCCTGGTGTCCGGATATAGTGTATTAGATAACCTCTAGATCGTTATAAGGAAAGGAATCATTGCTTTTAAAGTTTTTTTAGTTTTTTTTTTTTTTTATTAATTCTTTATTTTATCAAGGCCCAGAACAGACAGTATACAGTACACGATAAACGAGCAGCACACCCCCAAAACCTTATACAGTACCCCAAAATAGATATATAGGATATGGTTATTTTCAACCTGCAGAAAATAGCAGCACCTCCAGTCATACAGTGGCCAAAAAAAGTGCTTTACATTCAACTTATCACCCAAACATCGTGTCTTATAAATATATTTCTTAAAGGTAAGGAATATTTGATCAATCAATTGCTTTTAAAGTTGCATATCGAGCTCTTTCCCGCCAAAACTAAGCACAGGCGACATTTATATCAAACATTGCAGAAAACTCGATTGTTTCATTCTATAAATTCAAAAACCTGATAAACATCGCCGCTTTGGCTGTGATGTGGCAAATGTGTCTATCCCGGGACACCACAGAACTCTGTCTCGGCACTGCTACTAATACCAAAGCATCGCGAAGCACACAAACTGATGACGTTTACCACTAAAATGTAAACTTGTGGTAAATTGATATCACGGTCAAAGCTAAGAGACTCCATTTGGCAGTCTAGCATGGGTGGGGTATAGACAACAGAATCTTGAATGAATCAAGGACTGACTTAAGGGCGTAAAATTTGTATTTGACCTCTTTAGTTTTGGCGGGAAAGAGCTCCATATGCAACTTGAGCACCGCCAATGAATGCTTATCCACTCATAGAAGCGCCGTAGATATGCCTTTAATTGGGTTAACCCAATAAAAAAGTCTGATTACAGTTTTCTCGCACTCCTCAATGCACAACATCTGCGATAAACCTGTTCCATTCTGTACGCACAGATGGCTCTCCTATGCGGGAGTAAGGAATCCGCCGCAAGCGGCTGAATGAAGAAAAAGATTGCCGCGAGAACTTCAATAATATAATAGTCTGGAACCCAACTTCGCATATTTACAGGCCGTGTTTTGCCAAACCAAATAATCGCCTCTTCCACCGTATCATGGCAGTACTCTTGGCGACTCCGCTCATCATCGCAGAGAAAAAAACGACACTGCACAAAACATATACCTGCTTGGAAATTGGGAAAACAAATCAAGCCCGTTGTTTCGTGAAAAAAGTGCAGCCTCTGTTGTTTCTGAAGCCTCTGTCGCAGCCTGTATTCGCACCAATGACAGCCTCTGTCTTAGCCTGTATTCTCACCAATGACAGCCTTTGTCTCAGCCTGTATTTCTACCAATGACAGCCTCTGTCTCTGCCGGTATTCCCACCAATGACAGCCTCTGTCTCAGCCTGTATTCACACCAGTGACTTCCACGCCTGACACGCCGTGGCGGCAGTTTAATCGGCTGCAGTCGCGTCCAGGCAGAGGGCGCTGTTGCGGCAAAACTCGGGCAAAAATTGGTGATGCCGTCAAAAGCTGGGAGCCAATCTCGTCTCGTCTGCGGCTGGTGCGTGACTGACATACGTGTCCGTCACCGACGAGGTTTTATTCGGACGTCTGGGGATGAATCGGATTGGCAAAAGAGTAGCGATTTATGTAGAGACGGGGAGACTGGGGTGTATTTGTGCAGGGGAGAGAGGAGGGTGGATGTTGGGGAGGGGGAGGGGGGGTGGGCGACTGGGATAAAATTGCATCGAAATTAAAGCCTCCAGGAGCAAGAAAAGTGATGCTAAAAAAATAGGCAAAATCTGAAAATAGGCCGGATTATTGCGAAGGAAAGGAAAAAGGATGGAGGCTCTTTCGAAAAGAGTGGCGCGTTGTGCTGTTTTCGGCTCACTTTTAGGTGGTTAATATGTGGGAGGGCACTTACTTATATGCCCCTGGTGATCACAAACAGAGGTCATTTTTTGAAAAAAACACAACGCTTTTCCACACGGAAGTTAGTATAGTTCGAGATGTAGTGGCGAGCCGGTGGGATGTCGGTGGGGGTGGAGGGTCGTGCAAAGGGGCGGGTATGTGTGTGTGTGTAGGGGGGGGGGGGTGTTGCAGGCCCCCATCGTGACCGGCCCAGCGAGTGACCCCCTCTGTTGGCCAGCCGTGTCGGAGCCGCGCCGTGCAAACATCCACGCCGCCAGATCAGCTGAAAAAGCACATGGGTTTCCGCGGATGTGGGCGTCTCGTGGACGAGATAAGCGATCCAGATGGGATGCGTGGGGGGGGGGGGGGTGTATGTGAGTGAAGGATACCAGGAGAGGAGGGTGGGGGGTGCAAAGGATAAAGGGAGGGAGACAAACCTCCGCTCCGCTCTGTGTAATGGAACGTGCCCTACCCCCCCCCCCCCACCCACCCACCCTACGTCAAACACTCAACCTCGCACGGCTACCAGTGAAAACCATGGGGCTGTCGGGTAACTGATGAGCCTTTTGTCGACAAATCATCTCCCCCAGTCGTCTAGCCTACAACTAATCTCTGCCTCTCTGGAGAGCGGTTTGGCTTTCTTCAGGGCTTCACAATGTCCTGAGAGTTGAAAGGCGTACCAGGGGAAGGAGCTTGACTAGTCTCATCTGGCTGGAAGCCTCTCGTGGCCTGCATACACACCCTTATACCACGCAATGTATGTGGCGTGTACTTCTCACTCAGATCGATTACCCCGTGATCAGCCCGCCGCTTGTGCCTTTTCATGCAAATTACCTTTTTAACTTATTTTTTGGCTCATCACTGACGTCATTGTGCGTTGCTCCTGTAGATCGCTTAACGTCGACGCCAGCTGTGGGAGGGTACAGAGAAGACGGCTGGCGGTGTGGTGGTGATAGGGGGGGGGGAGGGGGCAGGGGAGGCGGAGGCTCGGAGCGGGGCGGGGGGGGGGGGGGGGGGGGTTGGGGAAGCAGTCACGGTGATAGCGCGCGGAGTGGAAGTGGGATTTCCTCTCATCGCAGCAGTCTCTGTGACACAGACCTCGCTGTGTGCTGGGGCGCATACTGGTGGTGCCTGGGCAGTAGAGCAAAAAGGAAAAAAAGACGGAAAGATGAAAATCCCTGTCATATAAATTTCCGGGTTTTTTTTGGCCTGCTTGGACTGGTTAATCGTCAGGGTTGACTAAGTGGTTGGTAGTAAATGGTAGCTTTCCCCAGTATTTTTTATCTCTCTCTTATCCTCTGGAGGAGAGGAGAGGTTATGAGGAAAAAGTAAGGTCTGTGCGCTGTGTCGGGATTCAGCGGTGGGTGGAGTGGGGTGGGGTGGTGTGGGGTGGGACGGGGTGGGGTCTGGCTGTGCCGTGTCCTACTTCTGCTTTGGTGTGGATTCTGACACTGTTACGGCGAGAGGGGGTGTCGGGCGTGTAGGGTGGGGTGCCGAGACAGGGGGTGGGGTGCAGGGCGGGGATGGGTGTAGGGCGGGGGTGGGGTGCCGGGCTGGGGTGGAGTGTAGGGTGGGGTGGTGTGCAGGGCGGGAGTAGGGTGCGGGGCGGGGTAATGTGGTTGTCCGCAGCTGCTACGTCTGAGGAGAAGATGGGTGGTTGCGAAGAACGGTGGGAGAGGGAAGACGTGAGGTGGATCTGTGTGTGTGGAAAAGGGGGGGGGGAGGGAAGTGGGGCATATGGTGTAGACTTGGTGTAGGGTGCATGATATACTGTTGTTCTATGTATATAAGTAGCGGGCGCCCTCTACATTGTGATTGTCTGAGGGATATGGATCACTGTCTACTGCTTGAGCTCGACTCGAATGGGTGTTGGGTAGGATGAGGGGAGGGACGAGGGGGCGGTGGGGCGGGAGATAACGTTTTGCTGGCCAGGCCCGGGACCTAATCCAGACCTTTACCCCCCCCCCCCCCACACACACACACACACACCCGCCCAACCCCCGATGTCCAACACCCAGGATCCCAGTGTATCTATGACGGTCGCCGAGACCTTCTCTCCCGGCCTAATCTGTCGGTGTCGGTGGCGGAGGCTGAGGGCGGAGGGCGGCAGGGCGGCGGCAGGGCTGGACTGGGAGGGGTCGCCGGTCGCTAGGCGTGGCTTGGCGTGGCGTGGCCAAACGAGACGCGGCGTCGCGCTACAGGTCCCATTGCAGGACCGACCGGACCGGCCACAGAGGGTAACAACAACCAGGGCTGGCGGGGTCATCAACCGTATAGGATTCCGTCTGATCTCCTGGGATGCGCGTCTCGACACCGTGCGAATCCCGGTCGTTCTGGAGTCTTTCCGGATCCAGCACTTCAGCAGTAGGAGAAGTGCTAGCGCCACCACCGCTCGTGGAATAAAGAAAACATGTTTGAGCTGTTTTTTTGTGTGTGTATGGGTTTTGAGTGAATCCCATTCGATGTGATGGCGCATCCCCCTTGGAGTGTGGGATGGCGCGGTGGGTTCCCAGGCCTGGATCCAGAGACATGTTGGAGTCAGTCCCCTGGCGCTCGAGGCGGTGGCGGTGGCGGGGGCGGTGCCCTTTAAACGCGATCCAGAGATCACATGGACCCGGCCAAACAAAACCTTCCGCATGATAATGTGTGTGCGTGGATGCGGCTGCAGCTGCGACTCCAGGAGGGAGGAGGAGGTGGAGGAGGAGGGGGAGGGGGAGGAGGAGGGGGAGGAGGAGGGGCAGGTGGAGGAGGAGCAGGTAGGGAGGATGAGGAGGGAGGGAGGAGGGTAGGATGAGGAGAAGGAGGGAGGAGGATGAGGAGGAGGATGAGGAGGAGGAGGGGGAGGCAGAAGGAGGTGGACACGTCGCTGGCTCTGGCTGCGTGGCTAGCGGTGCACACACGCATCGAGCGGCCGTTACGGGATGCCTGTGCCTCATTTACTGCCACGTCCGGTCTGATGATCAGCCGCCCAGCTTCTGGATCATATCAGATCCGAGCATGCAGTCTGTGGGATGAGATCCCTAAATGCTGAAGTGTTCCGGATCCATGTAGCAGTGGGTCTGTCGTGGTGAGAGGCAGCTGCCGTGGATCCAGATGGCGGCTCACTTGACCGAGAGGGGTTAAGTGTCCTGGACAGTAGGGAATGGCGAATCGACATGCGCGATGGGACGTGTCGGTCGGCTTGGTGGTTCTGGGGGGGGGCTAATGAAGGCCTGACCCTCCCCTGACGGCAGCTGGGAGATCCAGACACAGGCCGCAGCGATCCAGAAAGCCTTCGGGAATATTAACCCAGGATGGATCCATTCAGTTTTACCCCGGATATACATGTACACGTGTGGTTGTGTGTGTGTGTGTGTGACGTCATAGGCCGCCGGGATAGCGTCGACTCCTCACGTCGGATTCATTGGATAGCGTGGATATATTTTGACACGGATACCCCACATAAATAGTCACCTATGGATCACAAATAGCCAAAATATTCTGCCTCTGCTCTGAAAATGTGGACTATTGGGGCGGGGTAGTTTTTATTTGCGTCATTTAGATCAACATAGTCACTTATGAGATCGGGAATAGCCAAAATATTCGGTTTCTGTTCTCAAGATTCGGAATATTGGGGCGGGGCAGTTTTTTAGCTGCGTGCTTTACACCAAGGAATCCATTGATGTAAAATCGATTATCTGGCGTAGCAATGTTATGTCTGCGTTACAACCATCAAGTCCTATGTTTTGAAGCGACTGTCAGCGCTCTAGTGAGAGGTGCTGACGTCATCCCTGACATGGCACATTTACGTTGGCGGTGTAAGACAGATGGTATGTGTACAGTAAGGCGCTGGGCCTAGCTACATTACAGCCATTGTTGTTTGCTTCCACAATCATGAGTAGATATATGGTAGGCGGGCAGCCTTCCAGCCTACAGGGTCAGATATTAGGCCAGTCCAGTGTAAATATCGGTAGAAAGGACGAACATTGCTCAGCGCCTTAGGAATGTTGGGGTGGGTGGGCTATAATATTAGGCGAGACGTTTACCACACAATTAGATATTTTCCTTTATTGGATGCTCGGGATAAATGGTCGATATAATATATATATATGTATATCAAGTGACATGTAGTCAAGCTCGACAAGCAAGTAATTAGTCAATTATCAATGTCAAGCCTAGTTACTTGCGTGGTCGCCAGGTGGAAGCACCTAGCGGGGCCGTCCAGGTTTCATTCATCACGATGACGTGAAGGTCAGGTAACAAGCACCATAAGGTTGCCTCCGTTTGGGAACCCAAGCCTCGATATTGAATTAAAAAACGAATTACCCATGTGCGACTACCCGACAGCTACATAAGAGACCGACCATGAAGTGTGGAGGCCCCGACACATGATAGAACGATAAAAAAAAAACACAAAAAGCCGTACAGAAGCCCTTGACAGCGCTTGTATCTGTCACGGTTTATACAGTACACGGACCGAAAGAAATGGGGGTGCATAAAAAAAAGATACTTTACAGGGACCAGGTCTTTATTTTCTTGCCTTATATGGGTCATCTCATTGCTACGTGGGTTGCCGGTGTAAATCAGGCGTTTGACAGCAGAGCTACGAAACCGGAGCACAGGACGACAAAAGCAGACTGAGTAGACAGCATCCACAGGCTGAGCGGGCGACATCGGTAGGCCAGAGTTGGCCAGTGGGGTCCCTGCTCCGTTTATCAGTCTGGCCTTTATTCCCGTCACGTCTGCAAATTGTCGTCAATTTAGCAGCCTGAAGATGTCACTTATAATGATGAGATGAACCCTTATCTGCCCTTGATATCTGTCCCTTGGGTCTACCGGTTGACGTGGCCATCAATTAGCATGGGTGTCTACATAGGGCATTTCGACG